>BROE01000020.1:6427996-6570185 GCA_036571765.1 Plecoglossus altivelis
CACATGCACTTTCTCAAGGGTAATTCTTTGGTTGTTTAACAAAGGAACATTTGCACTTGAATAACAAATCCTCTAGTGTGCTTAGTACTTCTGTTCCACCCCTCTACTGAAGTTGAGTCGGAAGAACAGCAGGCTGGTGTTCACTTCATCCATGAAACAAATGTTGCAGCATGCATCAACCAAATTGGATAGTAATCCAATGATCTTGATGGGTAAAAGTTTAGAGATATAAAGCCACGTTTGAATACCACCTCAAGTATGTCAGCCAACCAGGTTAAATGACCAGTTGAACTGCATGTCAAAGAGTATTTCCCTGTGATCATATCATAGACATGTCATTATTTTCCCGATTTGATTGGAAATGTTACACTGAAATTAAACAGAAAGAAAGATAAAGATTATTCTGACTACATGGCCTGTCTGTCAATCTTGTCGCACCAGCCTCTAAACACATACTGATTGGATTTAGTGGGAAATGTGGAACAGGTCTGGATTGAACAGGCGAAACGCACTTGCGATGCCTCTCAGCACCGTTGATAATTGCCATGTTTATGTTGAGGATGACTGACTGATGCATAAATGTTATGCATATTATGATTGAGATGTGTTTTCGTTCGTGCACCTTACTGATTTCCATAAACCAACGCCTTCGAATCCTATTTGCGCAGCAAATAATTTCCCTGTTGTTGTCTGCGGTTCACAAATGCAATGACCAACTTAAAACCGAAGTTCATCCAATATAGTACGTTTATAATTTGATCTGGCCCGTTTTTGAGACACCAAGCATACAGACCTTTGACCAAAATCTAAATAAAAGAACCGTAAGGATGCAATGAAATACTAATTATGACATCTCCAAAAAATAAAGCAACATCACACCAAGTCATTGCAACAACAAAAAAAACCCCACTAAGATAAATAAGAACACCGTATCTATTATTATGTTAAGATACTGCCACATATTCGTCCTAATTCATTGGCAAAGGTTCCACTTAAAAATAGTGAGGTACAGTTAACAGGATTACCATAGCTGGATTACAAACTCTTGTGGAAAAACTATTAATAATCGGTCAATCATCTTCAAGTGCAAAGGTCGGTCGGGAGAGAAACTGGAAATTGGGAAACGAAAGCTGTACTATAGCTCTTCTCGACATACCTGAATGCCACACTTACCAATCTCTTGATTAAGTTGAACCTTAGAGTCGAAGAGTGATGTTTTCTTTCGCCCCAAGAAATTCAGTGATCCCTTTTTCATGATTTTCTTGTTCAAATGTTATATTCCAGAAGATTAGACGAGTTAACACATGGTAAGGATCGGTATACTTGAGCCAAGAGTCAACGGACTTTCAATCTTGTAGAACCATTCGGTTTGCTTTACAACTGATGTATAGCGCAATGTACTACAGATTTGATACTGAATTGGTGAAAACTTCGAGGGAAATAGAAAATGGCACCTGTCTCCGCCTACTGCCCCGATCTCCTTGCCTTCCCCTTTGTACGTTGACAGGTGAGGCAGAAAGAACGCTATCACTCCCAGAACCGGCCCGCCAGTGAGAACACACGCCTTCCACCATGACTAAAACATTCCAATAACATTCACACGCATCCAAGCAACGAATTGTTCTCGCTGCCTTCCTCTTGGTGCATCTCCAAGAATTTGTGAAAGTTTCATTGTATTCGGTCCCATTTACAACTGTTTTTGAAAGGCTTTCTTTCGGACTTTCTAAGAATAGTAACAGCATATGGAGGGTGGTAAAAAATCTTTACCGCAGACCTAAATGTTAATAATTTATCCCCAAACCTAGACACTGCTTCATGCAATGAAATGTCTGTCAACTACCTGTGTTCATGATTGAGTTTGCTTTCTTGTATAGGTCTAAATTGTCATCGATAATCATTATTGTATTATTGTAAAGTGCTGAATCAAAGTAGATCCTATTATGATGACAATGAGATCCTGTAGTGCCTAGTAACCGCTGAAACAACCTCCGCCCCCTCATCACTCCGCTGGAGTTAATCCCAAGACTTTGGTATAATTATTATCTGCATCAATGATATTACCAAAGAAGGTAACATGACTCGAGTAAGCAGGTTAATGCAAAGATAAGATGAGAGGCAGTTCTAAAGAGGATTTTGAATGCTCTCACTTGGTGGGTTGACTATATATATACATCAATAGACAATGCCAGACAGGTCAAAACAGTGTCTGCAATATATGAAATAGTTTCTACGTTCCTCTGGGTCACTCATTGATTAAAATCTACTGAAATGTTTTCATGTGAACAGGTTTAACGCCATTTCAGGTGTGTGCACCACAAAAACACCAGATCATTGTCCTGACAAGTGAGATCCTTGGAGTTACAGTGTATTTGATCCTACGGCATATCTCCATGGTTATGTTGGAGGCCAGAACTTGACTTGTCCATCCTGTTTTACGTCCTCAGCACTGAGGCATCATGTCTTACATTGATATGTTTAGAATGTGCAGGCAGGCATGCATCAAGGAAGCTATCGCAGGTATCAAAAATGTATCGAAACGCACATACTTTGCTAGAGCACATAGATGTTGATGATTGATCGATGGCTAGCGATCATATCAGTTTTCCCCGTGTTCTGAGTTTTCGAGTGAGGACATTTTTTATATTGTCGAACCTGTTTGACTGAAACTACATAAATTTCATACGTCAAATAACTGTAATGTATATAACTTCTCTGTTTAGGTTTGATGTTTTGAAGCGTGACAAAGTGTGTTTGTGTTGCGTATTGAACACTGCAGACAGTGTGGTCACCTTTGGCAAACATCTGTATTAGTTCTGTGGGGCTTCTCCTTTCTTGATTAATTTCTTGATATGAATCATACCTACTTGGATCACTCTAGTCATGGAAATAATCTTGGACAAAAAAAATGCATTCACATCAAAATGAAAAGCAAACTAAGAATCTTAATAGAAGGGAATCCACATAAATACACAACCAGAATTTATGAAGTAATTTTGGTGATGACACGCAGGCATGATCAGTGCATTGTGACATCATAGTACCAACATCTGTGAAGGACAGCTGAGACAGTGCTTGTGAAATCTCACTAGCAGGGAGCACCACCAGGAGGCAGACTGAGGGAAAAGAAAGTTGAGGCCAGGCAACCCGATCATCGCCGTCATCTCTGCTCAAGTGTGGTCGCCCAGCAGCCTTGAAGCCAGCCTATGGAGATCACCTCAGATCAAGCGGCCTTAAGACGCTTGCAGGTAACAGCTCTGTCAAAGTGTACTTAAGGTGAATCTGGGGTAAGCTGCCAGGGGCTGAGCAGGAAGATTACAGCTAGAGTGAGGAGGGGCTTGCTCAAGGGAGATTTGTGGGGGAGTCAGCAAGACTGCAGACCACAGGAGTTGATGAACCACAACTTAGAACAAAACTATCAGGGATTTGAACTTGTGGCAACAGTAGTCTGGCAACATTTAGGCATCCTGAAAACACAAAAAAACACAAATCTGGTGTCAGCTTCACATCTTATGTTGATGTTATTGCTATTTTGAAGTCCCAGATTACCCTTAACCTACATGCACATTAGGTCATACAGTGAGTAGTGCAGAATGTTTTTTATTCAAGTTTAGCCATTGGGTCCCTCCAGATCAGGACCAACCCACTGAGGACCCTGGTTCCAGTCAACGCCAGCAGGAACAAAGTGGTGGATCGAAACATTGACCTCCTGGTGTTCTCCTGGAAGCAGCAGCAGTGTGGCAGGATCCTTCTGCCCCCCATAACGCACCCCACCACCCCCACCAACACCCCCCTGCCAGCTAGGCCCCTGCCTGCGTTGAACATGGGTTCCAACTCCCTGATTCCTTTCTACACGGTGGTGAAGCCTACCTGTGGCTTCCGCTTTTCCTGGGAGGCTGACCACAAGCACTGCCATTTTGGCATCCCCTCCAGCGATCCAGTCATGTGGAGGCGCTAGGGGCACAGAGATTGACGTCCTAATCCATATGTGGCATTGTTTCCCAATAAACAAACATCTTTGGCCCGCAAGACAACTATTGAAGTGAAGACATGTGCTTTTTTATCTTTTAGGAAGTCGCTATAACAATGGATTCTTTTTTTGAAACACAAACGGAACATGTTTTTATACGCGTGCTCGTGTTAGTTAAGGTTGCTATGTGAAGTACATATCAGATATATCAGATTTGTTTTCTCGACCCCTTCAGCGCTGCTATTAAAGGTGCATGATGTAAACGTGTTGTGTTTCACGTCACAAGGCAGTGTGTGAAGACTACGTGATCATCTGTTTGTCGTCAGTGGGGGAGACGGTGCAGTTCAGTGATTAAAGCTTTCGACTGCAGATCAGGAGGTCACAGATTCGATTCCTCCCCCTAGATGGCTTTGGATAAAAGCCTTTGATAAAGTAAGACATTACGATCAAATACCATTACAGTGTGCTGTAGGGCACAAAATTATAAAACAAATTCTAGATAAAATAGACCTACTCCTACTTCTGAAATGACATGAAGTGGCATATATTTATGGTATCTACACGCTGTGCCACCAGCGTAAGCCTTCGTTAAAAGATTGCATGGAGGGTCCCTATTATAACTCCAGTGAACCGCTCGCAGGCCTAAATGGATTATCGAACGTCACAGGCGGATCGTGTTCTGATTGGCCTACTTTATTGGTCCCTGCTTTGAGGATTCATCTGTTAGCAAGACACTTTGTCAGTTGTTATGATTGTTTTCCATGGATATGTTAGCACGGTGAAGCTCTGCAGCCTGGCACTGTTGTGTCAACATCAACGTTTTTGTAATTTTATTCTTTTTATGTATTAGTTTGCATTGTGGGCGCCAGAAAGTTGGAAGATGGGGAATAGTAACGTTTCTGTGGAGGAACTGAGCGCCTGCGAGAGTCATCAGTGGTACAGGAAATTTATGACCGAGTGTCCATCCGGTCAACTCACCTATTACGAATTCAAACAATTCTTTGGCTTGAAAAACTTATCACCCCGTTCGGATGCGTATGTTCAGACCATGTTTACAACATTTGACATGAATGACGTGAGTACCTTTTTCATTGTTCCAGATATAGAAATGTCAGAGTTCTACGCGTAAAAAAAGCAATGGATATATTATTGGCGCCATCACTGTGTATGTAGTGTGCTGTGTCTTTTTATTTATGCTGTATGCTGATGTTCTTCCTCGGGTTCATCTGAGGCTCAACGACTTCAAAGTTTTGAGCCTACGCACGACGTCACTATGACAGACGTGCAGACGTGGAGATGGGGTCATCCTTTTGCGTTTACTGTTAAAGATCGTGGGTGTTGTAATTGGATGTTCTGAAATCCCAAAACTCGGATTAGCTGGGTATGAAATCCGTTTGACAATAACTGCAAGGGGCAGCCCTATGAAAAGGACCAGTTCAACATTGCTTCAGTGCACTTGAATAACAACAACAGAATCATATTCTTTTCAATATTTGTCATTCTCTGCTTACGTTTATAACTTCAAACCAAATAGGTGTTGCAATCATAACCAACATGCATACTTTGTCAGCAGGTATAAGTGTATCTATAAATCTGTATATGGTGGGTGCATTCAGACAGTATACCATTTTAGGCACTGATGATATAATCCATTTGGATGAACATATTCTATTGTATAAAATAAGATGGATGCCCTTTCAGGTGTTAACCCAATTTGTGCAATTGAACTCCTCACCTGCAAGCAAGACTAGAAACAGACCTGCCTCACATTGCAGCATAGATGTAGCATGCATAATTTATAGCTATCGATTCAATTCATTGTTTCAGACCAACAATATCTGTGCTACTTCAATCCGTCTCCGGTTCACTCATTTCAGGAGGACTCAGAGAGGAATGATCCCTCCCATATTTAGACCAGAGACTCTGTGCTAAACCAACTCAGGAGGAAGTCAGATATAAGGACTTGGCTCAGCAAAGCCAAACGGAGCTAAATGGAGACGTTAAGATGAGCCTGACAGTGGCTTAACACGTAAATATTGACATGGAGCTCATTGAGCCCCGATGCTATTTAAGCCCTGGATTGTGCTACAAGTGGCAAACAAAATAAGCACGCCAAGGCATTTAGATGGGGCAAGTCACCTTATAAAGCAGAGGGACCCGTAGATGTGATGATCTCCAGCTAATGATAAGGCATTTCCACCACACCTATAGAGTCTCCAACAGGCCAGGTTAAAAAGGTGTCCAGTAGAATCCATCCAGTAGTGGACCAGATGTAACCCATGACCCTGCTTATGTCCAGGCCCAGGCCAAGCCATCACACCCTCCAGGAGGGTGCAGCAGCGTCCAAGAGTAGACACCGTCCTGATCGCCAGCTGTAATCTTGATCCTGTCGCTGATACGCGTCCTTGTAAACACAGTGTCGTTGTGTGTGTTCTTCAGGATGGTTACATTGACTTCATGGAGTACGTGGCGGCACTCAGTCTGGTGATGAAGGGAGGCGTGCAGCAGAAGCTGCGCTGGTACTTCAAGCTGTACGATGTGAATGGGAGCGGCTGCATTGACCGAGATGAGTTGCTCATTATCATCAAGGTGAGAATCACTGGCATGATAAAACCCAATCCTGTGAGTTATCTCACAAGAGGCCTTCAGATTAGATTGGATCAGAATTCCAACGTACCTGTACTTGTCTTTGTTTACAAATAGCTGATAGGCTTGATTGTGTGTAATCATAGGTCCTGTCCTAAACGTAACACTTTAGGTTAATTGGTCCTACATCCTAGTGTAGATCTGTAGGCGTGTATTGTTAACATGAGGGCAAAGTGGGTCCAGTGATACAACATTCTGGAATGACATGACACCTACAGGCTGCAAGGTGTACTTGCACTTTCAGGCTTGGGTTTCACCATCCCTAACTTAACTGTTGGTGTGAAGGCATGTAATGATAATGATATTAAAATAATTTGCACAAAATAATAGATTTACTAGGTAATTATTCATGTGTAGCTGCATATACTGAATAAGTAATTTTCCAACAAAGGTCTAATTCTTACTTATTCTTTTTTAAACCAGTCTGTTCGGGCCATCAACGGACACCAAGAGCAGGAACTGTCAGCGGAGGACTTCACCAACATGGTCTTCGACAAGATTGACGTTAATGGGGATGGTGAGATTTGGCCCATTTTTTTCGTGGTGTCATTTTTAATAGATGTCAGTACAGTCCATTTATAACCGTGTGTGTGTGTGTGTGTGTGTGTGTGTGTGTGTGTGTGTGTGCGTGTGTGTGCGTGTGTGCGTGTGCAACAGGCCAGCTGTCCATGGAAGAGTTCATGGAGGGAATACAGGGTGACGAGATGCTGCTCAGGACACTGACCGAGAGCTTGGATCTCACGCAGATCGTCCAGAAGATTCGGGGAGAACTGAACAGTTAAATGCTGTAAACTACAAATTGAACAACCGTGCCAAATAAGCAAGTGTAGACAGCATTGAAATACAGGGACACTGATGTGGGATCAGCAGCTGGATCAACAGAAACTGGACCAGGTCACTGCAATACAAAGGGGACTTGGAAGGGGATTTTCACTCTGTAGGATCAATATTGGTAGTGCAAATATTTTCCAATATTATCATAATAGCTTTGAGTGAAGTGCTAGCTCTAGTCCCTGCAGTCAGTTGTGATGCTTTAAAGCACATCCATATATGTTTTAAGTGCACTTAATCTTTTTTTTAATGTTCTTCAGAAATGTTGATTTATTATATGCTTGATGAATTAAAATGATTTCAATGGTCTTTGTACTGTGTACTACAACATCATTACTTAGCATTGGAGCACTTTGTAGGTGTAATGGCCTAAATGTAAATGATCTGAATATTACAGGATATTTTATATCAGGCTTTGACCCATGATGTCTCTTTATTTAAAATACAACTTTGAACCTGTTTTAAGACTGGAGAAATGAATGTACCAAAGTAAAATAACTAGATGTTAACATTTCAGTGTTTTGCAAAAGATGATATGTAAACAGTACAGTACAGTGAAATAAAACTAAGAATCAAACTATGACACATTTTTTGTCATAATTTGAGTGGTAATAACAATGAGTGGTAATTAATCATAAACTGGACAGACAGAAAAACGTTCGCACACACACAGAGTAATCTTAGATCTTAACTGAAACTGGGAACTCTACGGTTGTCAACGTGAGACTGTGTCTGTCAACAGAGAGGACAAATATGTGACAACTTTGCAAGTGGCACGGTGTTGCAATATTAATGTTCTTTTCTCGGTAATCGGCAATGTAAACATCAACAACTGTAAAACTGTATATTCATCTGTACAAATAAAGGGAATGCTGTGTACTCCAGGTATCCTATAAATGTAGTGAATTATCGCATTGAGGAAAATATTTAATTCTATATTTAAATAGTGTATTAACAATATGTGCTATTTTAAAGCTATTGTGTTAACTGTCAGTATAGCAGTGTAGCTAGACCATAAGAAACTAGATTTATTTGTGTTGATATAATTTATTTCGTGTAAGCTGAGAACGTTTGTCTACAATGACTCATTTGGTTACACAGATGATTCGGTTCTTTGTAAATGTACGGAAATGTGTGATGAAAGGTGCGCCAGACTGAAACGTATGACGTCATGATGTTACCTGAGTTTCGGTGAAGGAAAGGGGAGGCCGATTTGACCATAGGTTAACTATCTGCATTGTATCACAGCTGAATATCTGCTGTGATTTTTTTCAGTCATTCTGAAGAATAATTAACTTTTTACAAACATTTGGCTTTTTAAGATTTAAGTTCCACCAAGTCGTGGTCTGATAAAAGGTGCGTACTTCCTGGTCAACTTCGTCTGCAGGTAGGTTTCGATATAGTTTATTGTTTGTTTTTAGTCTTTCAGAATTTCGCTGTATGTTAGATTGGTGAAGTATAGCTCTTGACGTGTAACTGCGTTAACACTTCGCGTTTTTACGGCTCACGTTTTACCGAATGTCATCTAGTTTTTTTCCGCTTCCCTCAGTACCCCCCCTCCTCCCACACGTGATATTAGACTGGTTGGGAATATTGTTGTTGGATTGGAAGTTTTGTACGTATTGAAATCGTTAACGAATACCGCAGTAGATGTGCTGTTCTTTCGACAGCTCCAGGTGCCAAATATTAGGAAAACACTACTGGTACAAGTATTGGAAGCGAAAGAAATCGACCGACTATGCTATATCTACTGACTTAAAGTTAAAAACCTACTCCATGTGTTGGTTACTCCTAAGAGTTCAATCTGTTTTGAAGCTAGAGTACTTCCCTCGATCTTGATGCGAACAATGTCCGACGAACCCACCTCTGTGATCTTAAAGTCCTTATGTGTTTACTGTTAAATGGCCCTCTGTTTAATGATACCATGCGCAGAGTGCCATATTTCCCCCCACATTTCTCCTCTCTCCTGGCACTAAGGATGTCGGTGACCCCGCGGCGAGTCCGTCTCAAGCCCTGGCTGGTGGCCCAGGTTGACACAGGCCTTTATCCAGGCCTGGTGTGGATTGACAGGGAGGCAAAGCGCTTCCAGATCCCCTGGAGACACGCCACACGACACACACCACAGCACGACGAAGAGAACACCATCTTTAAAGTCAGTCTGTGTTCATGCACGTCACAGAACGTACTGCACTGCAAACCTGTTCAAAGAAAATATGCAAATGTTTGGGTCTGCGCGAGGCAGGTGCAGGACTTTTGGTCTGACTGTGTTGTTGAACTGTCGCAGGCCTGGGCGGTGGAGACCGGAAAGTTCCAGGAGGGTCAGGATGAGCCGGACCCTGCAAAGTGGAAAGCTCAGCTCCGCTGTGCCCTCAACAAGAGCCGGGAGTTTAATCTCATATACGACGGCACCAAGGAGGTCCCCATGAACCCTCTGAAGATCTACGACGTCTGCGACATTCCACAGCCCCTAAGTAACCCAGGTGACCCCAAAACCGGTGACCGGTGTATCTGAAGAAACCACTCACTGGAAATGGTTACCCAACCATGTGATCTTTTTCAATGTTTAACCATTGAACTATGGTTTATAATATAGATGATGAGGAGGAGGGGGGGGGAGTTACTCGGTTAAAAGCCCATTGTAATGTCATATAAAGGGAATGGTGACTTGGTGCTGTTCTCTTTAGTTCCTTTTCTCGTTTTTTTTCCCCTCAGGATCAACTGAACCTGGCTCTTGGACACCGTATGATGAAGAGGGAGGAGATGATGATGTTCCAGACACTCCTGACTCTCTGCCTCCGTACCCACCTGGTTAGCCATGTCACTTCCTCCACTTGCTTCCTGCATTTTGTGGGGGTATTTCTGACACTGGGCTCACACCCACCCAAGATCCCTCAGATATTCAGAGCTCACATGCTTCAGTTTGTTAGCCTGTCCTGTTAAATGTAACCTAAAACAAATAGCTCCTGGTGTCTTGGCTAATTGCTTCTCTACTGTGATGTGCTGCCCCAGGTGCAAGCCCCGCTTCCCTCCCTGTCATGTGGTCCCCTGCCAGTGCGAGCTCCCCCATGCAGCCCTCCAGCTGCCCCCCTCCTGCTCCAGAGGCCTGGGTCAAAGAAGAGCCTGGAAAGGTGTGGCCCAAGGAGGAGCCTGTGGACATGGAGATGAACCCCACCCCCATGGAGCTGCCCCCCATGGCCCCAGCCCCCCTGGACATGCAGCCCCTGCCCATGCCTGACCCTATGTTCGCATCCCCAGAGATGTGGATCAGCTCGCTCCCCAGTGAGTACATCAGTCGAATCAGGCTAGCTCAGTAACGTCCTGCCACAGACCCACATTAGGAATCAGCAGGGTGGGCTTTTAAGAACGGGTTTCGAAGGGGTTGTTTCAGGTCCTTTTGTAGGAAATCTCATGCTTTTCCACCTCCCTCCTAGTGACAGACCTGGAGGTACAGTTCCAGTATCGGGGTAAGGATGTGTGCCCCGCCATAACAGTCAGCAACCCCCATGGCTGCAGGCTGTTCTACGGGGACCTGGGCCCCATGGTCAACCAGGAGGAGCTGTTTGGCCCTGTGAGCCTGGAGCAGCTACGCTTCCCCACCACCGAGCACATCACCAACGACAAGCAGAGGGTGTTCACCAACCGCCTGCTGGACGTCATGGACCGGGGCCTCATCCTGGAGGTCAACGGCCACGACATCTACGCCATGCGCTTGTGTCAGTGCAAGGTGTACTGGTCGGGCCCCTGCGCCCCCAACCCCACGGCCCCCAACCTTATAGAGCGCCAGAGGAAGATCAAGCTCTTCTGCCTGGAGTCTTTCCTTAGCGGTGGGTGTGGTGACTCCTCCATGTAGCTGGCAGGTTCAAAACGTGGACGGTGTGTGGTGTGTGTGTGTGTGTGTGTGTGTGTGCGTGTGGTGAGGGTGTAGGGCTGGGTGATGGAAGTGCTTGCTTGGGTTGCAGGTGTAATAGCCCATCAGAGAGGGCAGACGCCCAGCCCACCAGGGTTTGACATCAACCTGTGCTTTGGAGAGGAGTGGCCAGACGGCAAGCCCAGAGAGAGGAAGCTCATCATGGTTCAAGTAAGAAACTGCTTTTGCAAACAGGACAGAGATGTGGGCTGAGGACGTAACAGGACTCAGGTGTTCAGACTTACGCTGCGTTCACATCGGACGTGAAATTGCATCTGGGGCGTCTGATTTACATGTTAAGTCAATGTAAACGTGCGTGTAGAGGTCCAGCTGTGCGAATCTGCGAATTTGCGTCTGATGCCTGAGTTGAAAAATTTGAACTTTGGCTCATATTCACAGGGTAGTTAACTAATCAGGGACTTTGGTAGTGACGTGTTGTGTACGGTAGTACCGCTGAAAGTGACGGTCATCCAGACACAGCTCCTGGAGTAGATGATCAAATTCACCAAACTTGTCTCTGAATTATCTGGTGAACCCAGACACGGGAGACGGAGATCACCGACGCCCCTGATGAGTTTTATTAAGTAAATAAGGTCAACACACTCTCTCGACAACAGCCATGTCCGCCATTATCCCACTACAACGAGACGACAAATACGCAGAGAAGCACGAGTAGCATGTCAGTCAGAAGCCCCTCCCATTCATATGCAAATTCGTGTCTAAATACAGGGTGTCAAATTTTCACTCGAACAGGAAGTCTAATAGGAATTGTAAACAGCCTAACAACATATTCTTATGTATTCCAATGACATAACTTCAAAAAGCTTTCCCAGAAAAACAACATCTGTGATTTATGTGTCTGTGCTGTCACATACTTCTGTGCCCTGCCCCTCCAGATCATTCCTGTGGTGGCCCGCATGATCAACGAGATGTTCAACGGTGACTGCATGCGCTCCTTCGACAGCGGCAGCGTGCGTCTGCAGATCTCCATCCCAGACATCAAGGACAACATCGTGACCCACCTGAAGCAGCTGTACTGCCTGCTGCAGACCCACCAGGGCCAGGACGGCTGGTCAGGCCCCATGCCCCCTGGGGCGGCCCTCCACCTGCCCCAGCCCCTGCATGCCTAGTGCAACACCTGGCCAAACGGGGGCCATGGCAGGTCAAGCTAGGCCTACTCGGGTCTCCTCTGGGGGGGGGGGACACTCTATATAACTGACCCATTGTTGCTGTGGGACCCTATGATTCAGCAGTAGACAAGGAAAGTACTTATGTGTTCATTCTTAAACTATTCAGAATACGTAGAAGTGTGTACTTTGGGAACAAGGGGGGAAATCTCCCAAGTAGCAATCTAGTATCAAAATGTACCTTTAAGGATCTTAAGCACGACTAGAAAATATAAGCCATTTTATTCCCGGTGAAATAGTTTGAAAGCGAAACGGCACCCAGCAACCACGGGTTCAAAGTCTTGTGTCGTACCATGTTTGGTTCAACCTAGTTAATAAGTTCCAGAGAAGGCCTGTTGCCCTGGGCATGCATAGCTGGCGGTTACTACTGCCATGTACGGCGTCTGGGTTGGGTCATTATTTGGTAGATGGATGATGTTGTTTCATGAGCTGTGATGCTAAGAATAAGAATGGGATTTAGTTTCAGTCGCAGAAAATCTTCTTTTCCTAATTGTTTTACAGATGAAATGTAACCGTAAACTTACAGTTGAGCTGTATATATACACTGGTCTTACTATACCCACAATTGAACATGATAACTTATTGGAGGAAAGAACATGGATTATATTTTGCGACATAGACGTAGGTTTTATGTGAATTATTGATGTGGTGTAATGGATTTGAATCCCAAAAATGGTCAAGTAAATAGGTTTTTTTCCCTCCACTGTTCAATTTCGTTTGCCTTGTGTTTATACACCTTCATATTGTGTGCATTACTTTGTGACTAAACCTCATTCTCAGTTTCTTAGTTGAACCCAAATCAATTGTATCTTGTTTAAGGAGTGCAACTGTGTACAAGTGTCTCATGGCTTGAGAGGGTTACTTTTATCCTGTGAATGGCAGCAGATTTTATCTAATAAAAACTTGCTAAAACTGTCAGGTTGCGTATTCTTCTGGAAATATGACTGGACTTAGACTAGACTCTAAGGATTCTGTCTGACGTAGCTAAAATGTCTAGTTTGAATGGCTGCTGCAGACTCTTGGCTGTTTCCTAGTCTCCTGTTGTTCTCTGATGGCAAAACGATCAATCAAAGAGTAACATTAATACGTCAATTTATTCATTCTGTTTCAATACGTTTGTTTTCACGGACATGCACCTCCAGTGTGACATGAATCTGAAAACCTCCAGAGGTAAGTACAGTACTTCCTCTCTCCCACACCACTCTATCCACGTGTCTCGTCTTGGGCAGACTGTAGCGCCATCTGGTGGAAACACTTGCCAAACAACATGTATCCAACAAATCACTTATTCCAAAGGGAAGTCAGAATTCAACAAGGTTGAATGTTGTGATGAAAGAGCTATTCTCCAGTCTGTCCCACAGTCACCAGGGTTACGAAAATCTCCAACTATGGACTCAAACTGAGGGCCTCAGCCCTGAAACCTGAGGTAATCAGCGTTCAGCTCCAGGCTGTCAGGTCTCTCCTGAGCCTGCTGGTTTCGCCTGGTGACACGTGCAGACGTAAGGAACTCCACTCTTCCTCAGCTGATCGTGGGAGAGCAGCAGAGCGGAGGTGAATTGCTGAAGGAGGCCTAGCTTCTGTTGCACAGTGTCCTCCCTCCAGAGAGCTTCCTACAGCAGGGGGCAGCAGGGGGGCAGCAGGGGGCAGCAGGGGGGCAGCAGGGGACACAGCTATACTGTGAAACTCGGACACACTCTGAACTGATCACACAACGCAACGGAAAGGTTTTTCAGTTTGACACACCTTCAGATACTCGGCCAACTGGAGAAGATCCTACAGTGTCAAGGAGAGGAAGAGGGACATGGACGAGGAGATTCAGTGGGTTGCTAAGGCTATGGCTCATCTCTAGCCAATTAGCATTGAGCACAAAACACTTAATATGTATGAGACTGGGTTACCTTCTCCTTCACTGTGACGTAGCCATGTCTGTGATTTGGAAGAGCAGAGACCAGGGTTAATAGTATCATACATACAATGCTCCAGATGAACAGATAACTCGTCCTGTCTCTGGTAACTTACTCCGCCTGACCATGTGGACCACTTGGCTGCTTGTGAGGATTTGGTGGGTCTACCTGGTCTGCACGAGAAGAGACTGAATGAGGAGAATAGTGATAGATTCTTAACGGCAAGTAGGCAACCTCTCTCATATGTTATGGTATAAAAGTATGAGTGAATTATCCAACTGCACCTGTGTCTCTGGGCTCCAGACCCCTGCTGGGGGAAGCCTTGTGAGGAGAAGGTGTCTTCGAGGTGACATTATCCTCCGCTCTCACAGCTTCATGTACAGACGGAGGCCAAATCCCAGGAGCCTGGAGAAGCAGTTTGACATTCAGCTGTTAGTTGTTTGTCTGATGATGAGAAGACCTGTCCAGTGAGATGGGGCATGTGCTCACTATGTCAGGAGACTGCAGATCTGGCCAGATGATGCCTAGCTCCACCGCGGAGATGAAGGACTGTCTCTCAACTAGCGCCCCTCTGTGCTGGGTGATCCTCATGGTGACTTTACTGTCCTTGAGTGACTCTCTGTACTCCTCCGAAGGGCCGTCAGACTGGACCTGGCAGTGACCCATGTGTCTCCGTCTGTGAAACTCCACCTGCCTCTTCCTCTGCCACTCGTTCCTCCACCCTGCCTCCAACTTGGGGCCCCGGCTGTGGCGCGGCGCGGCGTTGCGATCTCTCGGGGACTCGAATTTGGCCACGCGTTGTTCAAGCTTCAGGTCGTAACTCTTTGCCCATGACTGTTTCCTACCAGGGCTGTTTTGAGTCTCCATTTTGTCAACTTACATGAAACCTCAGTTCCTGTCAGTTACGTCAACTCTAAACAGATCGACACAGAATCTGAAAGACAGGATGCTGTGCTAACAGCCTTGAAGAGAGAGAAATGTTGGCTGAGGATGGCCACATCATTTCAAAATGTTTACACTTCTATGTCAATATATCGTTTTGATTCTGTTATACATTGAATGAGGCATAATTGAGATAAGGCATCGCTATACTATTTCTATAAGCTCTATGCAGTTGGGGTAATGCAAAATATAAAAGTCTGCTATTTAAAACTTAGAACGGCAAATCATCTAGCACACAGTTCACATTATCTGCACCCATGCTGACCAAAACATGTCCATAACCATACCTGGGTTTCACAAAGGTTCAGTCAGAAGTCAAACCAAAAGGATCCAGAAGCTTGTTCTGTGTCTTGCCTCTCAGCACCTCTGTCCTTCACCCAGCCACTTCTGACTCGCTAGAGCAACAGGAAACGAGAGCAACCACATTGTTACCACATCTGTTTCGCTATCACGGTCCTGAACTTACATACACTCACACTCACTCACACATATACACACACGTGGACAGACTCATATACACACACACACTGTCTCTCTCACACACACACACACACACACACACACACACACACACACACACCACACACACACACACACACACACACATACACACACACACACAACACACACACAACACACACAACACACACACACCACCACACACACACACACACACACACCACACACACACACACACACTGTCTCTCTCACACACACACACACACACACACACACACACACACACACACACACACACACACACACACACACACTCACACACACACACACACACACACTCACACACTCACACACACACACACACACACGTATACACACACGCACACAGACATGCACATAAGGTACTATTAGAGTATGATGAGGTAGGAAACATTGCAAGAGGCAAGCCTTGCGATGTGGAGTGATGTGAGTATGGACCGGAAGAATGTAGGGCCACCCATACTTGAGAAAGGTTATGGTTTATTTTGCGTCTGATTGGGCAACACACTCCGAATGTTTCCAACCCTCCAGACTCGTGTCCTCGGTCCCTGTCTCAGAGAGAGATCTGAGAGGAGAAAACACCCTGATCTCTATCACTGCAGAATGCAGGCTCAACAGAATGGCAGTGGGAATCTACATCTCTGGGCGTCGTGGGCGATAAACGTTCCCTCTCGCCATCAGGTGCCCTTTGCTCCAAGGAGACACCGTCAGAACAGCCACATAAACGCCACACCCACAACCGCTGAGCGCGGTGGTAAACTCTCTGAGCGGTGTTTTCTCTCTAGACTCTAGACACAGCAGCTGGCAATCCCCTGAATCAATGTACCCTCTGTGAACTTTGCTCCTGGGCGTTTTATAAGAAAGCCATCGGAGCACATCTTCAGTGCTCCATAACAGGAATCAAGACTTGAAATATGTGTAAGATTGATTCGGAAAGAGACAAGTTGATACTGAAGTGAGCAGAGTTTGGACACCACAGGTAAAGTGTGTTTAAGTTAGATATGGTTGATAGTACAACATGTACAATGGTACAACATGTATAATCAACTTCCTGATGGTCACTAATGGACCTCAGCGGTACATTTGAATGTATACGTTATTGTGTTGATATACAGCTATATAAATGTCAAGATAGACAGATAGACATATATTGTTCTGATGACAAGGGAAAAAAGGATATGTTGAGATCAGAAGTGTTGTGAAAAAGTATTTGTTCATCCATTGTTTTATTCAAACTATTGTTAACTTTATTTGTACTGTATTTGCCATTTGGTTATTTAGTATCTATTAACTGGAAAAAACCCAACATGCTCATACTTGTTGCTAGGCTTAGTGCTGGAAATATTATATTAGTACCATAAAAACATCAACTTTTGCGTTGCCTGGTAGCTATCTTCTACAGTACAAGAAGGACAAACAGCACCTGTTCACAAGACTACTACTATTTTTCTTCAGTCTTTAATATGTGTACTTGTTATGTTGAAGGTGTAACTGGTTGGTGAATTATTTTTTAAGTTAATAATAATTGAATTCCTTTCATTCCATTTCCCAAATATGGTTATTTGACTGGTCTACCACAGTGTTTCTTCTGTGTGAATGATTGACTGGAGCCTGCCTAAACTGTGATCAGGTTTACAGCCCTGAATGCTTGGCTGGTTAAACTCAGATTAATCATTCGCTGGACGCCAGGACTTAAAAACAAAAAAAACAAAAATGTTTTCACAATGATACGTTAGTTGTATCATTCTTGATGGGAGCCGATAACGGATAACCCTGCTGAACGCAGATGACAAGTGACCACCTGATGCTGCCAGTAAAATAGGATGACAGTACACGTTATCACAGTGATGCGTTTGACGATACAAAACTAAGGGTTTGTCATGCAACTGATACTGCAGGCGGGGCTCCAATGAGCGTCAAGATGTTCCAGAGGAACAGTCCCTTCAGCTACGACACCAGCAGCTACTCTGGCTCCATACAGTCCAAGTACGTCACCCCTACATGCCTCTGGCAGGTGGTCCTAGTGAGGAATAGAAACTGGCGTTTGGTAGCTGCCTCATTCTCCTATTCTCACTTTCAGTTTGGTTCGTTATAGAATTGTTGTCCACGTTCTCCTCTTCTTTGTTTTTAAGCGTCTACTCTGTGGATGACATGTCATCCCAGGTATCCAATCTCTCCAGACCGAGCGGCAAGTCAATATACCGTGAGTCAATGTCTCTCAAACTGAATGTGCTAACTGAGTGTGGAAATGAATAACATGATCCTTTTCAAAATAACAGTGTATCAGAATGCCTCATGCAGATTGCTTCTGTTATTTTCATATCTCAACAGTGCAGAGAAGAGAATATGCTGAATCCATTAACTCAATGATGGACAAGTTCCAGTACAGAGTAGAGGTATTGTCTTCTTGTTCCAAAAATGCAGCACTGTCATATTTTGTTAGCTAATATCAGAATATCAAGTCTCCAAAACAAGGAAGCACCTACAAAGCTCACATCTGAAGCTGGTTTCTAGCAATACAGAATGGAAACTGTATTCTTCATAATACAAGTGATTGTAAGCCCTGTTCCTGTTCCTGTTCCTGCTCCTGTTCCTGTTCCTCTTCTTGTTCCTGTTCCTGCCACTGTTTCTGTTCCTATTCCTGTTCCTGTTCCTGCTTCTGCTCCTGTTCCTGCCTCTATTCTTCTTGCTGTTCCTGTTCCTGTTCCTCTTTCTGTTCCTCGTCCTGTTCCTGCTCCTGCTGCAGCACCTGTTCACCTGTGATCTGGATGGGAAGGAGGTGCAGGATGTTGGGGACTGTGTGGAGCGTCTGAAGCTCCTGGATGGGATGGGCCGTGTGTGGGGCCAGGAGATGGTCCTGGAGATACGGGATGGAAACCTGCTGCTGACCGACATTGAAACCAAGGTCAGTACTGCAGGTTCTGATAGGGACAGACACACCGAGTGACATCGTCAATACTTTCATTGCCAGGGAAGTACAGTTGTTATAATCCTTGCCCACATCTTCTTTCCTTCACCCCTCCCATCTATCTCTCCCCCTTCTCCTCTCCTCCCCTCCCCCTCCCAACTCTCTCTCCCTTCCCCTGTCCATCTCTCTTCTTTGGTCATCTCATCCTCCCCTCTCTCTCCCATTCCCCCCATCTTGCCCTGGCTATGTTGTGTTCAGGAGGAACTAGAGTCCCTGGCTCTGAGCAGCATACTGGAGCTGAAGGCCGTGATGGACAGCTGTGTGTACAACTCCCTGCTGACTGTATCGGTGCAGGACCACAGCAGGAGAATCACCAGCATCTTCTTGTTCCAGTGTGAGGAGCTCAGGGTGAGGAGGGAACTAGAGGATCGCTGCTTTACTGTAGTCATACTGTAACTATACTGTAGCTATACTGTAGTTATACTGTACTCATACTGTAGTCATACTGTAACTATATTTTAGCTATACTGTAATCATACTGTAGTCATACTGTAGCTATACTGTCGCTATACTGTAGTCATACTGTAACTATACTTTAGTTATACTGTAATCAGACTGTAGTCATACTGTAGCTATACTGTAGTTATACTGTACTCATCCTGTAGTCATACTGTAACTATACTTTAGCTATACTGTAATCATACTGTAGCTATACTGTAGCTATACTGTAGTTATACTGTAGTCATACTGTAGTCATACTGTAACTATACTTTAGCTATACTGTAATCAGACTGTAGTCATACTGTAGCTATACTGTCGCTATACTGTAGTTAGACTGTGGTCATACTGTAGCTATACCGTACTCATACTGTAGTTATATTGTAGCTATACTGTAGCTATACTGTAGCTATACTGTAGCTATACTGCAGCTATACTGTAGTTATACTGTAACAATACCATAGCTATACTGTAGTTAGACTGGACCATACACTTTAATGTCATACAACAGTTAAGTTTACCCTATAACTGCAAAGCTTAATTAAAGAACTTTTGTGACATGTTGGGTGTTCATGTAACCTTCTGAATATTGTTATTTAGGCTGAATACATTGAAAAGGACCTAAAGAGAGCTCTTCCTCAGAGGAGAGAGACATCTGGCTCCAGGTACAGTCAACTCATTCAAAACACCTTTTGACTTCTGTTGTCAATTTCCTCCTATCAACCTCCTAAACATTCCTCCTATGTTTTTCATGCAGACCAAATCTACCTGCCATACCAAACCACCACGAGATTAAACACACTAGGAACACAGCCCCACCGCCTGAGGAGACTGAGTGGAACCCTCCGAGCGACCCTGTGTCTCACTGGAGTGCTCCTGACTACGGTGAGGGACCTGAAACAAGGCGGGAAGGACACTTGTGAGACGTACATGGCATGTTGTGGATGTACGAATGGACTGGAGTAACAAGGAAAGGGCTCTAATTCAGACACTGTTTCTTTTTGATCAGATGAAGAACCCCCAACACCTGTACCAGTGAGGCACAGGGTGCAGCCCCCCTCCGGACCCCCATCTGTGGAGGAGGAGCCCCTCCCGGTCTCCCCTCAGCGCTGTTACACAGAGATAGACAGGAATGTGGTCAGTACTCTGGGTCCGGTCATCACTCAAGCCTTTATTGTTCCAAAACACAAGTACTTCTGCACAGAATACCTTCCTTGGGAATTATATATGTGTATATGCACAGTAGATTACTGACATTTTGACTTTATACGATACGGTACCATACCACACCACGCCACACCATGCCATGCTATGCTATGCTATATGGTACTACTGCTCTTTTCTTGTATGTCCACTTTACCACTTTCTACCTCTTTAGGATATCTTGAATCACATCTTCACTGACATTGAAATATTTATGGGCATAATATCTGCCAAAGTGGCCAAAAACGAGAAGAAAAAAAAGAAAAAGAAGAAGGCTAAAGGTGATTTTTATTGTAATTAATTTACGAGACATTAAAACAGTAGATCATCTACTTTTGGAACGATCATACTTTATGGCCCGCCATTATGCCATGAGTCAGTGGAATGATGTGAAGTAATGGAAATCCATGTGAACTTTCAGCTATAAAAGGCTTGCCACCCAGAGAGGAATTTGAATCTTGCCTCCAGAAAATCAAGTTTGGCTTCAACCTTCTGGTAATGATGCCTGTTCCTCATTATCACTCGAACATGGGACGGTGTCATCACTATCTAATGATGCATGAATCCCTGATGGCTTGGTCTGTGTGACAGGGGGAGCTCAATGGAAAGATCAACAATCCCAGCGCTCAGGATTTCGTCCACGTTCTCTTTTCCACATTGAAATATGTAAGTTTCTGATGTTTTCATGCTTATTAAAAAATTGACTTCTCTTTGCATACGAAGTACAGTACTTGATATTCCACATCAAGTCCAGAGACACCATGGCCTCACTAGAGGGTTTCGCAAAGAGTGTGTCTACTATAAAGACTTTAAAGCACGACTGTAGAAGAAGGTTCATCTGCTTCATGGACAGTCATTCTAAATGAAGTCTCTCCCTCCAGGTGGTATCTTACTGCCCAGAGGAGCTGCCCCCCTCCATCGTGGCCCCCCTGCTGGAGCCGGCCTGCATCCTGCTGCTGAGCGAGGAGGCCACCACGGAGGAGGACCAGCTGTGGCAGTCCCTCGGAGACGCCTGGAACATCCCCAGGTACGACCCCTGGCGTTCCTCCCCTTGGGTCATGTTGATCAGTGGACTGTATACCAAGGACAAAGTGTTGAGATGGAGAACATAGGTTATCCAGTTATGGTCAGGGTTAACGGTTAACGGGTGCCAAAAAATTCATGAGCACAATGTTGGCAGGTTATTTTAACAACGGAACCTCATGACTCATGTTCTCAGTACCAAATGGCCAGAGGATGACGAGGACATCCCCATCTACACTCTAGAGTTCCTAGATGGTTGGCAGCCCCCAGATGTGACAGAAGGTTCCCCAGGAAGAGAGCCCAACAGCCATCAGCATCAGGCCCCCAAACAGGTGAAGACCCCCACCACCACACAACATCATCAAAACCATTAACTAGTACAGTGGAACAAAAAGCTTTACAAAATACATTTCCAATGACGTATTCTTACAGAAATCAGCCCCAGTGAAGCTTCCACCGTTGCGGTAAGCATTACACACAGTGATAATACGTTTACGATTGTTGTGTGTTTCTGTGTATCTCATCCTGTAACTGTGTTCATTCAGGCCAGGTGAGCTCAGTGCCAACTACATGCGCGTCAAGTACGATTTCTCGGCCAGAAACCACAAGGAGCTAAGCATCTCCAAAGGAGAGGTGGTTCAGGTGAGATCCGTGACCTCTGAACCACATCCACCGCACCTCAAGCACACCTCGAAACAAGTCATCTGCTGCTTAGTCACCAGTTGGTAAACACCGGTGTCTCCACAGTTACTGGACATGTCAAAGCAGTGGTGGAAGGTGAGGAACTCTGGAGGAGAGGAAGGCTTCGTACCCAACAATGTCCTGGAGGCTGTGGACAAGGGAGAGCAGGAGCAGGTTGGTCCCTCCAGCACAGGTTCAAAGGTGACGGATCCAAGCCTCATTGTTGGGGTGTGTGTCTGGCGACCTTGTGCTTGTTGTTGTGCCTTAATACACGTCCTTAATTGGAAAGACCAATAACTCATTTACCTGTTGACCCAACACACTGAGCTTTCTTCATTTGAGGCACATCATCCTGCAGTTTACTGTGTTCTGCCATTACTGTACCTTTCATTCTTCTGACCGCATTTCAACACACGATTTTCCAATTAGCCTGTCCTCTTTTTCTTGACCTAGGTAAGTTCTTCTTATAACCTTTGGATGTATGTGAAGGTCCTGGCTGGAGTTATAAGCGGCGTTCCAGCTAAAATGTAAGTATCGATCCTATAAATTAACATCGATCAGATGCTTTATCTCCTGATTATTTTGCGTCTTACACCTTAGTGTTCTTTAAATTTCTATCTTTTCCTGTCTATTTAAGAAAAATCTAGAACATTCTTTGTGTTTGTGTTGAACTTATACATGGCGAATAAAACAAATTCTGATTCTTATTAGGCCCCAATGTGTCTCCTCCAGTGCAAACAGTTCCTTCATTGTTAAATTCCACACATCAATTTTTCTCCCTCCCCCTTCCCCTCCCTCCTTCGTCCCCTTCCCCTCCCTCAGCACGGTGCGCTGCCTGGGTGTCCTAAGTGGCTCCATGCTCCTGGGCATGAGGAGGGACGAGCTGAAGGTCATGTGTCCAGAGGAGGGAGGACGTGTCTTCTTCCAGCTACAGAACATCAAGTCGGCCCTGGCTGTAAGTGTTAGAAACATTCACATCACTAAGTTGGCCCTGGATGTAAGTGTTAGAAACATTCACATCACTAAGTCGGCCCTGGATGTAAGTGTTAGAAACATTCACATCACTAAGTCGGCCCTGGATGTAAGTGTTAGAAACATTCACAACAACATTAAGTCAGCCCTGGCTGTAAGTCTTAGAAACATTCACAAGAACACTAGGTCGGCCCTGGCTGTGTTGGAAATGTTCACAAGAGAACTTTAGAGACAGAGTTTGGTCTCATGACAGGTCTGCATTTGGATTCTTCTTTCCTCACTTTCTATTCATGTCTTCCTCTCTCAGCTTGCTAGTGAAGTTAGGCCAATGGCGCCTTGAGAGGGAGTGAAGGACCAGTGAAGAAAGAACATGTTAAAGAGGGAAAACCAAAAATGTGATTTCTGACTTCAGCATCTATTTAAAGACTTATAACTTCAACTGAAACTGTGTCAACCACATTCAAGCTGCACAATGCTGATATATGTATGTACGTATACACAGGTAGGTAGGATTGCAAGATTGGTGATGTGTCAGTATTTTGTAATTTCACAAAAAATTATATCGATTTATTTTAAATGATAAAATATTACTACAACTATCAAAAAATTTGATATTTCATGTCATACTGTGAATGTCACATTTGTACCAAAACAGTTCCTGATATGTTTTTGTATGTGTTACTTCAGTAATTTGACATATAGATTTAACATGGGCATGTCTATTCAGTATAAGTAGTTAACAGTTGTCTTGTACAGTGGTAATCTAACAGGAATCCCATATATTCATGTATATACAGTACATTCTATTTAAAGGATAAATGATGTATATAAACACATTTATGATGAATAAATACTGAATCCTCGCACCAATTTTCGATGAATAAACATGCTTTATTCCATCTTCAGACATTACATGTGTACCATATTAGAAGCATCAGAGCATCTGTTAAACAGGCACCCTTTATAAAGCCAGGATAGAGACTACAGCACAAGAAATCAAACTAATGACAAATACAGTCGAATCAGTCTGCGATAGAAAAATAACGTCGGATGAGAATGCGGTAAAACAAAGATAAGTGTCCCGTGAAGGCAAAATGAACATGACATTTGTATCGTCTGTGCGTGTATGGTGACAAGGATCTGGTAGCATTCTCAGCGTAAACATCCCCACATCAACTTCGTTGAGTGAGTCGCTGTGTTTGATGAGGACAAGCGGGGTGACGAGGACAAGTGTCCGAGACTCGCTGCTCAACTGCACCGCAGCACTAGAGAACTGCCACACACACTTCCAAGCTACAGAGCTCATTCATTTACAACAGATGCAGCTTTGTAAGTGTCGAAGATGCCAGGTGTGCTTTAGGTGACTAATGACACGGTGTACGCAGACAGGCCAACGGAGATCAACAACTGAAGTGGGAGACTTTTGTGACGTAAACTCAGAGCTGCCAACTCACACGCGTTGGCAGTGAGACGCGCACATACGGCGTGAGTAACCAATCAAATGCGTGTATCTCACTGCCAATGTGTGTGAGTTGGCAGCTTTGTAAACTTGTGTGCATCCCCTTGGAACCATAGATGGATGGATGAATGGATGGTTGACAATGAAAGCATGAGTGAACCTCGCAGTTCCTCAGCGTGCCGGTGTTTTGAACAGCTGAACACAGACGCTACATGCTTTGGTATCTACTGCATCTACATCCCACTCCTAATACAGAACTATAACTTTGAATACGTTGTTTTTTTCCATCCCTCCGGATATTTTCCCTGCAAAAATATGATGGTAAAACAAAGGACTGGTGAAGAGCTGTAGAACAATGTCTATTCACAGGAAACAAACGCTACTTTGCATCGCCCTGAGAGATGTGGAGAGGCTCAGTATGTAGACGGGTATGGGAGGGACTGGTACACTGTACTCCTGTGTGTCTTATGGAGGGTACGGAAGGCAGACTGTATGCGTAGCTTTAACGACATACAGTGCCGTATACTGCAGGTCTCCATAGCAACGGAACTCTTGTTGACTTTGGAACGTTCTCATCTACGGAAAGATCCTGTCCTTTTTCTACCATGACAGTCAACAAGAAACGGTGTTGAATTAAAAAAAATTAAAAAAAGATTATAAAATAGGCTAAATCAACCTTGCAGGGTTCAACTGTAAGTTGAAGAGCTACATTAATGTCAGATGGGTAATAATAGGAGTAAAAATAAGAAACGGTTTCGTTTTCAGGACTGATAGCGGCTCACAATGATCTACAGCTACTGCTCTCGTCTGTCAGATCTAGACACTGATACATTGTTTATAGAAATTGCTTATCTCTATAGCTTTAAAAAAATACACTTTTTACAACTTTGACCCGCCCTGTGCCCAGCAACACACCCTCTCAGCAGTGAAACACTCCTCTGCTGGGGATCCAATCACATTCCAGCTCTGTCACACATTTAATATCCTTTATATACTTTATTAAATTAGATCTTACTCAGTTTGAATTGGCTAACAGGTGTATTTTTAGAATGCGTTCTACAAATGTACAACTTTTGGTGCATCACCCTGTTATTGTACTGGAACAGTCTTGCCATAAAATGGTACTGTCCAAGCAGACCAGCAGTACAAGACCAGCAGATCAATATGATAAACCTATGAAAACATAGAAAAATAATTTCCCAGTTTGATTGACATGGAATAGGTCCAATGACAGGGAGAAGCAGGTCAAATGTATGGAAGCTACTGAGAACAAGAAGGTGCTTTAGGTGATGCAGCGTGTCTACCAGGACCCTGCACTGTTCAAACTATCCACTAGTGGGCGAAAGAGTAGAATTCCACTTGGTGTGGCAGCACTAAAAGATCCCTCATACGTACTCCAAGCAGCACACGGCCCGGTCGGCCACCTTGGAATCTGTGTGACTTCACATTACAACAGGCTTCTCTGCCTCTCCTCCCAGGCCAGTCTGTGACTCTAACATGACCTCTCCTCCCAGGCCAGTCTGTGACTCTAACATGACCTCTCCTCCAAGGCCAGTCTGTGAGTCTAACATGACCTCTCCTCCAAGGCCAGTCTGTGACTCTAACATGACCTCTCCTCCCAGGTCAGTCTGTGACTCTACGCTAACATGCAGAAACACAAAACCCACTGAGAACTAGGCAGCTCCGGATGAACCAAAGGAGGCTACTGGTTTAAAAAGTCAAGGCTTTCTTCATCCCCGACAAGGCCTCGTTTCTGGAGGAGGAAGAGGACCATGCAGCCTGGGGCGTTCTGGTCTCACTTCTGGAGGAGGAAGAGGACCATGCAGCCTGGGGCGATCTGGTCTCACTTCTGGAGGAGGAAAAACAACATTTCCCTGCAGAAGCTCAAAAAGAGGGAAAGATGGTGCGTAGAGGGTAGCGAGGTGGACTGAGGCTTGACACGTGGAAACAGCCTGGACAGAGGCGACTAGGCGGTGCCCAAAGCTCAAATTAAAAAGGCACTGGTTACTCTGTGGCTTGATGCATACGGTGCTCTGCATGCAGTCAAAACACAACATGTGGGACACAGTCTGGGATCCAGTCTAGTCTCTGCACTGGACCAAAGGTAAGTGTGTGTATGTTCCTCTCTCCAACCCCCCTCCTTCCTCTCTCTTTCTCTCTCTCTCTTTCTCTCTCTCTCTCTCTCTCTCTCTCTCTCTCACACACTCACACACACACGGGAACATGTTGGACAGTTGAGGTAATAATGTGGAGGAGAACCCTTTCCCCGGCTGGGATGACAGTGAACTCTTCTTCAGGTACTTGTGCTGGGAGTGTAAGCTGTGGCCAAGGGGTCTCCTCACACACACATACACACCTACCTGTACATACCATGTAAATGGTCTAGGCCAAGAGACCAAGATGAGATCCTCGTACTATGTCAACAATATACACACATCTATACTCCTGTAGTATAAATCTACTCTTCTTGGCTGCCTCATAAAACTAATGTGAATTCTGTCTATTTACACAGGCCAGCATGTCTACGGCTGCAGACGAAAATAGCCTTCTTTAAATGTTGGCCCCGTGGAATGTTTGCAGTAGGCAGACACACAGGCAGGTGTTGGGCTGGACTCTGGCCCTGCATGGAGCTGTACTGGAAGCACTATCTGCTGGCTTTCCCTACAGCCAATCACGCGGTGGGGTCGGAGTCCTACGTAGCCAATGAATCGTGAGAAACATCCCCTCCGACCCACGAAGATAAAACCCTGGTGATTGGATGGAGTAGACTGGAGCGCTGGTCCAGTGCATCTGCTCTGGTCCCTGTAACATCTCTCTCTAGGCTTTACATCAGCAGCAGCCTAACCTCTGGTTTCCATGCAACTTTACGAGCATTTCTCCCTTTAAGGTGACAGGGGGCGATATATAGCCAGACGTCAAGACCCACACATGCATTTTTTTCCCCTCTCTCTCTAAGTGCTGTGTAGGTAAAGGCAAAACCACAGACATCGCTGGTCGTTTTATATTGCTGTTTGCCTGCATCCCTACTTCATGAGAGCCTTTCCTCTTTGTGAAGACAGGGCTCTAGCTAGCTTTAGTAAGGCAGCATGACTGGGTTATGGGAGATAAGCAGCTTTGTGGGACGGGCTGACTGTGCAGAGTGTGTGTGTGTGTATGTGTGTGTGTATGTATACAAACATGCAACAATCTCAGAATGCAACATAGGGCCTTCCCATGCAGGGTTCTGAATGCGTTGGGAGACAGGGTGAGACCAGGCGTGACTCGTACAGTTACTCTACAGCTGAAGGAGAGAAATACAGCCTCAGTTGCTTTTGTCTCCCATGTGGGCATTCCAGGAGAACACTAAGCACTAGAGATTTATCGTGCCAACACTGGCTGTGCAGACTGAAGACATAGTCACAGGGAGAGAGAGAGAGAGATGAGAGAGATAGAGAGAGAGAGAGAGAGGAGAGAGAGAGAGAATGAGAGAGAAGAGAAGAGAAGAGAGAGAGAAGATGCGAGGGGGAAGTAGAGGCTTAGTAAAATGTGGACAAACACCAAAGTTATGGGGGAAATCAACGATGGCTGTGATAGGACCTAACCAGGACGTGTTGTGGAGACAACTGTACCCCTCCCTGAACCCCAGGCTGGGGGAAAGGAGGGGAACCCAACGAGCAGTGGGCATATTTGGCTGTCGGTTTGGTCGGCTGAGGCGGGGCGGGCAGGGGGGCGAGTGCACGGTAAGAGCTTTTTTCATGGGAGTGCTAGGACTAGGAGGGCACTGGAGTTAAGTTGGAGGGAGGGAGGGAGGGAGGGGGAGGAGAGTAGGGGAGATACAGGGGGAGGGGTGGTGGTTCCGGTACTGGGAGGGAGGGGGGTGTCTAGGGTCTCCCAGGGGCCAGCGGGGCCATGGAGAGGGTGTCCTCCTCGTCGATGATGTCCAGCTCCTGGTTGCGGACGGCGTGGGTGATGAGGTGGAGCTCCTCACACAACGTCTCGCTGCGGTACGCCACACGGATGTCCGGCACGTTGGTGCGGCGGATGTCGTTGCTCTCCGGCCCCTCCCTGCTGTAGTTGGGGCCCAGCCAGTAGCTCTTAGCCTGGGGGGGAGAGGGTGGAGTTTGGTTCGCTTTAAAGTGACACTCAAAACATTGCTAACAGTACTTCCTGTTGAAACCCATCCGAACAAATGAGTCAGCCATGTCGGATCGGTTCGCATTCAAGCTCCACCTACATTAGATCTCTACTCAGTACTAGGAAACAATGTAGAGATGATCACAAGCGGGTGTGTCTGCACTCCCCTGTTCCATAGATCTAAACAGAAGAAGCCACGAGCGAGGGCCAAGCGGAGGGAGAGAAGAGGGTGGGGTACCTTGTGGGAGAAGCCGCTCATGAGGACACTGTTGCGGGCGAGCTCGCACATGTCACAGGAGCTCAGCTTCCACACCTGGGCCGCTATGCTGTACTCCTCCATCAGTGGCTCCTGACACACGCATACGCACACAATCAACAACTTTTCTTGGAGTGTCTTTGCAAGGACTGATGGGTAGGTTTAACCTCTGACCTTGGTAAAATGAAACTGCAGGGGGTCGTCAGTGGACAGGGACACTATGAGGCCCCTGGACAGGTACTCAGGCAGGGGGTTACGGTGGTAGCTGAGGAACAGGCTGTTGTTGCTGAGGGGAGACATGGCGATGCCGATCTGGGCCAGGTAGTACAGGTACTGCAGCACCGGGGCCTGGAAAGAACAGATCAGTCAGCCAGGGAGGTGAACTCAGTCGGTCTGGAGTATCTAGTCATCTACGTTCACAAGCTCTCTTCATTATCCTCAACACCAGTGATGGAGTATGAGTAGGTCTTAGGGCGTGATGAAACACACTGCTATGCAATGCTCTGGGGATCATAGATTTTGCTTCATTAGAGTCTCCCCAAAGTGCTGCTGTTGATGAGTTGCTATGGAGGTGTCGTCATGGAAAAAGTGATGTTCTGACCTTCCGAAGCAGCAGCCCGTGAGAGATGTTCTCTGACAGCATGAAACCTGACACCAGGTGGTGGATAGGCCCCGCCTCCCCGCAGTGAGGCCGCAGGACGAACGTGTTAAAGCCACGCCTCCTGCAAAGGACAACCAATCAAAAGACATTGCGTTAAAGCATTCAAACCACGCTAGGTAGCCATGTGAGCAAGCCCTATGTGTGTGTGGCAGGCAAATATGTTAGTAAGTCCTATGAGTGTGTGGCAGGTAAATATGTTAGCTAGTCCTACGTGTGTTGCAGGTAAATATATTAGCTAGCCCTATGTGTGTGTGGCAGGTAAATATGTTAGCTAGCCCTATGTGTGCGTGGCAGGTAAATATGCTAGCAAAGCAGACGCGAGTGTGTGGCTAACCCTGGCTGTGTGCGGCCGCGTGTGTACCTGCGGAGGTGGTTGAGCACGGCCATGTTAGCGTAGGTGTAGTAGAGGTAGTAGGAGTAGGGAGGGTTGTCCTCCTCAGTCCACTGGGCTGGCAGGGGGCTGTCCATGTTAAAGATGTGGTGCTCCGGCTTGGACTCGTCATCCACGCTGTCGAAGCCCACCAACTAGACAGACACACGCGACACAGCCGCAGCATCAGGACTGCGTTACGTTACAGCCACACTTCGGCTTTACATAGAACCAGAAGGGGGAAAGAAGTACTAATAATCTTTTAAAATCTGCACGATCTCTGTGAAGATCTACACAATCCTTGCATTCCCCAAACTGGTTTGTGTCCAGGTTTAGATGTAGCTTCTGCTGTGTTCCTACATGCTGCAGGAAGAGGTGGAGCTCCGGGTGGCTGCTGGGGTTGATCGAGACCTCGAACAGGGGCAGGAAGATGTTCTCCAGCATCTCCTGGAAGTTGGCCAGCTGCTTCTTGGTATGGTACACGTCACTGTGGGGAAGGGGGGGGGAGAGAGAAGGGAGGAGGGGAGGAGTGCAACGCGACGAGAACAGAATGACCTTCAGCAGAACCTAAATGACAGTAAGACACCCTGTGCGATGTTTGGTTTTCCCAGTCTCCCTCTAAAGGGTTTACAACCCCTCTGACAGCTCATGCACGTGAAGCGCCTGGCTTGAAGGCGTGGGCGCTACGGTAGACCCAGCGTGGCCCCTGGTCTGAAGGACGCTCACTCACAAGAGGCGCGGCACCTGGATGAGCCAGCGGACGTTGTCGGAGTAGACCTGGTGCTTGACGGCCCACTGGGCCAGCCGGTCCCACTCGTCCCGGGAGCGGCCGTAGATGGAGAGGCGCAGCTCCGTGTTCTGGTACTTGCTCTCCTCCAGGTCGGCCATCACTTCCTGGAGGAGACACGACCTCGGAGGTCAACACAGAGGACACTGACTAGGTGCCTGGACTAGGTGCGCTTCACCACCTGGGACCGCCCTCTATTTCATTATTAGAAACTTTTTAATGAAATGATTCAGATGGGATTAGATAGGTGAGGATTGCATGGAGACGGACATGGTTTCATCCACTTAGGTTATGTCGCAGGCTAAATGGGGGGAGGGAGAGGGTCACCTACCTTAATGATGTGAGCGAAGTACTTCCCCTCGATGTGGTTGTCCGTCTTGATGAAGATCTCTCGGAGGATGGACTCTCCAATGGGGTTGTACTTGGCGTTGAACTTGTCGAAGCGGTGGAACGTGTTGCGGTCCTGGAAAGACGAGAGAGGAACAACAGCTGAGATTAGACGAGCTTCCTCTTCCTCATCACTATTGGCAGAGTCGACCCCACTCAACCAGGGAACAGCTCTTCAAAAAGCGAAACCAAAGCACCCTATTCTCTTCTCCGAATGCCAAGTATCCTTTCCCCTCCCCTCCACTCCCTCCTCACCGCGTGCATGTCCAGCGTGTCCACGCTCAGGTCGAAAGCTGTCAGGTTCATGGACTCGAACACCTCCATCAGGGTCTGGCCCTTCCCTCTCTCCACGTGGACGATCTCCCCCGGGTACTTCTTCATGGCTCGCTTGATGAAGCGCAGCAGGTGCTTCTGGTTCATGCAGGATGACGCGTGGATGTGCGTGTCCACCTTTGGTGAGTGTGTGTGTGTATGGGTGGGTGGGTGAGTGAGTCAGGGAAAAGAAAGCGTTGGACAATGAACCATGATCCATTACGGCCACAAACAGGAAATCAGACGTAAATTCACATTCAAAATACATCAGAGATTCAGCACAAGCCAGTGCATGGTCCATGTCTCCAGGAATGAGGATCTCTGTGCATCTACAGCACAACCCAGACGAGTTATGGGTTCTAGATCTACACTCGAGTCCTCCAGGAGTGCGTGTGGAGGAGCCGCACCTTGCGGATGTTGTAGAAGTCACGGTGAGGAACCTTCTTCTGAGCGGCCAGCTCCTTCATCTCGTTCAGCAGGATGTGCATCTGGAACTTGGAGCTCAGGTACTGCAGACGCCGGTAGCAGAAAGACTTCCTGTACACACACAAATATGGATTCTGGCAAACAGGAGGAGTCCAATGTGTCTGTGTAACTGATGTGTGTGTGCTTGTAAGCGATCACGTGTGTGTTAGACAGATATGTCAGAGTGATCGTGTGTATGTGTGTCTAAGACTGATGTGTGTGTGTGTGTGTGAGTGATTATGTGTGTGTGTGTGTAAGACCGATGTGTGCATATGTATGTGCTTGCGTGTGTGCGTGAGTGTGATGTAGGAGTGTCTACTCACACAGGCCCGTTGATGATGAGGGCCATCATGACGTTCATGTCAGCTATGTACTCCTTCAGATCTGGGTAGGGCAGGTCCAGCTCTGTGCTCCTGGGACACAATACACACTCATTAGTTACCCACACGCATGCCAGGATGTCACTCTCTCACGTACAGAGGGACATATCAGTCACACACATGCACTCAAGTGATCATCTACCAACAAACAAAAAGGCTCAGTCAGTCACACACACACACACACACACGCACGCACGCACAGACTCACACACACACAAACACACTCACACACACACACACAGACTCACTTCTCCATGGGGCTCTTCTTGGTGTAGACGTGGACCACTCCGTCCACCATCTTGCAGCCGTAACCTGTATCGCCCGGCATGTTCTTGGGGTCCTGGTTCTCGTAGGGGTGGGTCTTCGATACGGGGGGGTGGACAGGGGCATCTGGAGAAGATTGAAGGGGACATGTTCCATACCAACTTTGACATAACACATCAAATGGGAGTTACTGACTGATAGTAACTGCGTGACTGAGTGAGGGAGTGAGTCAGTGAGTCAGTGAGTGACAGAGGGCAAAAGAGAGCGTGAGGGTGAGAGTAATAGAAGGAGAGAGAGAGAGCATGAGGGAGAGAGTGATAGAAGGAGAGAGTGTGAGGGAGAGAGTGATAGAGGGAGAAAGAGCATGAGGGAGAGAGTGATAGAGGAAGAGAGAGCGTTAGTTACCAGCGTCCACGGGGGTTTCTGGGATCTCTTCGTAGACACGCAGATCCAAGGGCTTCTCCCCCAAATCGTGCAGGGAGCGGGCGGTGGTCTTACAGAAGTTCTGCATGGACAAGGCTATGTACTTCTCCCGGATGAACAGGGACTTCACCACACACTTGGCAGCGTCTACCAGGTCTATGAAAGGGACCTGGTGTAGGGAGGCAGGGGGGGCCCATGGCCCTAGCTTAGCGATGACATATATCAAGGTAGAAACCATGGCAACCACAAGATACTATGCACATGGCACAGTGGAAGGAGCTCCCAGAGGGGCGTCTTACCCCGCACTTCTCCTCTCCGGAGATGGACACGCGCTGGTACTCTTTCTCCATGGGAATGTGTCTCTCCTTGAAGCCATCGTCCACCATGTCCTCACTCTGGTCGTTCATGAACCTGGGGGAGAGAGCGAACGTGAGGGCGAGGCGGAGGATGGGACAGGAAGAGAGGGAGAAGTGGAGGGGGGGGGGGTGGGGAGAGGAGAGAGAGAGAGAGAGAGAGAGAGAGAGAGAGAGAGAGAGAGAGAGAGGAAAGTGCAGAAGAAAACAGAGTGTAAGAATGAGAGTTAGATAGAGAGAGACAGGGAGGAGTGCAGAGACATGGAGAGAGGTGACAAGACACCCTGATAGGAATATCACGTCCATGACACAAAGTGGGCATGCTAGGAAACTCCTGATGTCTAATAACTGGCAATATCAGCCATGTATGACAATACCGACCTAATATATCATGGAATAACATACATATAGTCCACGCTTTGGATGGTTCAGGTTTTGTAAACATCAGAATAGGTACTCTGGTTGTTGGAATCTTGAAAAGTATCCGAATAAATAGCCCAAAGATCCAAAGTAAAAAAAGAAAAAGATTGAAACTTAGAGTTAGGAAACCTCTAATATACACACATCAGTTTTAACAGCACTTGGTAATATAACCTTCACCCTTACAACAGTCTCAGTTCTCTTTCCTCTGGCAATGGTCAAAAGATGCAGCGGCTTTCTGTGGGTCTGCTGAAAACCATGGCGATAAGCACCAAGGAGCTAATTAAGGCAGCGAGGCATCGAGAGCACCAGTGGCCTTGACACCTTGACCTATCGTACAGAGACGCCTGATCTCTTCCCCTGGCCTCACCTCCCTGGCCTCATCCCACTGGCCTCGTCCCACTGGCCTCATCCCCTGCCACTCAACTCCAGGACTAGATCAGACTTGCCCACGCTCACTACCTCGTACCACCAGTAGAGGGCAGCTGGCTAGGAAGCCACTGCTCTGCATACTGACTAAATGGAACTGGGATAGAGGCAGGATGCTGTTGGTGGGGGAGAGGAGTTGATACCATGTATCAGTTCTGATATCTAAAAGATACTGCACAGTCTACAAACTGTGTCGTGTGAGAATGCATGGTAAAAAAAGAGAGAGAGCGTTAAGGCAACGAGAGAAAAGAGAGAGAGAAAACAGCGAGAAAAAAGAGAGAGAGAGTGAAAAGAGAGAGAGAGAGAGAGGAGAGAGAAAAAGGCAGCGAGAGAAAAAAGAGAGAGTTCTAGACCTGGGCGGTCTCTCAAAGTCTCTAACAGAAGTGCAGCGGCTCACTCACTCCAGGTCGGCAGCACTGTCGATCTTCATGAAGTCCTGCTTGGCTCGCAGCAGGATCTCAGGCTCAAGCCTGGCAGGCAGGATGGCGCGAGAGGCAGGCGAGGGCAGGGCAGGGTAGGCGAGGGCAGGGTGGGGAGCAGGTGCATGGCGGCATGGCAAAAGGAGGGCAGAGGGGTCATCCGGAGGCCCCAGGTGTGGAGGTGGAGGGTGCAAAAGCAAGATGAGAGAGAGCCGAAACAGACACACAGGCAGAAGAAGTGGACGTCCAACAGCAGAGAGACACACACACACATGACACACACAGGAGCAGTAGACAAACACACACAACATCAAAGGAGGAGTTGGAAATTGGAATAAACAGAGAAGGATGAGTTAGCAGTAGAACACCTTGATTGGTCACATAAGACTCCAGTGGGAGCCAGATAATAATAACCCCTCCCACACCACCCCCGTAGAGATTGGCTTAGTGGAACAGACAGTCATCGCCTTCTCCCCAGCAACCCAGACAGCGCACCCCTCCCTCGGCCACATGTGGTACAGTCTGGACCACCCTGGGACCGAGGGCTGACTGGCCCAGTTAGCTGCTGTTAGTTAGCTCGCAACTGACACTATGGAAGCTCTTGAGCGTGCAACGTATGTGAGAGAGAGAGCTGAGTGTTTGTGTGTGTGTAAGAGAGCTGTGTGTGCGTGAGAGAGCGCTGTTTGTATGTGAGAGAGCTGTGCGTGTGTGTAAGAGAGCTGTGTGTATGTCAGTGTGGGTGTGTCGGTTTGTGTATGTATGTCAGTGTGTGTATGTCAGTGTGTATATGTGTATGTGTATGTCAGTGTGTATGTGTGTATGTGTATGTTAGTGTGTATGTGTGTATGTCAGTGTGTATGTGTGTGTGTGTATGTCAGTCTGTATGTGTGTATGTGTATGTCAGTGTGTATGTTTGTGTATGTCAGTGTGTGTGTATGTCAGTGTGTGTGTGTGTGTATGTATATGTCAGTGTGTATGTGTGTATGTGTATGTCAGTGTGTATGTTTATGTCAGTGTGTGTGTGTATGTGTATGTCAGTGTGCATGTGTGTACGTGTATGTGTGTATGTGTATGTGTGTGTGTGTGTATGTCAGTGTGTGTGTTACTCACTTGATGTCCTGGCTGATCTGTCTCTCCAGGCGGTGGCGTCTCTCCTCCAGCTGCTCGATGGGGCTGTCTTCTGGAAACTCATAGGGAGCGCTGCGCATCTCGCTCTCCGCCAGGCTGCGCGTGAACAGCTCCTGCACACACACACACACACACACACACACACACACACACACACACACACACACACAGGTGTAAACTCTTCACGAATACACACGAGAATACAGCCGCCCCAATGCTTTTGCGACCCCCGCCTAACCCGTGTCCGGCTGGTGCCACACTGTAGACTCACCTCGGCGATCTCCTTGTACTTGCCGTCCATGGAGGTCTTTAGGTCAAAGGACTTGAGGGTGACGGGGGTCCCGGGGAGGGAACGCTGGGGCTTCAGGGGCTTGGGCCCTGTGGCTCCACGCAAGTCTGCAGGAAAGGGGGAGAGAGAGATAGACAGAGAGAGAGAGACAGAGAGAGACAGAGAGAGAGATAGAGAGACAGACAGAGAGACAGAGAGAGAGAGAGAGAGTGACAGAGAGAGAGACAGAGACAGACAGAGAGATAGACAGAGTGAGACAGAGAGAGAGCGACACACAGAGAAAGAGAGTCAGACCTAAGCGTTTCAGCACCTCTGACACAAGTTTATACTATACTCCTGCCCATATCCACCCACACAGTCCTATTCTGGCCCTGTACTGCTCTAGCTAACTGCAGCCCTGAGCTGCGTGAGTGAGCGAGCGAGTGAGTAGAAGCCTAGCAGGCAGGCTGGAGCTAGCCTGAGTCTGGGTCTGCCTGCCACACTAAGGGCCTTTCACATACTGATGGTGGAGCTTTACTGCAGAGACCTAGGCGCACGCCAGCTACCCGTTGCTGTAGCAACTCTCAGCTTGCTGTGTGTGTGTGAAGTGAAGGGATAATACCATTTCATTCACTGGGGGTGTCTTGTACAGTGTGTGTGAGTGTCTGTGTGTGTGTGCATGTGTGTGAGTGTGTGTGTGTGACTGAGGGTGAGCAGGTAGAACACAAAGACCTCTTTGTACCAGTGACTGTGAGTGGGGGCTTTCATAGCCTCAGGATGAAAACTTGTCAGCTGACTCTGATTCTGACATCCATGTGTGTGTGTGTGTGTGTGTGTGTGTGTGTGTGTGTGTGTGTGTGTGTGTGTGTGTGTGTGTCTGTGTGGTTCCACAAAATCCTGCTGTGTCAGTCACTCGGCAGGAGACCTTTAAAACTATTATGGTGCTGACAAGGCCTTTAACCAACACGTGTGTGTGTGTGTTACACATGTATGGTAGAGCTAAAGACACTCATCAGATTCAGCCATTAGGGATTATCATCATCATCATCATTATCATGTTACACACACAGTATGCTAAGTGACTGGTACACACACACACACACACACACATACACACAGCTCTGCAGTCTGATCGTTCAGAACGACCACACTCCTGCTGTTACACCAGTGAGGTCATCACCAACCCTCTCCAGCAAACTGCAATGTTTCCTTGGAAACAGACCTGGAAACAGACCTGGAGACAGACCTGGGGCCAGTGTGGGTCATCAAATATCCACACTGCGTTGAATTCATTTCTGTAGCTCTATGTGTATGATAGTCTCAAACACACACACACACACGCACACACACACTCCCTCACGTGAAAACTGTGGTCTAGACCTCCTCTCAGACAGACCTCAGGAATCTCATTAACATGATGAGGCCTATTCTTAGACCCTTACAGTCACTGATCTAATAACCACTTCAAAATACGGATGTTCTAACAAGCTGTGATCACAGGCCAGCTACTGACACACACACACACGCACACGCACACACACACACACACACATACACACCCCTCCCCCCCAGGGCCTGTTCCTCTTCATCTAAACATGACTGAGGTTCTATTATAGAGAGATCAGTTGGCTTTAATGCAACATCACCATTAGGCAAAAAATAGACCTCTCTCCCTCTCTCCCTGTCTAAGGTCTATGTCTCTCATTCATAACAAACCTCTCTCCCTCTCTCTCGGCCCAAGGCCTCTGTGTCTCATTCATAATAGATTGGAGCTGCTGGCTGCATTGGCCCTTCCAACCTCTGCACTGCAGACATTCAGGATGTAGCCTGTGGCTGGGTTGGATCCACAAGACACTAAGACTCTGTAGACAGAGTTCAGGAAGTTCTTTCACGAGCAGGCGGTGACTTTGGATTGTTAATGTTTCGATTTGGGCCTCCAAGTACCGGTCTGTCTTAGAGAGATGGACAGGAAGGGTCAAATGAGACCCTGGTCTGCTTTGTGAACAAATAGTGGAGGCTTTGTGTGCGTGGATGTGTGTGTACGCGTGTGTGTGTGTGCGCACGTGTGTTCACACGTGTTGTTGAGGGATGGGGGCGAGGGGGAGGTTGCAAAAACATTCATTCATCCTGGATTTGTGTTCCTTTCATTTTTCATAATGAGCTACAAAAGTACCGATGTGGAAAGGCACACAAGCACACATCCCACGCACAGACACCACACACCCCTCCCCCACACACACACCAAACCCCGCCCCATACACACACCACACCCCGCCCCACACACACACCAAACCCGCCCCACACACAAACCACACCCCGCCCCACACACTCACACCCCGCCCACACACTCACACCCCGCCCCACACACACACCCCGCCCCACACACACACACCCCCCACACACACAGACCCTTGTGGCACATCCTCCACACCCGTCTGCAGGAAACACATGACTCTGATTTCCAGTATTGTCGACCCACACATGAGGCAGCAAACCCCCCCCAGCGGCCGGTGGGTCTATGCTAACCGTGTCCACTCCGCCTTGCTAACCACTCAGCCTGAGCCCTGCTTCCTCAAAGCGGTCACAGCGCACTAAATCAAGCGCTCCGCAACGTGAACGCTGTCTGGTCGGGGAGGCGTCTGGAGAACGCTCGGTGAATCATCCTCCCGTGTAATTGAGGACATGACCAACCCTCCGTATGTGCGAGGGTGATGATTAGACTGTGCCATCTGCTGCCCGCTTCCCGTAGCCCACGTGGGCAGGAGCGGGCGCCCAGGCCAGGTAACAAAGTCTGATAAGGGGTGGTTGGGTTGGGGGCTGGGCTCTGTGATACGACATGATATGACATGATTATGGTTAAAGTTTCTCCCATGTCTAGTCTGGTCAGACAGGCTGGCCTTGAGAGGACAGTTCCATCCACACGTGTGAAATATGGGTCCATACACAAACACACGCAAGCACATACTCCTCCCCTCCCTCCCACCGGTGTAGAGAATTCATCTAATCCTCCTAACCTCTCCACCACAGATGTTCCCTAATCCAGCCTGCCCCCCCCCGACTCTATTTAGCCACAGTGACCTCAGTATGCATGTGTGTGTGTGAGAGTGTGTGTGTGTGAGTGTGTGTGTGTGTTTGTGTGTATTAGGGGTGGATGGGGACGACCGCGGTCCCACACTTTCATCCAATCCGACCCTGTAAACACATGAGAATAAACCCGAGGGCGGCGGACCACAATAGGACCGTGCGGTCCTGGTCCCTTGTTAAACCCAGGGGAGGTGAGAGGTAGCTAGCAGACACAGTGTCTCTCTGGGGGATTAGGATCTGGGTGACCCTCATATTTACCATCCCTGCTAGAGGGGGCCAGACTTTCTGGAGAGGGACATCGCTGAGACGTAACAAACAGCTTACATCATTCATGTTTATGGATGAGAGCAGCTCCTCCACGGACTCTGTTTCTCACTGCGACGTGATCAAATGATGGGCCGGGAATTACCAGCACTTTTGATGTCTGCGGAGACCGAGCTGAAATAGTCGTTTAGATGTAGCAAGCCTGGAGGCCACAAACAACCTCATTTGAATTATTTTGCGATTGAGAAATGGCTGCGTGCTGTGTGGTGGCCTGTAGAATCAGAAAACACCAGAGCTGCTGTGGAGGTTCTGACCAGAGTCTGAAAGGTTCCTGGAGATGAGTCACTGGCTAGATGTACACATGCTTGTTTTGGGACCTTCATGCTATTTGCTGTTTTCCAAGTTTCTCTGCATTTCATATGACAAGGCAAACTGGGCAGTGGTATAACATACCTGACAGAAGAAGTTTGCAAGAGAGAGAGAGAGGAGGGGGGGGGCGAGCATGTGATCATACAGCACATGATTTCTCATCATCATCACCATCATCATCAGCTTGATCATTGTATTTTCCTCCTGTCATCTAATACATGCTACCTCTTCACTGCTCCTCAGCTCAGCTTGTTGTGACGGACACAGCTGAGCTTGTTGTGACTGACACGTAAGGTGACACGTCCCTCTACCCCTACCTCTATCAGGACCACTCTCTCTCTCTCTAGGCTCTTTCCTTCTTCTCTCCTCCTCTTTTCTCTCACGATCTCTCTTTTCCTCCCTCCGCTCTCTTCTCTCCCGTTGCCCCTCCAAGGGACCCAGGTCAGTGACCAGAGTGGCAGCTTGATGACATCGTCTCAGAGGTGACCCAGATACGGTGACAAGAGCTCAGAGAGAGGACGGGCCAATCCAAGTAGCCGCGTGAAGCCGGCGTGTGTGCGTTTCTGTGATGTTTCCATCTCTAAACGCTGACATGTTGTAGAAACAAGACAACTGGTTCATTACAGCTGAGCACACCTTGCTCCCACAGGAGAGCACCTCGAGAGAGTACACATGACACGCACTCATGCGCACGCACACACACATACACCTCATGTTATTCCTTAGCAACAGTGGATGAGAATAAACCTGTACTTTGAACCCAGTTAGTCTCAAAAGCCTTTGTGTTTCTCAACGCCACTCGGAGATGACTACTGAGTCAGGGATAACAGAGTAGCCTCAGGAGTCAGAGTTGAGTCAAAGATGATAGAGAGGTCTGAGAAGAGAGTCAGGGCGGAGTCAGGGATGATAGAGTGCCCTCAAGAGTCAGGACTGAGTGAGAGATGGTAGAGAGCCCTTAGGAGTCAGAGTCAGGGCTGAGTCAGAGATGATAGACAGGCCTCAGGGGAGAGGCAGAGGTGAGTCAGATATGATAGAAAGTTCTAAAGAGAGAGTCAGGGCTGAGGTAGAGATGATAGATAGCCCTCAGGAGTCAGAACTGAGTCAGAGATGATAGAGAGGTTTAAGAAAAGAGTCAGGACTGAGTCAGGGGTGATAGAGAGGACCTCAGGAGTCGATGTTGCTATCCCAGTGCTTCTGTGTGAGCCTATCTGTGGGTGGATAGCACAGAGCCTTGAGGAAGACCTTGGAGGAAGGCTGTTCAGGTAGACCAACATGGTAGTGATGAAGGCCTTGGATGGATGCCTGGATAAATGACATGCCATGCTGGAAATTCTTTGCACTCCACTGGCATGCTGTCATGCATTACCTTGACATGCAGGTGCTCATGTGTGCCCACACACACACACATGGTCACGGCATGTATGCAAGCAGACACACACACACACACACACACACACAGGATGCAGACATGGTGACTCCCTCATTTTTAGAATACTTGGTTTACTTAAACAGGTCCTTTTATAGCGTGCAGGATTGTTAGACAAGATGTGAAAAACAATGACAGTAGCAAACACATGACACTGAGCAGAATTGGGGCTTCGTATGTTCCTGGGCCCCACAGTATAAATGCACACCCTCAACTGGGTCTGACAAAACCCTAGAAACACACAGTGGAGCCATAGTTGGAATCTGCTGCAGGTCTGTTGTCTAGGTGACCTGCTGACGTGAGGGAGAGGTGAGCAGCCTATCCCAGGATGCTCCAGGTGGAGCGTTTCCATCCAATCATCTCTCCTGATCAATGCCAGAGCCAGGTGATGGACTGCCATGGTCTCCCTGCAGAGACACCAGAGGGATGGCGACAGGGAGACAGGGACGCTAGCGACAGGCCGGCCCATTGGAGCTGTCAGGGAGCCAATACATTCTCTCCAACCTCCGTTCGTCCTCAAGCGGTTCGGTTCAATCGTCTCCTCCTGACATCCCCTCATCCCTCTCTCAGTCCGCCCCACACCAGCTCCTCTGCTGGCTCACAGATATAGCCCTCAGACTACGCAGACTAGCAGTGTTTCAGCTTGACAACATGTGCGGGGCGCCTCAGGTATCTAAGCTAGTTACCACACAAATGAGCTCTCATGCACACATACATGCAGACACACACACACACACACACACACACACACACACACACACACACACACACAGATGCAAGTAACAACAGAGTTCCTCTGGGACATATGATCTCTCAGAGAGAAGACAGCATCCTAGCGGTCAGGGTACAAGAGCAGCGTACAGTACCTCTCTCCCTGTCCTGTCCTTAGCGGCGATGATGACGGCCCTGCATGCACGCTCCTGCGGGATGCTGGGACATGCAGGCCCGGGACAATGTTGCTGCGCTGCTTGCTCCCTCCCGCCGGTACGACGAATGTAGAAGGAGGAAGGAGTGACAGCAGAGGAGAAACAGGCTTTCCTCTACAAGGACTGGCAGCACTGGGGTTCTCAGTTCCTCTCTCCTGCTCGTCTCTCTCGTCCTCTGAGAAAACGGTCTCCTCTCCCTCTGTACTACCGGTTCTGTTTTCCCCTAGCCTGGCCTCTCTCTCTCTCTCTCTCTAGCGCTGTCTCTCTCCTTCTTCCTGGATAGGAGGGCCGGCTCACTGTACACGAACAGCGAAGGCTACTGGCTCCTGCGTTTAAATACCTCCCACATTGGAGCATACCACGTGGCAGAAAGGGGGGAGGAGAGAGGGGGTCTGGAGGGAGGGAGGGCTGCACCACTTCGCAGCTCTGATCTATTGTGCTGTGGGATGGAGGAGGCTGGGTCTCTCGCTCCCTGCCCATCCCTCCTCCTTTTCCCTCCGTCTCTCCCTCCCTCTTCTCAAGACAACACTAGTACATACATGCTGTTGGTGTGTAGCCTAAAGGATAGACAGATAAGATAGATACACAGACAGACAGGATTGACAAAGAGATACATTTGATGTAGATGATACAGCAGCAAAGACGAAGAGCTGGTAACAAGGTCTGTGTCTGTCAGATCTGTCTGATTATTTGGGGGGGGAATGACTGTTTGTCTGAACCAGAATAACTTTAACTGTGAAGGCTTCTGTGTGTAGCAGTTCTGAGTGTGAGGGTTGAGGTGTGTTTGTGTAGGTTTGGAGCGGCAGCTTCTGTCATCTGTCACATGGACCTGGATCACACCTTTACACCTGATGCAGGTGTCATGGAATGGTAGAATGGGGGAACTATCACACCCACCCACCCCCACCTGCACACACACACCCACATCCACACACACAACCCCACCTGCACACACACACATGCACCTGCACACACAACCACATCCACACCCCCACCTGCACACACACACACACTTGCACACACATAAGTGTTATGCAATGCGTGTGAAGTACGTGAACAAGGGGATTGAGCCGGCTCTATAAGCGGCTGCAGGAATTACAGGGGCAGCTAAACTGTACGACTATCGTCTTTACGTAACTCGACACCGTTTATTTTTGGAATGAAAAATCCAAGCAATCCTGCACTTATCAGTGGATGTAGTATCTAGATCGCTTCATTCTACTCAAAAGAGAACCCAAAAGCGGTTTCTATAAGAATGTGTCACAATTTCTTTTCCATTGGGATCTTGAACGAAATAACCAGGTTCAAGAGCTGACAAAGACGTTGTCAATAACAGGGCTTTACTTGTATTTTGGTAACACCTTGATCTACCAATGGCAAACCACCGTTCCAACAGTCTTTTTTAGGGCGCACCCGCTTAGTAAACACTAGCGTAACAGCAAGCTAGTACAGGGCTTGCTTTATGCCGCGGTTACCCGCCCCGGTATCCTGCACAACGTTTTTTTTTTTCACACTCGCAGAGATGAAGAGCATCGTAAAAGCACCAGCTTATCATGAAATTTAACTCATACTAGCAATTTCCCAGAGTCAATATTCTATAGATTTTCTACTGTTAGAAATAAGGGTTCCAAAAGGGTTCTTCTCCCATGGTTCTTCGCACCAGAACCATTTGCTTCAGGTTGTTTTGAAGAGACAGGTTCTTCAAGGGTTCTTCGTGAGACCAAGTTACATTAAGGAACCATTTTATCTAAAGAATCCTTTTTTGAAGAAAGAGTTCCACAAGGATTTTTAGAAAGAACTGGGTTGTTACCCTCAAATATTCAAACGTTTATCCATGTTTGATATTGCATTTTTAAATAAATTAATTCCGTTGATAAAATGTGACAACTGTTAAAATGATGGCTGACCTCACTCTGCAATAAATGGGATTCGTTTGTTTTGGGTGGGTTCTAGATGACGTTGGTGGAACCCTCAACATTTAGGTGTTGACTAAAAAACAACTATTTGTTTATGTCAATAAAGGTTCAGTATCCTCCAGAGAAAGACAACAGTAGCATCACTGTTAGCTGTGTAAGGTATTTTCTTTGCACTCTCTACTGGGAGCCGGGTTCAGAGTGGTTCTTTCTCATGATAACGCAACTGTGCCTTTTTTGATAATTCTCACATACCTTCATGTCTTTCTTTGTCATTCGCTTTTGCATTCTACCTACATCATTTTTTTTTGTTTTTTTCTTTTCTTTGTCCAATTCTTTCTTTTTTGTTTGTTTTTTTGACTCCACCCCCCCCCACCCCACACACAAACACACACAAACACACACGCTGTACACACACACGCTGTACACGCTGTACACACACACACACAACTGCTGTGAGACACACATCTACACACGTGTACACACACACACATCACACCAACCTAACGCTGCTACCCACACGCTGTACACACACACGATGACACACAGCACCACACGCTGTATCACACACAACGCTGCAAACACTAGAGCGGGCCACACACGCGGTACATACACACACACACCACGGCTGTAACACACAGACCACATGTGTACACACACATGTACACATGCTACACACACGCTGCACACACACACACACGCGTACACATTTACACACACACCCAGCTCGTACCACCCTCCCACACACGCTGCACACACACACACCCGCTGCAACACACAACACGCTGTAACCGACACACACCGCTGCACCACACGCAACGCGCAACACACACGCTGCCACACACACACACGCTGCATCACACCCCCACACACCTGCACACACACACGTCTGTTACACACACACGACAGCTGTAACTACACACAACGCTGTCACACACACCCACACGACTTGACACCACACACGTGCCACGCTGAACACACACAAGCTGCACACACACGCTGCACACACGCTGCACTTCACACACACGCTGCACACACACGCTGCACACACACACACACGCTGCACACACATGCGCTGTACACACACACACTTGCGCGCTGCATACACACACGCTGCACACGCACACGCTGCACACACACACACGCTGCGCACACACACACACACACTGCACACACACATGCTGCACACACACACACACACTATAAGTTCCCCCTCTGTCTAATTTCTGGCTGATCCCTCCACTTTATAAACATGCTACATGTTAGCCAACATGTTGCAGTGACTTCCCCAGCCTCACTCACTTTGCAATCTGCTGGGTGGAATGACATGGGCAGAGCACAGCACAGGCCCACAGCAAGGCCAGGACCCTAGTGGAGGGAGGCAGGCCCAATCTGCTCAAGGCTGCTTAGCAACCCTGCTCTCTTCCTATCGGAACACAGCTAAGTGGAAACATAGTGTCACTTTGCACCTACTGTCACAACAACATCCCCTCAGCGCCCCTGCCCCTCCTGTGAACATGGAGTGTGCCCTCAGTCACCAACAAGTCAACTTGTCCACAGTCCTGAGTCCTGCTCAGATCAAAGAGACCAGCTGTAAACACCTTCACCAGAGGTGGTGTCCCGTGACCTCTGCCTTTGTCACACCCACACACACAAGCACGCATACACAAACACACACCCACACACACACACACACACACACACATGTACACACACACACAGCTTTCAGGGCTCCTGTGATGGATGGTGTTTATAGGGAAGCTCTGTCTCCTTGGTCACGGTGGGAACTGATTTAGAGGGTGCGTTAAGCTGGCATAGGCTTGCCAGCACGCACAAAACACACACACACACATGGGAGGGAAGGTAATTATCCTTCCAAAACACAACATCAATGTTTCTATTAGATACTAAGAGAGACCATGGCTGATATATGACCCTGACCGCAGCTGCCCTTGTAGGAATGTTTAGTTTACCCAGTGAGGAGGCCCACGAACAGTAAACTATGATATTCCACCCCTGTGTGAGTAGGCTGTGTGTGTGACCATGTGTGTGTGTGAGAGAGAGAGAGAGTGAGAGAGAGAGGTGGTAGGGAATGATCCATCAAGGTATGAGAGTGTGTGTGCGATGCTACAACATGCTACTTTATCACATGGACAACCTGTAGAGCGGTTCTGTCAAAGAGAATTCGCCAACCGTCAATCAAAGATCACAGAACCCGACTCCCTGCTGACAGAGATTTAGAGACAGTCGAATGAATGGGATTAGACTGAAATGAATCCTCATTAGTCCCCATGGCTACAGTCCAGGATGTGGGCGGGCAGCGTGCTTAACTGTACCGCAGCCATGAAATACAACCCATCATCAACATGCTCAGAAATACTGTCTGTCAGCCTGCATTGCGTCTCGCCAGTTCGACAGATTCGTTTTCAAATGGCCATCCCTGCTGTGTTGAGCCTGGGTGTGTGTGTGTGTTGTGTGTTGTGTGTGTGTGGGTGTGTGTTGTGTGAATATTGCGTGTGCGCCTGTAGGTGGATTATTTGCTTTTAACGACAAAGGCTGAAGGTGGAGGCTCATCCGGATATCTAGTTACCCCGGGCAACAATCCCACCTGCCACAGTTGTTAGTCGTCAGCCATTGAGTCACCCAGAATCCCCCTGTGCCACTTTTAACCATCCAGGAAGACACTTTTCACTTTAGTTTGACAGCCAACTATTCCTAGTAAGTGAGAGCGGAATTTTCCATCTGAACTTCAGAACATACAGAGGTTACAGTCGGCTGTGTAAAACAGGCCAGGGCGAGGTAACGCAGCACTGTACTTTTTACTGGGCAACGTGTCTCCTCTAGTGGACCAAAGAGAGAACTGCAGCTGCTGGTTTTCACGCGCAAGCCCTGGCAGAGGAATGTGGCACGGAACACTAAACACCTGGACTAAGCCTACAGCAGGTTTAGAATGACAGGGTCATTTGTAAGAGAGCAGAGATCCCTTTTTTTCCATGGGCAGCTTTAGTTACATAATCATTATACTGTCTATCCAGTGTGGGTGTGATGAGCGTGACGGATGTATCCTACCTTCTCTGTGGCTGCGACGCCCGACAGCACCGTCCCAACTGGCACTTTACTTTGTCTGTATTGATGTGCCGAAACAGCCTGTTAGAAATCCAGAGCACAAACTAACTAAAACGGCGCCGGTCTACCAGTTCCTCTCTGTGGCAAAGTGACAGTCGGTACTGTATGACGCATTCCCAAAAGGTCGCACGCAGAGTGCACACCCACTTACGCGCACACACACGCACGCACGCACGCCCACACACACACATACATACCCACTGTACAGCTGAGGGGCCAGGCCTTAAGCTCCATGGGAAAGGGGCCCCTCCCACAGTATACAGGACAACCTCAGGTTCCTGTCACCCACTGAGATAGCAGAGATATGGAAGAGGGGCCTAGCCCCTTCCACACAGTACAAAGTCTGTATGCTGACAGTCAGAGTTACAGTTGTCTTCCTCTATCGCGTGCTACAGTCCGCTACCCACAGCCAGCTTAGATGGACTAGAGGGGCCCGCCCAGGGCTGGGGTCAGTGACAGTCATCAGCAAGCAACATATCAGGAACACACTTTATGGCCTGACAAAGGGTATCAGAGCTATAATGGAAAACAGATAGGCTAAAAGGAATCACCTTTGAGTCACAGTGAGCTATTCTGTTGTAAATGAGACCAGGCCCAGATTAAAGACTTATCTTCTTTCTGCACCCCACCCCTCTGTTCAGCCACCCTGTTTGATAGAGACATGCAAATGACATAGAAAACAAGCTCAGGCCAAAGTTATAGTCCGATTCTGACTACTGAATATCACCCTCCTGTCATCTGCACAGGTGGTTCCAGGTGTATTCAGAGAGACGGCAGCTGTGACTGGGCGGTGTGATTGGTTCAGCAAGCTAGCCAGCACACGGAGTGACATCCTGGTACACGAGGGCTTCCGTCCAGCCTCTCTGGACAAAACAGAACAGCTTCTACAAACCCCAGCATATCTGGCATCAGCAGAGGAGATCCCGTTACTGCTGTTGTCTGGTGCTGCTGGGGGACGAGAGCTGCCTGAACTCCCACTAGCCCTAGCTCTGAACTAGCTTCCAGTACATACTGGTGGGGCAGGGGAGGGTAGGAGGGGAGGGGGGGGCAGGGGAGGAAGGGAGGGGGGCAGCCTCCCAGGCCCCAGAGGGAGTCACCAGGGCAGAGGATCAGTCACCCCCCAATAAAACAATAACACATAATAATAATAATAATGAAATGGAGATGTCTCCATTGCACAGTGTGCATTCTCCCCTGCTTTCCGTTCTCCTTTCCACAAACACTCGGCGCTGTGCGGCGCGTACTTAACACCACAGCGGTCATCTGACATTTGGCACTGCATGTGTGTGTGTGTGTGTGTGTGTGTGCGTGCGAGTTCATCTTTTTGAAAAAAAAACCATATGCCCAAACTTGGCGTTATGCAATGTTATTATATCACCGGGTCCTTATATCTGTCTTTTTTCTCGTCAAAAGCCCTAGTTTCGCTGTGTCACCTCCTTGTCCCTGCAGGCCCAGAGCAGCGTGGCAGCTCCCTTCCCCCACCACACGTGTTCAGCTGTGGGCTCAGCCAAGCATCTAATTGAAGGGACTTAAATGACTGGAGGAGAGAGAGCTCTAAGTTATTTATTACTGCAGCAGAGGGCCAGAGAGAGAGAGAGAGTGAGAGACAGCGAGGCAGACAGAGACATGCACAGGGTGCCTCAGTACATACTACCACAGCCTATGAGCTATTCTTGCTCTATCTCTCTCTCTCACACACACACTCTCTCACTCTGTCTCTCTCTCTCTTACACACGCTCTCACTCTCTCTCACACACTCTCTCACTCTGTGATCTGCTGCTTTCCACCCAGTCTCCTGTCATCCAACATTCATGCAGTTCAGCTCTGTGATGCTGCACTCTCTCTGGCTCTGGCTTGGCTCTGGTCATGCTCTGCAGGGCATCAGTAGTCGGGTGACTAACCAGCTAACGAAAGCTTTCCAGATACGAAGGTACCGGCTAATTATAGGCCTGACTTAAACACACAGATCAAAGAAGAGGAATCTCTTAGACAGCAAACTTCTGCTAAGTCAGCATTCCTTACAAATATAGAGATACAGCTTAATTGTTGCCGGTAAGTTCCGGATCATAAGCACTGTGTGTGTGTGTTCTGGCACCAGGCCGGTCACTATTGGCAGAGAAGTTGACAGCTGTGGCTGTGGCCAGATCCTCAAACCTTACATTTTGTTCTGGATCAACAAAGTGAACTGAATTTAGCTGAGACAAATCCGACAGGCTGCAAACAGGCTACATCCGTTTCTAATAAGTACTCATGGCTACACTGTTAGTCAGGAGTAATAGCTTAGTAATTGGCAATGACTTGTCTGAAGCGTGGTGCTAATGGGGCTTTACTGTCTGTAACCAGGCTATGAAGGACTGTAAGTGAAGGGCCACTAGCTCAGTTAGCAACCAGACTCTGTGCGCTGCATCGATTCTCTCATGGCGGATATTGATATTTCCTGAATATGACTTCACCAGGGCTCACAGTGGCAGTCTGAGCTGCAGCAGTCCTGCACCTGCTAGCGAAGTCACTCCAGGAAACCTTCCGCTGGCTGTCTGTTTGAGGAGCGTGGGACCAAACATGCCTGGTTCCCAAGAAAGAGACGGTCTCTTCCTATGGAAACCTGAAGCTGTAGACTGACAACCTGTTGCAGCAGTTGTTGTTCCCTCGTGTCAAACGTCAAATCCCCAGCAGCCGGCTAAGACAACAGGCATTGTGATGGAGACGGGCCGAGCCATTGGGAACACGAGGGGGCCCCCCTGCAAAAACACCACAATCCCGACCGTCATCCCACGACAATGGCGGCGCTGGCGAGAATTCGCTCGCGCGTTGCATCCGAACTTCGACTCTTCTGGACACGAAAAAAACCTGTCGTAGACGACTGCGCTGATAAGCGGCCAAAGAAAGATTTCCAAAAACGTGAGTGAAAAAGAACAACCAACAGGCGGACAGCTGGTTGACCAGGAACCTGAAGGTGTCGGTGTTACTTGGCCTCTTCAGTAGAAGCAGAGCGTGTTCCTCTCAGGATGGTTCATCATCAGCATGCAGCCCTACACTTCTCAGCAGAGAGGCTGGAAGACACAGCCACCCTGCATTATTCAGCCATGTTATTCCCTCGCTCCGGCTCCTTCAGCCTGGCCTAGCATCGCGGGCAAGACGCCAATTACAATATCCTATGTACATTTCAGGAGAATATGTTGGACTGTATATTGGAGGAAAAAAAAACGGTGTTGGATTTTAAAGGGTAATACGGGTTTTTCTGAAGGAGAAATACCATGTTACGCAACCCCTATGTGCATCAAAGAGTGTAAAGTCTAACCCCCGACAATCATTAAATCATTAATGACACTGTCGCAAGACAACGCATCCTTCCTTTTTAAACTCCTTTCCTCCATCTTCCTTCACATTATTCGGTACCAAGAAGAATCCGTTCATCCCATCATTTCAAGCAATCACACGCGATGCCTCTCCATCCCCATCCTCCCTTTCCCCTGACAGGGGTAACCCCCTATCCCCCTCCTCCCTCCCGGCACCCCCCACCCTTCCACTCACCAGGGCTGGTGGTGCTCTGCAGGCTCCCCCTCTTGCGTAGCGGGGAACTGGGCTTGGGCTTCCCCCTGCCGTCTCCTGCGGCGGTGGAGGAGGAGGAGGAGGATGACATCGTGCTGCCTGTGCTCCTACGACGGCCGGAGCTGAGTGACTCAGAAGTGCAGAAAAGCCGGCAGAGGCGGAGTGGAGCAGCTGGTCTGATGACAGCGCTAAGAGAGATGCTCCCAGCAGCAGGACTGTGGCTGCAGTGGGGTGGCAGGGCCCGGGATGGGCCTGCGGAGGAAGCCCCTCTGCAGGGCTGCTGGCTCAGGCCCCTCCCCCTTCCCAGGTCAGCAGCAGGCAGGCTGTGTGGGGGTGGGACTCCAGGCAGCCCCAGACCCTCCCCTGTCACGATGGGCCGTGTCCTCCACGGTTGCCCCAGCAACCGCGGAACGTGGGGGCCCGAGCCAATCCGGAGCTGGATGAGAACGGAGGAGGAGGGCATTGCAGTCCGGAGTCTGCACCCAGCAAGACAGCCGACAGCGGCTTGCTAGGAGATCCCACGGCACTGCAGGCAGGCCAGGGACGAACACAGAGCAGCTTAGGTCACACCAGGCGCTATCAAACCTTTCCACTCGCCTTCAAATTGAAACCAATAACACAAATCAAAGACGCAAGATTGAGGACGCAGATACGAGCCGGGAGAAAATGTGAAAACGACTCAAGTTTGCCGTGGAGAACTGTAGCTCCCTGCAGACAACTCACTTACCCCCCAACTGCCTTTATGGAAAAAAAGCTCTGAGGGGAGACAGGCAGGCAGGTCCAGCCAGTGTTAAGAGGGGTGGATGAAATTCTCAATGGCTGACATTACAGCTTATAAATAAAGTGTGACGACGCTGCAAGAAGCCAGATAACCCCTGCAGGCTGGGTTCCACTGCTCTCCACGTTCCAGCTTCCTCTCGTGTCAACACTGTGATTTCATGTGGTTCCAGCTCTCAGCCAGCTGACCTAGAAGCTATTAGGACGGCCCTGCTGTGCCAGAGCAGCAGTCTGGCTGACCCCTGGGGCCGCTCGTCAGTCTCGTCTACCACAAGCTTCCAGCTGGGAGCATCAACAAGTAACTTGGCAACATGGAGAAAGGATGCCGGCTAACTGCTTTGGAGATGTTTCGAAGTCGCGCGTTCAGAAGAGATGACCAAATTGACAGTGTGCGCTATGAATAAGCTACGTCGATGCCGCCTTCCTGGAATACTACACGACACAAGTGATCAGGCCTAGAGCTATATAGGGACAAAGGAAACATCTACTGTCTTTGACAGTGCACACTAAAAAGGTTGTGGTGGAGCCCTACACTCTAGTGACTTCAGTGAACATCTCCCGGAGAAGTTGGTGCAGATCTGCAAGGAAAGATCCCCATCTAGTGGTAGGAAGGCGCTAGTGTCAAAGGACAAACTGTTCTTTAGAAAGGACACTCGCATTCATCATAGCCATGCAATCTGCTCGACTTTAGCTTAAAAGCTTGAATCACAAACAGAACATCAAAGGTAAAAGTGATCAAATCAGACTTCACGTTACTGTCACTGTGCAGCTTCTGTCAACGCGGTGTGCACAATGGAGCCTAAAACTAGCGTACAGGATGTGTGCAACATTCCAATAAATCTGACCCAGTTGTTTGAGCAAGCCCCCCCCTGCCCCCCACCCCCACCCCCCCTCCCACTGAGGTGTAGTCACACAGCTGGAAAACAAAGGCCTACTTTTTTCACAGACAGAAAAATAAAAATGAAATAAAATAAAATTCCCCCCTGAAACCAAAAGTGTCCGTTCATGCCTTACCCAGAGGTTGAGAGGACAGTTCAAATAACACTGTCTTTCAGCTGGCTGCTCGTTCTGTTTACGTCTCTGCTGGCCAAGCTTTTGGTTTGCCTGCCAGCTCAACCTTTCACTAAACATTAGGCTCCTGTACTGTAGACTGGTGACTGGGTTCTGAGAAAAGCTCTGAGAATCTGGCGGATTTACTGGCAGAGAAAAGACACAAACCCAAAACATTCACTTTAAGCCCCCAGAAACCACCTCCTCTGCCAGCTCCACACACCTTGTATGGTCATACTTCACAAACTTTGATATAAAATGACCCGAGTGCAAACTCTGGCTTCCTCAAAAGACGTTTAAAAGGACAGCCTACTTACTATAATTTCATGGATATAGCGAAATTGGATAGATTAAGCCTAGGGATGATCAGATGACACACAACCACAGACAACATCACAAAAGTCAGCGAAGGATTTCACAATCTGTCTGGAATGGTTTGGGTTACCTCTTAATGTTACACAGTTGTTTTTCCACGTGTGTTTCTGTTGCTGATGTGTACGACAAAACAACAGCCCTGTGACAAGGCTGAAATAGTATTTATGTTGTATAAATAGTATTATGTTCCTTATGTTCGTTTTAACAATAGGTCATACACAGTTTCACGATCAGGGTCGTGAAAGAGAGAGTACGACCCTTTGTGTAAAAGGCTCTATTATGTCACTCTTATTCCGAGTAAGAATGACAGCTATTCTAAATTGGGTAATGGCAAATCTTTATAGTAATTTGCATTTAATATGTATTGGACTCATTAAGAGTCGTTTGGGGTATTGCTAAAAATACCGTATCAATTTGCGGACCTTTAAAAAAAAAAACGTTATTAAAACTGCATAATCATACTGAAAGAAGGAGGGGCAACTAGCAATTTGACCAGAGAATGTTAGCGATCATTTATCTTACCTAAGTTTTTTAATGCTTTAAATATGAAATAGATATATTTTGTTCCTATTTGTCATTTTCTGTCAACATAATTTCCATTTGACAACTGGATGCTGACTGTATGGCAGCACACTATCCACCTCGCTCCTCTTAACTTTTGCATAGTTGACAACTCAAAAAACAAATCTGGGAAATAGTCTTCCAGTGCCTCCTCTGTGGGGTTTTATGGGTTAACGTAATGTGCGCTACCTTGTGTAAACCCAAGATTAACTGGTCTGCCTAGTTTAAAGTTCACTTCAAGTGGCGAGACAACCGAGCTAACTCAGTTAGCTAGTAGCTAGCCGTGCTGTCAACTTACCTCCTGCCATCGTTGCTGATGTTCCAAGACACAGACTGATGAGTTGAAGATGACTCGCGGGTGACCGTTCAAAAGGGATCCTTGACGTCTTGTCCGTAAAATGTTTATAATGCCAACCTGTCAATATTGTGTCAAATGTTTCGCGAAAATAGCCAGCTGAAAACGAATCCCCCAAACAGTGAGTTTGACATAAAAAACTGCAGCTGTGAAATATCCAAAAAATGTTAGCTGGCTATTTGTAGAAAACTAATTCTAGGATCTGGTGAACATACAACAAATCAATTAACCAGCGAATGACTTCAGATATTGTACTATGAAAACAATGAGCTTGATATCGCCTTAGTGTAACATTTGTTACGGACGAATTTGTAAACAGAGAGGACAGATAAGGAAACTTCTGTTAACTGTTATGATGACGTATCCACACAAATTGCTGAAGGAGAAAGGGAAGATAAGAGAAGTGTAACAAGATATTTAAAGGGGCCGTTATAGTAAAACGCTGCTGTTATGCAAATGGTGGGTATACATCAATACCATTCAACATAACTTTAACAGGGAGGGTCTTAAGTTCGGCATGTGACAATGTGCAAACTGTACAGAGACTGCTTCATGTCTGCAGCTCTCTAGAAAATTCTTACTTTAGAAAGAACATAGGTCTTCACTTATTAATATGTAGTACATCCTGTTTTTTGTGTCATTTTCAAAGATCAGAGTGGACTTTAATCTCTCCCGTGAACAGAGAGGGTGGAGCTATGATGACACGATGTGAACTCACATCATAGTCCTCTGGTTTCCTGCTCTGCTAGCACCTTGCCCCACACTCCCCATATTCACTTCACAAGTGTCTCCCTCACAGTCTCACAGTAAGGGGCCATCTGCCGGCCTTAAGCCGTGGCCCAAGATTGAACAGAGTCCCCTTGTTAATCTTGTCAACAGATCAGTGGCAACAGGCCAATCTGAGGAAGCAGCAGGAAGGATGGAGGCAAGCTTGAGGGGTCAGAATTAGAAAGGGACTAAGAAACTGGGATGCTCAGATTAGCTCTCTGCATTACCAGAGTGTATTACACTAGCTGGCAGGGGGGGGGGGAGCTTGGGCCTGCTTTTACCACTACACACATCTTTCTATAATACCAAACAATATCTAAAGACCCTACCTCTTCCCCTGCTCTGTATGTGTATGTGTGTGTGTGTGTCTGCCTGTGTGTGCGCCTGTGTGTGTGCCTTTGTGGGCCTGTGTGGTTGAGTGTGTGTGTTCCTGTGTGTGTGTGTGTGTGTGTGCCTGTGTGTGTGTGTGTGTGTGGCTCAATGTTTTTCAGCTTCAGTAACGACCAGATTTATAAAAACACATTCCTCACCACCGTTTATGCAATGTTCTTGCAAGCATGTATGTTGCTTGTTTCAAACCAGAACAACCTTTGTAACCAAAGCCTGGTAAAAGCAGACAGGGAGGTCAGTGTTATGTAAATAGCCTCCATATAAGGACATCAAAAGTTAGGCATGACTAGACAATTGGTGAACCCCTCTCTTTGAAACTCCACAAAGAACAGAAAACGCTCTTAAGCTGCAGTTGCAGAGGATTGAAGTTGGTCGAACCTCAATCATATGCGGTGTGAACAACAAGTGGAGATAAAGATTAACACCTCAAGACTGTTGCATAGTGTGTTTGTTTGCTGACTGTCTTAATTCATGCATGGGGGGCCGCCTGTTTTTATGGCCTGTTGTTGCTTTATTGTCTTCTGTGGCGTGTATGTGGAGAAGAAGTTTGACCCTGGTTATTAAGGCAGTAAAAATCATGATGTTAGAAGCCACAAAGGCAACACCATCTGCTATGGTATGGTGTCACTTTCCGTTCCAGGAACCAAGGCTTGATGCCAGTTAAGCTGTCCATTCTTGATTAGTCCAGCAACAAGTCTAGGTTCCAGAGAAATACAACACAATTGAACATAGCCTTCCTCACGTAACAATATAATCAAGGGCTAACCCCCCAAATGATGAAATTGAATGATAAAACTATTGATACCACTGATTGTAAAGCATTATGACTTGACTTTATAGTGTGCTGGGGAGCGGAGCAATCAATATTTTGACATTATCTTCTTGGCCCTGCCTTGCTATTCACTGTGAGACATCAAATTGTGGGAAAAAAAGGGGGAAAGCATATGTTTAAATGTCCAACACTTGTATCCTTAATCCCTCCCTCTCCCTTTAAGCCCTGTGGTGTTTTGCATCTCTTACCCTTCACTTTTGTCCTTTTGCCTCAGGCTAATAGGATGTAATGGTCTCCATGGGAACGCCAGAAAAAGCCCTACCCAATCCCAACCTGATGGCAAGATGTCAGGTTTAAAGTGGGGGAATTAGGGAGGGGAGAAAAGCTGACAGCGGAGAGAAGTCCCTTAGTCCCCAAGCAGAGACCGTCTGACTGCTTGCCAGTATACATCTCCCAAGCCCTTCTCCACCATCTACCAACCGAGACAAGGAGCCCTGCCCCCTACCCCCACCTCTGCCTACTTCGGTGCCTATCTCTCGTGCACGCTTTAGACGCCGGGAACGGCCGGCCAACGTTTGTACCGAACGGGATCTTGATTTGAGGGCGAAAAAGGACCACCCTACATTTCACGATGGGAAGCGGAGCAAGTGCAGAAGACAAGGAATTAGCCAAGAAGTCGAAGGAGCTGGAGAAGCAGCTGCAGGAGGATGCAGATAAGGAGTCCAAGACGGTGAAGCTGCTGCTGCTAGGTAAGGAAGGGCAGGGCTGGAGGGGAGGACAGGAAGCATGCTGCTCTCCAGCATGTGGACGTGGGACGTCTGACATGGAAGTCTTCAACTGGTGCGAACCACAAACGGAACCAGCCGGCCTCCTGTTGAGTCGCATGTATTTCAGGCTATTTCTTGAACAAGGTTTATCGTAAGAGCTTGGTGAGATTCATCTCGACATGGGTGAAATATCATTATTGCAGGGAAAGGTGAAGGCTATTAACTTTCAACAAAATAATGTTTTACTTTCATGGACAACATATTGTGGAAGTGAGGGTTATTTAGTGCATGTAAGGTGAAAATATACTGTTATAAAAGTTTTTTTATATATATATAATTAGATGAGAACTCATCCAACTCCATAGTTTTCCAAGGTCATTTCCTGATTACATCATATGATAAAGCAAGTAGTTTTTCAGTTATATTTAAAGTCACCCTGGGATATTGCACACATCGAATAAGGTTTTCCTTTGTAGCCTCTAATTCTTAAGGTACATGACTTGGGCCCTCATTGATCACATGAAAAGACTGTGATTTAAAAGGTCTGGGAGACTAATACAAATGGCGATCAAGAAGAGACAGCCCCCTCTACCCCCACCCCTTAGTTAAAACTACGTCAGTGCATGTTTGACATCTGACTAAACTCAGGAGCTAAATCGGTACCAAGGTAACAATCTTTTCAACCCTGTATCAGATGGACAATATAACACAATGGGGAATACCTGTTCTAAAAAAAGGTCCTTATATGACTTCCTGCCATATCAATGCTCCATGATGGCCCATCGATTTTACAAGTTGTTTTCAACGTGAACGTATTTGCGGCCTGGTCTTTTACAGTAGCCAGAACGCTGACATGAGCACATTATGTAGAAAAGGGCAGTAACATTCAGGGAGATGAGCCAAGACTTCACTGCTCCTCAAACCTTGAGGGGGAGATGATAAATCAGCCACATGTAAGGAACAGGAATGTGGAGGGGGGGGGGGGGGGACACATAAAATCAACCCAGTCAGGGTTTAAGTATTTCATGCTCGAAGTGAGAAAGTGTTTCATTCCAGTGGGCTTTGGTAATAGTCTTTTCTAGTTCAACCATCTCTTACACAAATGGGTGGCATCCATTCAATGCTTGACGGCAAGTGTCATTATCTTTAGATTGTAATTGGCTCTTGGATTGAGGACGTTGATGAAGTTTGAACGAGCTTAACGTTGGGGTAGCTGACTTGTAGATACTTTGACTCTCAATGCCCATTTAGGAACTTAGCAAGGAATCTAATTACTGTGTGGCCTTGTGGGGATTAGTAGGGCTTTACTTTGTGATTACACAACAGTCAGATGAATTTGACTGCCTCTAGATATAGTCCTTGTGAACATAATCTTTGGTATTGGTTTGGGACTAGAATATGATATATTGTACGATGTTCATGAAGCCTGATAAAAATGGTTGTTGCAATTCAGGGGTCGGATTTTGTCCGATTTTCCCACAGGATCATGGTAACCCTATTATACGTTCCTTCCTGCTTAAGATTCCCTGTGCTAATTTCTCTGACATCATGTTACTTAATTGCTCCTGCCTAGCCAATATCTTTGTCTTTTTACATCAGGGGCAAAGGTCATAAAGTCAATAGGTGGAAGTAATTGTTATCAAAGGTAATGGGTCATATAGTAATGCCTCCATGTGTGGCAATTTCAGTAGCAAAGCTTTTCTGCAGGACTTTCTCTACATACAGTGTTTGTATGCTGCTTTGGATGAACGCATTTGCTAAGTGAATCCAATTATAATGCTGTCATTTGAAGCAGGACAATGGACTTCGAAGAAAGAAGTCACTGAAGTTAACTTTAGATAGGTATCTGAAGGTCTCTAAAATACCAGGATCAACTACTGAGGGTTTGGATTGATCATATAGCTCAGTTATAAACTATGAAATAAATTAACATACATTTGGATGAAGAGTTTCAGGTTCCTACTAGAATGCAGCTGCAACATGAAGCTCCACACATGTATGTGAGGACTGTGGACTCCTCAAGATGAACCTGGCAGCTAGACTTTGAAGACAGCTTGAAATATAAAAGGTCTGGTCGCAGCAGATTGAGATGCTGAAATAGTTTGACCCACATAGTCATCTGAACTAATAGGATCGAGCTGTAGCTTTAGTGTGTTTGGTTAGCCCGGTCTGGTTCGGTTATCGATTCATTGCAATTCGTTGTTAAATTGGCCCCCTGGTTGGCCCAAATGGCAGGCCTTAATGTTGTCTAAGCGACCTTATGCTAAAGTGTCACCTTGGGATGGAGGCTAGAGTTATCAGTTACATCTGTCCCAACATTTTAACCATCACACTTGACAGCTGCTATGCTAGTTATCAAGCCTAACACTGTTCAATACTGCCCTCCTATGGTTCTAAGATTAAACATATAACACGCTCACTCTAAGGACTTTCAGAACAGTGTAAGGGAACAGAGGGCTGGGTCTGGTGAGGATGAAGTTGTGGGAGACAAAAAGGATAGCGGATCGTTTATTAATTGAATATAACTTCCACTGGCGAGGCATTCAGTAGCATAGTGTAATCTCTATTTCAGAGGGTTTAGTGGACTCACCCCTTTCATTTAGCTGGGATATTCACGTGTATTTACGCAGACAATTCCTTTCTCTCATCTAGAAATATGATTTCACAAAAACTATATCCACAGGAAAATGCATGAACAGTGGTCTAAAAAATGAGCCCACCAGTAGCACGCAGTGTTCTACCTAAGGATGAGTAATGGACAGCAGATCTCACTATGTAGGCAGGGATGACAAAGAGACTCAGGGAACATCTCCTGTATTGGATAGATCACACACATGACGTCTTCACTTCTTTGCCGATCTCCTGAGAGGCTTTTTGAACCCCAGTCCTCCTTATACAAGTCCTCTCAAATCTCTACATTTAAACCCTGAGCTGGTCAGGTCAATGACCTTAGCTAAACCACTCCAACAGATTTGAAGCGCATAAGCTGTAAACCTACCACGGACCCAAATCAAAACACTTACGGCTTCTTGTCGGCCTACTAGTTTTACTGGTCATGTGACCATGTGACCATCATTTATTTGCTTGATTTTGCCTGATTTTGGTGCAAGACTGAGGGGGTGCACTTCTTTGAGTCATACTTTCACCTTTATTGAGTCCTAGAAACTGTCTAAACAATGAGTTCATGCAGTCCAAGCGACTTGCATTTGTGCTGTGCACTGTCTGTGGGGACAGGGTCTGCAGTAGAGGACGGGTGGGGGAAATTCCTGTAACATTTTAAAAGAATAAGAAATGATATCGGAAAGCCTGATGTGTATGTCAGGAGCTGTTAACGTCCATTAAACTGTACGCTTCAAATCAGATCCATTTCTGACTGTCATACTCATGCTTCGTCTGTGTTGCAATTGTTGCAATTGAAATAGGGACTGCTACTGGTCTATAGATGCAGTACAAAATAAATGTAGCATCCCTGTGATTCTGAGAGAGAAGAATTTGGGTCGGTGGTGAAGCAGTTGTTATCCCGTCCCTCTTTTGTTCAAACAGGTGCTGGTGAGTCTGGAAAGAGCACAATTGTTAAGCAGATGAAGTGAGTATGACAACGCAAACGGCTGTAATCTGTCTTCCTTCCACAGTAGTGTTCTCAAACAGCTATGAACCTTTATGAACCTCTGTGTGGCTCACCTGGCGAGTAACCGGGGTGGAGTGTGATGTTTGGAGATGGTTAAATAACGTGCGGTTTGTCGATGGGGAATGGTGAGGAAAAAAGACAGCAAGAATCCATGTTGGTTCTAGAATATGTCGTTTCTTCTTTTAATCACACAATTTGATTGTCCATGTTTGCCTCACAGACATAGGTGGACTGTGGGTAGAGCTGTGGCCAGAAGGCCTGCTGGATATAATGTTGAAGCAGTTTGGAAAAATGTTTTTTTGTGGTTTGAAATATGACATGGACAGTTGGGTGGCTAAAGTGACTGAACCAGAACAACTTTGTTCGGTACCCTCTAGAGTCGGGCCCTATGTGTGACGATAGCTATATTTCTACACATCTCATGTTAAACCCAACGACCTATCTCACGTCTCTCTTCGGTACCGGACAGAATTCTCCATCAAGGAGGTTACACCAAAGAGGAACAACTGGAGTTCAGGGCCATCATCTTTGGCAACATCCTGCAGTCTGCTCTGGCCATCATCAGAGGCATGGAGATGCTGGGGATCGACTTTGGAGCGCCCGCTGGAGCTGTAAGTCTACAGGGTTATGGACCCTATCAGCAGGAACTCATAGACACAAAGCCATGGCCTCATCAAATGAATGATAGGAGTCAATGTAACTTTGTGTCTGAATGACTGTAGGTCAGGGGGGTAAATTGGTGGATGTTCTGTTCTGCAGGAAGATGCTCAGAAGCTTCAGAATCTGTCAGACTCCATCGAGGAAGGCACCATGCCCCCTGAGTTGGCTGATGTCATCAAGAGATTGTGGAAAGACACTGGTGTTCAGGCCTCCTTTGAGAGGGCTGCTGAATACCAGTTGAACGACTCTGCATCTTAGTGAGTTCCAAGCCAAGGCCAGCACCCTGTTCGTATCATTCTCTATGTTCTACGTGTTCATATTGCTCATATTGTGGCGAGGTGAGTCTGATAAGCGTGAGCTCTCCTGACAGCTACCTCGCGGAGTTGGACAGAATCACAAAGCCTGAGTACCTGCCAAACGAACAGGATGTGCTGCGCTCTCGAGTCAAGACCACCGGTATCATTGAGGAGCAGTTTGCCTGCAAAGAGCTGCACTTCAGGTACGTCAGGAAGCCGGCCACTAACATTACACAGCCCGGTCACTACATGCATCACATGCATCTTATGTCATCGGTCTTCAAAAAAAAAAAGCTTCAAAGATCTCTGTCATCTGCCTCTCCCCCCTGGCAGGATGTTCGATGTGGGAGGCCAGAGGTCTGAGAGGAAGAAGTGGATCCATTGTTTCGAGGGTGTGACCTGCATCATCTTCTGTGGAGCCCTGAGTGCTTACGACATGGTGCTGGTAGAGGACGATGAAGTGGTAGGTTTGGTCAAACAAGGGCCCAAACTCCCAAGGTGCTTCCCACTTCACGTAGACAGCTTTAAGGCAGACATGGAGGCAGACAATGGAGAAAAAAGCACAGACGTTTAACCCCAGTCCATGTCTCATGGAACGTGAACATGTGTCAAAACCCAGAAGTAGGCGAGAGACGCAGAACAATTCAGTGCTGAGCTCTTGTAGGGGGGTCCCCTTGTGTCAGCAGCAGGTCTGGGATCATGAGAGATCAAGCTCATCCTCTTTTTCTGGATCTTCTTCTCCACAGAACCGCATGCACGAAAGTCTGCATTTGTTCAACAGTATCTGCAATCACAGGTTCTTTGCCACCACATCCATTGTGCTCTTCCTCAACAAGAAAGATCTCTTTGAGGAGAAGATCAAGAAAGTCCACCTCAGTATCTGCTTCCCAGACTATGATGGTGAGTCTTGAACTATATAGGTGTACACGCATGTCCTTTACTGTCCCCTTTAGCAGGATGGCGAAGGAAGTGATCCATTCCCACCCTGATTTTTCTGCCTTCCGTGCATTAAGGTTCCAACACTTACGAAGACGCCAGCAACTACATCAAGGCACAGTTTGAGGAGCTGAACATGAAAAAGGGTGTGAAAGAAATCTACTCCCACTTGACCTGTGCCACAGACACAAAGAACGTGGAGATTGTGTTTGGTGCCGTGACAGACATCATCATTAAAGAGAACCTGAAGGACTGCGGTCTCTTCTAAGACGCTTCGACATGGAGGTGGGTTGTATTCCATGCGTCTAGATAACTGCTCCAAGGGTGGAATAAACTGCGGACCGTTCACTCCATAAATTGACCTGAATCGCTTTCCGTACTTCCTTGCAGATTTCCTTCTCCTCTCCTCTCATCACTTGGATTCCTGGACCCTGCGCTTTAGGAACAGCAGGCACAGTCACCTATTGGTTGTGTTTTATTATGTCATAAAACTTTCTAAACTGTCTACTGTCCCATTCCTTCCTTACTACCTCCAGACCCCCCTAAGTGATCCGTTAGAAAAGCACAAAGTAGGAGTTCCTGAAGGGAGTTGGCAAGCATATCCAACCAGTCGAGCTAAGATGGCTACACCTGCTGGACACAATGTGGATGATGACCTTTAGAGGGAAATATGGAGAAAGAAAATGACAGCAGATGGAGAATAGGCTGTCTGCTATGGTTAGTATCTTAGATATCCTGGCTTAATTCTGGCTTTGTTCATTTGTATTGAAGAGTTTCCAAAGCTGCCAATGGAACTGGATTGCTACACCTATAAAAGGAAACATTTTGAGAAGGTCCAGTGTATTCACCAGGGTCAGAATGATATCTTGTCCAATAACATGGCTCTTGTTCCATTCTTTTTTGACATTTTCATCTAGTAAACAAGGTTGTTGGTTTGAATATACTGACTGTTTGGTGTAATGCAGTCGATAAGATTTCCTTAGCTAATTTGAATATGTAAGTTCAAATAGCCAGGTCTACACTGGACTAAGAGAAAATGTTCACTGCACATGTTAGACATTTATTTTGTAAATACAAAGAGAGAATAGCGCACCTAATCTAATAATGCTCAACTACTGACAAGTCCATCATCACTGGCAGATTTAGCAATGTCCTATTTCCTTTTGACAATTGGCAAAACTTGTACAGTAACTATATGGCTTGTCTTGTGAAAGATTAAACATTCTGAATAAATATATAGTGAAACTCTTTTCCCGTTTATTCTGTTTGTAGATCAGTACAGCTGTGAACCAACTTTGTCCCATATCATACGTTGTGCTACAACAGGTTGTTTTTTTTCTGAAGGTTTTATTTCAAAAAGGAACATTCATCGTGTTCAGTATATTACACACATTTGAAATGTCCTGATGGTAAATTAATAAACTTCAGAGGGATAAAACTGTTTTCAAAAAACACGTATTCAATAAGGCCACAGTCTTCAGCAAAATGGTCATCTCTATACATAATAATTACATACAAAGACGATACCAGGAAAACAGGCAACATTCCAGGGTTCGAGGCATCAGTACACATCATTTAAAGCTGAACAATTCCATGCTTTTGTTTCCCCAGCTATCATCCCTAAATACTCATGATATATACACAGTAGTAAAAAATAATCACATTTCATGAAAGAAAAATATATTCTGAACACTGAAAGATTGCTTTGTTTGCAAAGAAAGCATGTTTCTGTAGTTCTGGTGATAGAAGTATTATGCTGTTACAAAAGGTCTAAAACTTTTTGTAAACATACCGTATTAGAATGACATCTTGATTTTCTTTTATTCCAATTGAATAATTCTACGTTGCTGTGCAGTAACCCACATTCATAAACAGTATTTGATGTACACAGCACAATGGAGTGGAGGATGCAGACAGAGAAACACTGAACTGTAGCCTGAAGAGACCAAGCACGATATTTGGTTGCGAGTAGAAATCATGAGGTTGAGTCCTTAAGTACACAACAGTTGTATTGTAGGAGAAACAGCAGAAACAAAGACACTGCCTTGTCTGCTTTCTAACCAGTGAAATATGATGCCGTCTTGTGGAAAATGAACACGTAATTGCAAAGTGTGCTTCGTTTACATGTATGAATCTTAATGTGCACTAAGGCATCTGTACATGTCTGAATCTCAACTGACCTGTGCACAGCAAAAGAATAAAAAAACACAAAGCGAAAGTAAATGAAAACTACTTGACCAAGATTTCCAGAGAATCTTACATAAGGCGTGTTTAAGCTCCACACGAATGATGAGTCAGAATAACCTAGTACATTTGCTACACATGACGTTGCTATACTTTTTCCCAAAGTTTCGTGAAGTCTCGTTGCACGACGGATTTGCGTACCACATCACGCAATACTTACTGAACATCGTTTGTGCGCCTGATCACATTTTTCAGGCATACTTAAGCATATGAATGATTCTGCCCCTCCAAGCAAAAGGGCAGCAATGAGCCATTTGGGGACAAAACTGCAGGAACTGTTGTTTGTTGAATCTTCCGTATCAGTTGTATTGTGTTTTGGTGAAAATGCAAGGCAAGGCAATGCAAGGGCTCGGATCAGCCGTAACCAGTGCCGTTTCTTTTCTCTCGGTTCCACTCAGAGAGCAGTTTCTGCCCTTCTGCGTGGGAGGGCAGTAATGTTTTTGTAGATAGCATATTAGACACAGATAATGGCAGCCAATGTGTAGCAGATTGTTAATACTGAGGATAATGAGATGGCTGACCAGGGCAGAGACGCTTTAGGTATTGTTGGGTGTTGTGTTTGAACAAATATTCTATTTTGAGTTTGGACAACAGATCGTTTAAAAAAATACGTTTGTATTTTGCAAGTTACGTTGTCTGTGTAGCACCTTTCAGTTTCGTAGAAAACATAATACTTTCATGGATTCAACGGTTGAAATGGAGGCTTGGTAATACCTTTGGTATTCCCTTACATAAATGGAAAATAAGAGTAAGTCATAGTAATAGAAAGTGCCATTTTAACTAAATTCGCATTGCATATAGAATCAGACAGATAAGACAAAGAAATCCACGACAATCATTGACAGCCACCCTGGGACAAGTGCTGCAGAACCACAAAAGGTCTGAAACATCCTCTTTCCTTTATCTAGAAAGCATCTTGTCAAGCTATGAAGCTAGCCTCCTCCAAATGACTTATCACCACAGGCAGAAAACTCGGATCCACATACAGACAACACAGTATGACGTTGGTTTACAGCTTACACTTTTGCAACACTGAAAGTTCCTCATGTTTATAACGTCAAAGTGTTTTTTTGAGTAACGTTTTCTGGACACGGATGTTCTAAATCTACCGTTGGGTCAAACTTGTTTTACATGAGTCAGGCTTTAAACTGTCCGTGCAAATGCATAGCAAGATGTGTCTACCGATGGAATATTATAGACAGGAGCAGCGGTCTCAGTACAGACCCACCTCTTTCAGGTTGTTCTTGATGATGACGTCGGTGACGGCGTCGAAGACGAACTGCACGTTCTTGGTATCGGTGGCGCAGGTGAAGTGGGTGTAGATCTCCTTGGAGTCTTTCTTCTTGTTCATGTCCTCAAACTGACACTGAATATAAGCAGAGGCGTCCTTGTACGTGTTCTCACCTTGAACACAGAGGAGAACAAGCATACGTAGTTCAGAACACAGGCCAGCTCTGGTTCCCCATCACCAGTCCGGTACTATTATATGGACTTGAGAGGCTCCAGTCATACGAGTCTCGTTTACAAGCCTCAGAAACTATTTAGTAAAGTTTTTAAACGTATCATCTCTGAATAGACATGCATCTCTATTTGGTTGTCGTTAAACTATCTACACAAACCAAAACACACGGCCAGTTTCATTGTACTTGTGCTACAGTTAAACTGCACAAAGACCTCCAGGAAATGCCTTTGGGAAGGATTCATTCTTTGTTTTTAACTAACAAGTACCTGAGTACTCAGGGTAGCAGATGGTGAGAGGGCTTTTTTGGATCTTGTCCTCAAACAGGTCCTTCTTGTTAAGGAACAGGATGATGGAGGTGTATGTAAACCACTTGTTGTTGCAGATGGAGTCAAACAGCTTCATGCTCTCGTGCATACGATTCTGAGGACAAATCACACCATGAGGTGGGGGACTCTTCTCAGTCCTGGAGATATACTCAAGCAAAAGCCAAGCTAAAGCTACAGAACTCTAAACACTGCTGTCATCCAGAGTCTGTGGCCCATCCAACTCACCATCTCCTCGTCCTCGGCCAGGACCAGGTCGTAGTCGCTCAACGCCACGCAGAAGATGATGGCCGTGACTCCCTCGAAGCAGTGGATCCACTTCTTCCTCTCGGAGCGCTGGCCGCCCACGTCGAACATCCTGCGGGGAGAGCAAAGAGGGAAAGAGGCAGCATGAGGTGGCAGGAAGGGCTGAGCAGAGCAAGACAGGCACACTGTTTTGGATCACGGGATCCAGAGCAGCGAATCAGGTGCCTTAAGGCATTTGATGGCGCAACGGGACTCACTTGAAGTACAAGTCTTTGAAGGTGAAGTGTGTCTCAACTATGCCTGTGGTCTTGACTCTGGTGCGGAGAACATCCTGCTGAGTGGGTATGTAGTTCTGTTGGGATATCCTGTCCAGGTCGTTCAGGTAGCTGACGGGAGTGGAAGGACAGTGGAAGTTAGTTCCATTGATGTCTGAAACCAACCTTGTTTTCTCAAAGAACGCGGCAAAACAGAAAGGAATTAACTAAACATGCGTTCAGTCTGATACAGTACGCGCTGAGTCGTAAGTAATTAACTTCAGTTGGTAAAACAAGCCCAGAAACTTGCACAGAAAGCCGTTTTTGCCCTTGGGGCCCTCAGACCTATCCTTGTCTGTCAACGTCTTGCTCAACAACTGTGTCGCAACAGCATTCGGTAAGGGAAGAAAAGTGATCTTCAACATCCTTATTGGTATGACTCAGGAAAACTGTGCGTCTTGGTCTGGGAACATGCTATTGTGGCTCTTTCCATATCACGACACTGCAACACACCGTTCCATACATCGTGTAGACAAAGTACCCTGCAACCAATCTCTGATCTGAACGACAAGACTGCAGCCACACACGCATTTGAACCCTATCAATCTGACAAATGCGTAATTGGAATTAACAGCATAACCCCAACAACATTCTGTCAAAGTTTATCGAACTACGTGCATCAATTAGCGGTCGAGTATTAATAAGTATGGCATGGGAGCGTTGACCTCCGTGACATTGACATGGGACATGATCCAATCAGACATCCATCCTCCCCCTCCTGCCATGGCCCCACATCAAATGTAACCAGAGTCTCTTGGTGACAAGACAAACATGCTACAGTGTAAGCTTGGGACAATAATGACTGGAGCTCTTACTAGGAGGCGGAGTCGTTGAGCTGGTACTCTCTGGACCTGTTGAAACACGTCTGGACTCCTCCATCCTGCCATAGCCTGCTAATGATCCCTGCCAGGTCAGGGGTCATGACCCCTTCCTCTGCAGAGCTGGCCAGCGCAAAGAGCTGGCGGGCATCATCCTGGAAACACAGTACCAAAAACTGTTGTCTTCTATCTATCGTGACAGAACATGGGAGGGAGCTGTATGGTCAAGCAATGAAAGTGAGAGTGATCCTGTGTTGTGGTTAAAGTATTCGCTTTTCAGTATGGATTATTTAAAAACAACCAGCACTAAATTGGCAGATTATGAACAAATAATAAACCAACAACCAACATAGTGAAATTATTGAAAAATGACCCAAACTTATGTCAACCATAATACCATAGCAACTGCTTGAGGGGAACTTACTGATCGTGCAGAGCACTCAAACTCTATGGTCAGCCTCCCCATGGCCCTGATGATAGCGATGATGGACTGGATAGTGTTGCTGTAGACCACCACCCTGTACTGGCTACACTCCTCCTGAGAGTATCCATCCTCATGGATGATCCTGGAGAGAAACAGGGATAGCATTGATCTGGGTGCCCTGAGGGAACTCGGTACAAGAGCCTATTAAGGGCGACATAATGGTGGTTAGAACTGTTGTCTTTGTGCTGGATAAGCAGCTGGAAATCATCTGACAGGAACCCAGCTATAAGGCCCCAGATTTAGCCCTTATATCATACTTACTTCATCTGCTTCACTATTGTACTCTTTCCAGACTCACCAGCACCTATAGTTGGAGGGGAAAGTCGAGGAAGACCAACAGAAACACTTTAAAGAGGAAATCCCCTAAACAAACGAATGCTGTTATAGCCATACTGTGAGATTTTACGTAAACCTGAAACATATCGGGTGATGATCTATTCTAGTCTAACTATAGGGTTCAATCACGAAATAAACACACGTTTTCGATTACACTCACCAAGGAGCAAGAGTTTGACTTCACTTGACGCCTTTTCACCAGCTTCTCGTAGGTTACGATCTATCATTTTACTCCTTTCCATGGCAGCTTTATCCTCGGCGCTGATCGTACAACCCATCTTGAATCTAGAAATCTGCTATCCCAAGGATCCACGGGTATACGACACTTTCGGTCTAGAAAAGCCTTGGGAAAAATATTCGGTTTCAAATGGATGTATTTCCTCTCAGTGAAATGAATGAATTTGCATTCTTTAATCGATTAAACTATCAGCACATTTTGCGCATTGAACAGTTCTTTAATCCTCCAAAAAAAAGAAGAATTGTCCATGTGATGTGAAGTCACTGACGCTGGTTACGACGCATTTTCAATACTGTAGAGATGTGCTATGAAGAGAATGAGGAAAGGAAAAAAGGCGTTGGCCAGGCAGGCAGCAAGTTCACCCAAGCGAAACGTAGCGACGGCGTTAACGTTTAGGTTATATAGGCTAGGTAGCAAACTTTTACGTATATCAAGTGACACTTTAGACTTTAATAAATGAAAACATATAGGCTACAACTGTAACACACATATAAACTGAGTTTAACTCACAGTTATGTTACAGTTCCCGTCAGTGGGCTACGACGTTAGCTGACGAGCTAAACTAGCTTTTCCTGCTAATTTAGCTTAACTAAATTGCTCGGTACAAACTTCTTCCAAAAAGGTAAACTGAAGTAGATCTAAATTATGGTAAATTGTTTAAACTATTTGTATATATAAACAACATTATAGCCGCTTTTAAGAGAACTATGTCTACTGTCCTCATATGTCCCTGCAGGTGTTGAAGAACAAAAATGACCAAATCAAAAGAAAATAGCAGAAGTTCGCTTACAAAAATGTTTATGTTCAGCATCAACATGTGACACGAAAACATGCGGAAATCAATACGATTGACTGAGGATGATGGGTAATGAAGTTTTCACCAAAAACCTATTTAACATCGCCCATCAGTAGTATTCCTAGCCGTACTGACAGACAATTTACTGTTCAGGTTGTTTGCTAGTCATTAAATACAATGTATAACAATCGGCGTAGTTTTCTTTAGAATGAATATCACTATCAGTAAAGTAGCCCAAGTTTCTCCGGTTTCTCAGACCTACCTCCCACCTACCTACAGTACGGCAGAGAAATGTCACTGGGTATATGTTGCCATGGGGATGGTGGAGCCTGGAGAAGCTGGGGGCGGTTTGACTGAGGGCCTTTGGTAAGGTGTGAGGCCTTGAGATCCAACATTTAGCTCGGTTAACTACATGCATGGTAGCCTATTTATTGACAGCAAGTTCCATTCCCATTTAGAAACATGCTTACACGTTCCTGTTAATACATCAAGAAAGAAATGGGTTGAGGTTTCCAAGCAATCATCATATTTAATCAGGACTGTTAGCGGTGAGTCAGTTATGTTGACAGTAATAGACATACCTGTTCTCTCTTGGTAGACAAGCCTACATTCAGCCCACACACAAGACGTCCCCCCAGCTGTCAATCACATAGGAGAGAATGATGTGACAGGATCCACCGGACTCTTTGTTGTGCCAGTTTCTCTCCTCTTTTAGTTTAAGGTCAGAGCATTGACGTTGTCTTTGAAGTTTTAAATGTCGCCCGGAGGTCAGGGCGTTTGAACTGCATCTTCCCTCCCTCTCTTTCCAATGGAATATCAAAGCAACCAGGGCACCAATCACACATGGCGTGAACCAGAGATAGGGAGAGAGTGAGGGAGAGAAAGAAAATTGAGCTTGACGTGTAGAGAGCAATAATTAAAGTCTGTGAGTGATAATGGAGAATTAACTTTGGGGGGAGTCACTGATAGCTGGTACAAGACGTGGCAGGTATATAACACTTAGACACGGGCAAGCATGAAGTTCTATTGGATGTGACAGCTAGAGTATACATACAAGTTGTCTAAACGATCAGGTACTGTATTCATCTAAATATGCATTACATATTAAATCAATCTGTAAAAAACACACACATTTTGTCTTCATTTTAGACAGAAATGACAAAGCCATACATTTTGTCACATGCTTTGTGATTGCCTGGTTAGTATCACATTTCAATCTTGACTTTCTGTGCAACTTAGCAGAGGCTGTAGACACCCGGAAGCCTACAACATAATTAATAAACTGGTTTCAAGAAGGAAAAAAGAACCAAGGCATTGTTTTGGAATGACAGAACACACAAATGAGTGTGTGTTGTGGATTGACCTGATGTAGAAAGTCATTCCTGCCTGTAAAACAGACCGAGGATGAAGGAGAGGGAATGATCTTGAGCATGTGTGTATGTAATTGAGCTGGGTACATGGAGACCTAGAACAACTTGTCAGCACACTGAAGAGACCTACAGTACATGGTACAGTGAACTATCGGAATGTAAGGCCAATTGTTAGATTTTGAATGCAACTGTTAAAGAAAATGCTCTCATCAACGTGTAGCCAATAATCTGTGTAGGGATGAACCAATGACAAGTTAAAGTGAATCATTTGAATAAACACGGCACATACAGCAATACAAGTCTACGCAAATGCTGAGCTTGTCTATTTAAACTGAAAGTCAGTTGTCAGTGGTCAACTGACACGAATAATTCTGTATGTAGTATACTTACATGAGGCTTAAAAACTCATTGGGCAGAATCAAAAGACAACCAACCAAAATGTTGATACAATGAATCCGTCTCCCTCTGTGTTGAGGGAAGGCATCCAATGGAAGGCCTACAGCAAGAGGCGTACCTGTATGCAACAGAGGCGTGCCTGTATGCAACAGAGGCGTACCTGTATGCAACAGAGGTGTACCTGTAAGTAACAGAGGTGTACCTGTATGCAACAGAGGTGTACTTGTATGCAACAGAGGTGTACCTGTATGCAACAGAGACGTACCTGTATGCAACAGAGGTGTACCTGTAAGTAACAGAGGCGTACCTGTATGCAACAGAGGTGTACCTGTATGCAACAGAGGTGTACCTGTATGCAACAGAGGTGTACCTGTATGCAACAGAGGTGTACCTGTAAGTAACAGAGGTGTACCTGTATGCAACAGAGATGTTTAATGCCAATGTCTCTTTTTGTCACAGATCATTCCCTCATGTACTCATGTAAGTCAGTGAAGCTCTGTCAAAATGTACTGTAATGTAGTTGTCAAAAATGTATCAAAAAGATATTAATGCATGGTCTATCTGGACAAACAAGAGGAAAAGTGCCCAATTGCTGGAAATCACACAAATTAATGTAGCATTTTATGTAACGTACAAATCAGTTGACAAGAGAGCTTACTGAAATAATTTAATTAGAAACGTCTTCAGTGAGATATTTCCCCGCTCAGGATCTAGTAGAAAACATTTGGTTCCTGCCAATTTCTGACGAAGAAATAAACATCAAGGAACATGTAAGAAATGAATAAGATCAACAACACTGCCAAATTAATTGCCTGGTCTGTTATGTTTACTTACTGAGTAACAGTTTATTGAAGGCTGGCTCTCCAATAGGACAGTACAATATTGTTCTTCTTCATACTGACAGCATGTTTGTAGGAGAGTCAAAGTAGGTCATCACAGAGAATGCATTGCATTGCACTAGGATACTGTTTGATGAGATAAAGAGCAACGTTCAGTACAACAAAAATGATAACAATCAAATGCAAGATTAATTTGCACCTTGCACAACTTCAAGTCAAGAGAAATACAAACGTTCTCACTAAAATAACACCTGGAAAACAATACATTTTAATTATTCAAAGGACAAAACATACAAATCAAACCTTTGAATCAGAAGCTGTTTCCACACAAAAAAACATTATTCAATACATTAAAAATTAGCTATCTGTTATGATATGGTTGTTTTTGATGTGGTGATGTTCAAGAAAGTCTGACGTCTCCTCTGCTATTTGTCCTGGAATACGGAAGTCTACGGGGATGGGCTGGGGGGGTTGTAGGGGGTGGGACTGGGTCAGGGCCCGGCATGCCTCCCCCTTCGGGCTGGAGGTGCTATGGGAGTCTGGTAGCTCCAGGTTACATCCAGTTCCCTGGAGAAACTGCAGAAAGTTCTCCTCTATGGAGCCTTCACGGCTGGGCAGCCGGTCCTCTTCCTCACCCCTGGCTCTTCGGAACAGGCAAGGCATGTGTTTGCCCAGCTCTTCTCGGATCTGACGGTTCAGACAACCATAGAAGAAGGGGTTGGATGTGAAGCAGAAATAGCCAATCCAGGTGACCACCTCTTCCAGAGGGGCCAGGGTGGCTGGGGGGCTGGAGACCAGGGCTGAGTACATGTGGAAGGAGAAGTAAGGCAGCCAGCAGCATAAGAACTGCCCTCCTACTGCTGCCAGCACCGCCGCTGCCTTGCCCCCTCCAAAGGGCCTCTGAGGGGTTCCCCTACCTGCCCCTGTCCCTGTGCCTGAACTGGTCACCATGGTGGAACGGCTGCTCAGCGATTCAGAGCGCTGGCGCCGGGGCGTATCCATCCAGGTGGGTAGCGGCCCGTGGTGCATGGCTGCCACCCTGGCTACCTTGAACATGTTGCAGTACACTACCAAGATGACCAGCAGTGGGCACAGGAAGTAGACCAAGGCGAAAAGGACCATGAAGGCAACGCGGTTTGACCCCCCGCCTGTCCAGTGTAGCGAGCAGCGCCGGTGCCCCTGCGAGGGCGGTGATGGGACCCCGCCACCACCTCCGCTGACCCCAACTCCCCCACCATCCAAAAACGGAGCTCTGCCCCCCTGCAAGGCCCACGCCAGCACGGGCAATGCCGACATGGCTAAGGCTTTGACCCAGATGCCCACCAGCACTGAGACCACCAGGCCCACCGTCATCTTTACCTCGTAGCGCATGGGGTGGATGATGTAGTAGTATCGCTCCACGTTTATGGCGGAGATGGAGAGGATAGCGGCGCTGACCAGACACACACTCAGAAAGAGGTAGCTCCGACACAGTGCCTCGCCAAAGAATGCACGGCCCGAGAGCATGCCCAAGGGCATGAGCACCAGGGCCGCCAGCAGGTCCACCAGACACAGATGAAACACAAAGGCAAACTTCCTCAGCTGCGGGGCCTTGGCGATGACGGCCATGACAGCCAGGTTGCCCACCACTGCCAGCAGATCCATGAGCAGCATGGCTAGCAGAGCCAGCCACTGGGACAGAGCCCCGCCCTCGGGGGACCAGGAGGCTGAGCTATTGGCCTGCGCGGAAAGGTGGGAGGAGTTCCACATTGGCTCCATGAGAGAGCGGGACGAGGCAGGCAGGCGGGGTCAGTCACAGGCCCATCACCCATTCTTCACAGCCAGGGGATGCGGGCAGGAACCAGATGTTTGGTCTGGGTTGGGGGATGGGGGAAAGAAGGGATGATTTGTTGCCTGGGAAACGGTTCCTCGAAGTCACCCTGGTCAAGCAGCAGTCACCCTGGAGAAAAAGAGAGACTGAATTATACACAACCAAGAGGATGCGTTTCCCAAATGTTTTGGCTCTTCACCTGACCATGAGCCAACGCTAGTGCCTTCACAGCATCCCTTCTGAAACCCCTACCCAATATCATTCAAAAGAATTCTTGATGGACAATAGACCAGCCATCAGCTCATTTAATCTTTCATTTATATACACTTAGCAATGAGCCTTGCAGTACTGTTACAACTTGTTTAAAACACGGTTTTAGTCGACTCATCTGTAACCCAGACCCGCTTCGCCTAAGAGGCTCCAGCCCCTCAGATCTCTTCGCACACTGGGTGGATGGAACCACGCAAGAAGCCAAGTTACAAGTGTTTTCTAACCACAACAACAAACCTAATTCTCACCAGTGTGAGCTTGTCAGCAACATCTTAGGACAGTGTGTTACGCTGCCTGTCCCTATCCACAGATTGAATTGACCTTTGCATCTGATCGCTGCTCTATGCCTCTCTCATGTATCTGCTCATTGCTAACAATTCAGCGCTTGCCTTTGATTACTGATTATGATTGGTCTTTTAATTATTGCATTTCAGGATGCAATGTATGAACTTTCAGTGCAGTGTGGAAGAAAGAGGGTCCTTACTATAACCAGTGTAACTGCTATAGAAAGTTCTAGATACTAGAAGGAAGTAACCTGTCATGTAAAGTAATAGATATACATAGATAGATATACTGTATATATACAATACTGACAAACTCCTCACATCCCAGATAGATTTAAAATTCCTTCAAAGACCTGACTCCTTTCTGAATAGAACTGAAAAGACGTTGGAAAAGTTCTGTTTCTCACGTCATGAAATATGCCGTTTATGAAAGAATCGCTGCCCTGCTAAAATAACCCAAGTCGTCCATACAGCAATTATCATTTTTGTGATGCAAAATGTCATTTAATTTGCAAGAACTCTCCTCTTTGCTTCTTATTGGCTGAAACCTGCACTTGGAGGAGGGGTGGAATCATCTCAAGCAAACATCCTGCCTTGATACAACACTGAGGACATATTTGTAGCATCACTCATGCCTCACAAACAAATGTCTTAGAAAGTCTGGATAAAGGTGTGTCCTTTAATATCACCTGGTGAAACACGCTCAGTCTATCACAGTCCGATGGTCTCTGACACCCTGTTCTTCTGGTTCTGGCTCGTTCTGTAGCTCCGACCGTGTGATGTTACGGCATGCTTTCTGTGTTCTGGCCGTAGCCTGTGGCCAGACTCTGTCTGCAGGGATCTGATGCACACTACCACCTGCTCCCTGCGACCACTTTGAAAACGACAGAAATGGACGAAGCGGTATTGAGTCTGGGGAATCAACACTTGCAAGACCTAGTCATTGTGGGCATGGATACGTTTCTGTCCATGCTAGCTTCCACTGTAGCAGGTATGCTAATCATCATGCCAGGCACTAAGCCTTAACTAATGCTTCTCATCCAGCCAGCCACCGAGCCCGCAGGTTCCCCAAAACACCCGCACACGCGCACGCCACAAAATGCATAGCATCAAATGGATTTGTGCATACGGACACAAGTTTGCTTGTACACAAACACACATCCGCACATGCACATTACAGCTCTTCCCTTTCTGATCCTCTTTGAAATCTCTCTTTCACACATCTCTGATTCTGGCTTTATCTTACCACCCGGTCATCTACCCATCAATCACAATTCCATTGCAGACACACGTACATACACACGCACGCACGCAAAGCCAAGCTGATGCCCTATATCCAGTTTCATGCGTAACTACCCACTGCACATCATCATATATTGTGTTTCCACCAGGCCCAGAGAGAAAGACAGAACAGGGGAGAGAGAGAAAAGGAAAGAGAGAGAGAATAATATACCTGGATCAGCCAATGGGTGCTGATGCTCTCGTCCGCTACCCTGGTCTTTGAAGCTGTGAGCCCAGTTAGCTCTTAGTGCCAGGATCCATGGTAGACATCAGTCAGAAAGGTTTGCTGTGTGTACGGTTCTAACTGAGGCACTCCCCTCTCCATTAGCCTGCTTCTCTCCCCATTCGTCTCTGTGTGAGTCCTAGTCCCTCTTCCTCTCTTCTGTAGCTCTGACAACCAGAGATTTAGAGATGACAGTGGGAGAGAGAGAGAGAGAGAGAGAGTAACGAGAAGGAGCGAACGGTGTCCCCCCTCTTTTTGCTGATGCAAACACTTGCACATGCACACACACACCACACTACATGCTCACATAGGCTCACTCACTCCTTCTCTCTTGCACACTCACACACAGTGACTGCAGGGATGGAGCGGGAGGCTGGGAGAAATAGGAGCAAACCTTACCCTCTCCGCTGGGTCTTAGTGCTAGTCTGTCATCTACTGTCTCTGGCGATCGGGGGGGTACTGCTAATAACGTTAACCGATTCTGCGGACAGCCATGACAGAGAGAAAGGTTCATGTCAGGTTATGGTTTCGTTTGCGTTCTTTACTTTACTCTGTAAATAATTGACTTTTTGTAAATAAGAGGAAACACCATGACCCTCAGCCCAGGTGCCTTTCACCTCTTGACCTCCAGATGACCTTATTTTGGGTTGCCACCTTTTGAATTCCATTGGACACACTTCTCTTCACACATGCATACACACACACTCACACACACACACATACACACACACACACACGAACACACACACACACACTGGAACTGTCGCCCATGGCACCATTGTTCAGTAATGACCACAAGAGTAAAGATGGCTGAGGTGGTAATCATACACACATTGACAAAGACATTGATTAGGGCTGGGACCTCCAGCGATCAGCCCCTGCCATGCCTTCCCATCTGACTGCTGGAATAACACAGCTGCATTAGTCTCCTGTTGCCACGGTGATCTTCTCTCCAGTGGGGAGGACAAACAGGCAACTGCTGATGGACGTTTTCATATAGTCCTCTTCGTGCTCATTGCACAGCTAGATCATCTCCGTAGACACCCATGGACAACACTGAGCCATAGACCAAGACAGCTGAGACTGCAGGGCTGCAGGGCCATCTGCAGAGGTGCAGGCAGCCACAGTGTTCATCATTTGCATTTGAAGTGACGTTGTGGATAATGGATCCATATGGAGCCGGGTTAGCTTCTGCCTCAGCCTTGTTCCAACATGGACTACATGAATTTCATGGCTTTAATAAGAACATGTCATCCATTACAGTTCATCCATCATGCTCAAGGAGAGACTGAGTGACTGCGTGTGTTCAATATTGGGTTCAACTTCACTGATTGTGAATATTACATGCTACTGGTTAGTGGATGTCGGTTAGCATTTTTTTTTCATGCGCCCATTCTGCTGCTGAACAGCTGAAGTGAGAAGCCAAATGACATCTGTCCACCTTCCTGATGACAGACGCACCTTTGTTCATCCCCCTGCACCGGGCTCTCCTTCACCGATGCTAACGCGATTAGCTGATCTAATCATTTAAAGATGGCTACCCCCCTCAACACCCCCCCCCTCTGATGTAGTGTGTCATGACTCCCATACTCCAAACAGGATAGGACAGCAGCGTGGACACAACACCATCCTCCCAGCCTCTTGGATAACCAGTGGAGACACGGCGTGCAGAATTTGCCATTTAGCCTTGTAGTGTGAAGCAGTGTCTCATGGTACACATAGACAACCATCATGGAGAGAGAGGAGGTAGGGTAGATGAAGAGGCGGTGTGAAAGAGGATTGTGTTTAGAATCCTAACTAGGCTTTTTGTACTGTGTGATCAGTTTTAATGGATCAGAAAGAGAGAGAGAGAGAGAGAGAGAGAGAGAGAGAGAGAGAGAGAGAGAGAGAGAGAGAGGGAGAGCATGAGTGCATATGTGTTTACTGGCATGAGGTTGTTTGTGTGCGCGAGTGTGTGTGTGCGTGTGTGTACGCGGGTGTGCGTACGTCTCTGTGTGTGTGTGTGTGTGTGTGTGCGTGTGTAGTACGTCTGTGTATGTACGCGGATGTGTGTATCAGGTGTTGACTCATGACAGAAATAGCAGATTCTTGCTCGCCGGCAGCACCAATCACTGCCACCGCAAATACAATGGTTACCACGGCAACCTTGAAAATAGACTGCATTCCCACTCAGAAATAGCAAAGGGCACTGCACTCACCAGAGAGCCCCTGCCGCCAATAATAACTTACCATAAATACACACACACACACAATAATAACTTACCATAAATACACACACACACAATAATAACTTACCATAAATACACACACACAAATAATAACTTACCATAAATACACACACACACACACACAAATAATAACTTACCATAAACACACACACACACAATAATAACTTACCATAAACACACACACAAACAATAATAACGTGCCATAAACACACACAAATATCAACCACACTCACAAATACAATCATGCAATTAAAGATACAAAAAAACATAATTATAGCACCTACACAAACAATCAGAACACTAATTCACAGGCACATATGACACATTAATGGACTTAATGTCTGTACACACATGATCAAGCCTCATGTTCAGTGGCATCAGGCTGACACATAGAGTGCTGCACAATCAACCCTGAGCACGACAAGACAAAAGGCCAATCCTATTGCCAAAATGACTGTCAACCAACATAACTGCTTGACTTAGGAGATGACTGCACTTCTGTGAGGCAGGATGATTTGCAGTTAGAGAGAGGTGAGTCTGCGTGTGTGTGTGTGTGTGTGTGTGTGTGCGTGCGTGCGCGTGTGTGTGATAGTCAGACAGTTAAAGTTGAATAGACAAGATGTTGTTTGTGTGTCTGGTTGTGTGTGGGTGGGATGATGGATGGATGGGCAGGATTGGGGCTGAAAAGTAGGCATTTATTGGAACTACCATTAAGATGTCAATCACTGGCTCCATATAGTAAGCTCTGTGGTCACTGAGGTCACAACGGCTTGTTTATCGATTGGCTGCCCTTATTCATGCGTTCATTTGCCATGTCATTTTTGAAACGGCCTTTTCTTAAACTGTATTTAGATTTCATGTTTAGTGGGATGATTTTTTTTTATAAACTGAAATTTGACACGGGTATCCACATTTCCCTCTTTTTGCTCACAGGTGTTGGGGTTGAAGTTGCCCCGTCCACACTCGTGTAATACAGACTTGAGTTGCTGGAGCATATTGCCTGCATTTCTCTCTGGGAAGCTAATCAAGCTACCTTATGGTGTTACCTCCTCTTGTATGGGTCAAGTGGGGCATAGTTGCTACCATTCAAAATGTGTTACATGTTGTACTGATCATAGAATTTACAATGCTGTTAAACTGGACCCTAACAAGTCCTGCAAACAAGTCTTTGCAGGAGTCAAATGACCCAAATCTCAGCCACATTTGCAAACAATGACACACGGTCCAGTCCAACCTTGCTTCACACCATTGGGCAATGATTGATGGTATTGCCATTCTAAAATGTCTTAATACAGGTAGGTTGCCTGTGTATGCATTCGATATGAACATCTGTGCTCTATAATCAGCAAGTCAACCAAATTATCAGGTCTTTCGTCACTGCTGGTTTAAAAGTCGCATATCTCTGCTAATGAACGACGGCCCCTGTGCGATGCACTCAGTCCCAGCGTCTCTCAGCCTCTCTCTGGACTACTGAGGCTGCGTCGCTACATCTGCTTGGAGCCTGAGCCTCCAAGCTGCAGCTTAGCTTCAACACGGGGCAGACTGACACAGCCTAGCTCTCATCTAGCGGACAACCCAAGTTACTGTGAGTAGCATCAGTCCGGTCCTATAGTAGAAAGAACAACACATTGGGTAGGTTTAGGAGTTACATGTGCAGAGTGAGCCATTAGAGCTGTGGAGAGAACGTACTTGGCTCCTCTGGGTCCAGGTTCATGGTGTAGCCTAGGAACGGTTGCAGCCTAACGCCAAGGCTATACTGGGTCTGAACCAGGTGGTGGCAGTGTCTCATAGCACAAAGACACTGCCAAAACCAGGAGCTCACTTGGAGCAGAGCAAGTTCCATCTGAACCAGACCTCAGGGAGCAGAGGGGGAATTGTTCAGAGCACTATGACTAGCTCCTCTCTAATAACAGCCCATGCTGTGGTTGTTTTTTCCCACAAGCACGCATGAAGGACACATAGCACCAAACTGCTAATGTCATCAGCTGGGCTGGACAATTATTTTGTTGAACGCTGCAAATGACTGGAAGCACTCAAGAAGCCATTTCATGTCCATCTCGTTCTCTGCAACACTCCTTACAAACGTCCCAATGGCATGACTGCAGGCACACACATACACACACACGCACGCACACACACACACACACACACACACATTATTCATGTCTTTTATTTAGCTACCTGGGTGATAGAATGTGAGACTCAATGCCAAAGTGTTCACATTTGATCAGATTTGGCTTTTGACCACGTATTGCAGATACGCTAGATAGACAAACTTCCTGTAAAGAGTATTGACTGATACTGGATAGTGCATACATTTTAAAACGATTTGTGTTTTGCCTTGAGCATCGTGATGCCATTTGCAGTACGAAGAAAGATGCATCTCTGGGCATGGAGAAAAGAGCACTCTTCTATTGCCAAGCACTGAAGAAGCAATACATACTGTACCCCTGGGAGATCAGAAGGAGCCATTCACATCTCTCTCTCTCTCTCTCTCTCTCTCTCTCTCTCTCTCTCTCTCTCTTTATCATTAGTCTCTCTCTCTCTGTTTCCCTAAATAGCACCTGTCCAAAACAATGACCTCTCAGATGGTCTCTTCAGAAGACAGAGGGATGAGTTGGATCTTCACAACAAGACATTAGACAAAGTGAGCTGCCTCTCATTTCCCTGAAAAAGAGAGTTCTAACATTTCCCTGGCGAATGCAGTTAGTATGGATCTCTCCCTGAATGACGGAAAAAATGGCCGGGCTCTAGTTGCAGTCCCTTGTATCAACTTTCAGAGAAGATTTTATTAGGTGTCCTTTTACAGAATATAATTGTGATACACCCTTGGGGGAAGGACACAGAGTGCTTTGAGTTGAGATAGGTGTGGTCGGTGCTGTTCCAGTGAAATTATATCACAGAAAAAAATGTATTCCTACTCTTGCACACGTCTACTCTTGTATTCTTCCTACTGTAACTGAGCAAGTAAGTTCTCTTAAGGGTACCCGAACAACCTTGTTTACAAAACAACAATACAAGCTTTAAGCCATACAAGCCATACTTCAGCTTTACAAGAAAAAAAACACCATTACAGATGTCAACACAAAAGTAACTGATATTGAAATGAGATCGAAGACCAACCGAGGGCCACTTCAATACCCTCTGTCCAGACGGTGAGTGGAGTTACCTGTGTTTGAGTTCTCCTTTCTTCTCAACCAGGTCAACAAATCACTTTCATTTGCTGCACTGCCATTCAATCTCCTTGGAATCAAAGCCGATATAAAGGGTGGGGGAAAACGACTCCTCTGTTGCAGTTCAATTAAGCCTTCCCAGGCTTGGCCATGTGTGTCATGTTGCTGTGGCTGCAGCCTAGCTGACACTAGAGGTGTTCAGTTCCACCTAAACAAAACCCTTCCGTTCTCTCGTTACCAGGTGTGCGTGTGCTTGTGTGTGTATGTACATCAGTAAGATCAAAGGCAGGGTAAAACAAGCTGAAGCTCTTGAAGTTGAAATCAGCAACAGGACCTACATGTGATGTTGGGACGATTTAAGACACTGTGGCCTGCAACCATGAGTGATGACACTTTCAATGGAGCGTGTGTTTCAGTGGCCAGTAAACACGCATAAATGTGATCTTATTTTGTAAATACAGGCATGGAGGGTTCATGCTGTAGACAACATGCAGGAATAATACAGAGGATATCTTTCCAAACGTAGATTCACATTGCTGATCCCAAACCTAGTCCTGGTTGTGTCGTACTTGCAGTGGGGCAGAACTGGCTGGCCCATCTATGGCTGCAGTCTGCAGCCATAGATGGCGACAGCCCAGCATGATGGATCACCTTCCTCTCTCTGCTGTCGTCACCTCACCAAAGCTGCTCATCCATAATGTACCAGGCCGAACAGTAAATCTCCAGGGCATCACACCCCCACCGCCCCCAGCTATCCGTGTGACTACAGGACGGATCAACGGGCTCCCTGGCTGTTCTGTGATGTTGCTGGAGAAATGACCCCCCTTCACCTCTACCAGGTTTACTAAATACTGTGGTACCTCTGGAGATAGCATGTTGGACATCCCAGCCCTCACCAGAGACTGCACATGATAACCTCACCAGAGACTCCACATGATAACCTCACCAGAGACTGCACATGATAACCTCACCAGAGACTCCACATGATAACCTCACCAGATACTGCACATGATAACCTCACCAGAGACTCCACATGATAACCTCACCAGAGACTCCACATGATAACCTCACCAGAGACTCCGCATGATAACCTCACCAGAGACTCCACATGATAACCTTACCAGGGACTCCACATGATAACCTTACCAGGGACTCCACCTGAAAACCTGATAATCGGACACTATCACTCTCGTTCTCAGTTCCATCGGTTAACTATGGAACACGTGTCGAATGATAAAAAAGGCACTGCTGTTTAATCACACTAGGCATGTTACTAACTGCTGAATGTGCAGGATGGGCCTGGCAGTAAATCAGAGGAGAAGCATCAATCCTCGAGTGAGTTACTTCACGTTTAAACCCTGACATGACAGCAGGACCGGCTGAATCCCGCTGCAGAGGAAGGGAGGACTGTGTTCTTGGCTCCACCTGGGCCTGCTGTCCCTTTCTCTGCTACGACCTCTGCTATTACTCCTCTGACAGTCGCAAGTAATTACTACCATTAGTAGCCTTCTTGGATTTTCCTGCGGCTCTGGGGAGGGAGGTGGGGTTGGGGGTGGGGGCACTGCAGCTGGCCAGTGCAGAGGAGGGGGGGAGGGGAGGTTTGAGCTCAGTTAACCTGTTATGTAAAACGAACACACGGTACATCCTTGTCAAAGGGTTTTTGCAGTGTGCAGAGACTCCAAACTCCAGACAGGTTGGTTTAGTGAGATGAGGAACGCACGATATAATGTGGTGCAGAACTGTCTGGCCTTGGAAGTCTGACCTTGTCCTCATCAATTTGCAACACAATGAATGTAGCTTGCTCTACACGTTCTCATAAAGCTGGGCTTTATCCTTGCCCTTGTAAAAGGAGGAGCTGGGCCGAATCATCATTCCACCTGGTGCCTAAGGATTCCAAAAATACACTCTGCCTTTGTGTCAGAAAAACTATATAACACGGAAACCTCTAGAATCATGTCTCCAAAAACTAAAAGAGGAGACTGGAGTTATAACTGCACAGGGTTTGTAAAATATCTCACTTGTTTGGGCACAGGTAGGGAGAAAGGATACGTAGTTGGTGAAGACTGTTCTCTGGTTCTGGCACCTCCATGGTGGAGTTCAGTGAGAGGACAAGATCATGAATCAGAGTGGGTGGCCTTGTGGGAGCCCTGCATTGCTCTGATCAATGAAATAAATGAACAAGCTTCCAGACCTGTTCCAACCACTTAGAAGGTCCTGCTGAAGGTTGTGAGACGTCTTCATCATCTGTACAGTCCATACGCTCGTCTGTCACCATGTCCAACGTGTGACATGAAGTGGTAGGTTGGGTCCTAAACACAGGAGAGCAGCCAGGCATTGCATCAAACAAAGAGCTTATTCTTCAAAACAGGACCAGACAGGGTACATACACTGACAAGCGTGAGGACAAGACAAAGACCGGACGAAAACAGGAACCTGAATACTTAGAACCAAACAAGTCAAGAACTGAAACCACTCAACGAGATACAGGTGAGGACAATGACTCACACAGAGGTAAACACTGCGCCGGGCAAGACTTTCATTACATCTACGAACTGGTTGTAATTCAAAGCAGTAGCCCTCGTGAAATGTGGAGATCCATTCTTCATCAATGTCCTCAGTGTTTTCTGGTTCTTAATAGACTCAATCAGTTATGGACTGGAGCTTGTTCACGAAGCTTACTAAATATAATAACATCTGCACGTGAAGAGTCAGGGCCAATATGTCAGGGTCCTTAATTCAATCATTCTACTAGTATTATCCAGCCAGGTGACAGAAGAGGCTCTAAATAAATGGAATAATGACTAACGATCAATATTGGTCATAAACACTTTACAACACATACATTTTCACACAGTGACACACTTGGGTGCGAGGTGAGACCTGATAATGAATTGTGCGTCACCAGAGAAGCACCTGTGACATGCCAGTGACCTGATCCCTGATCCTAATCCTGCCATGGTTACCTGCCATGAGTGACCTGTCCCTGCCATGGTTACCTGTCACGAACGACCTGTGCCCTGCCATGGTTACCTGTCACGAACGACCTGTGCCCTGCCATGGTTACCTGTCACGAGCGACCTGTCTCTGCCATGGTTACCTGTCACGACCTGTCCCTGTTGATCGCCATTACGCAATTCAACACAGGATGTCAACGTTCAATACCAAATTGCAATAGTTTGCAAACCAATGCGACTGTGGCCCAGAAATACCTATTATGGACTGTTCATGCACTGTAACTGACTGCCAGGTATCATCAACACCCAACGCACATACATCCACTCTCACATACTCACATATCCACACACATCGTTACCAACATCCACACTCAGTAACAAGCACACATGAACACACACACACCTTTTGCTGTACTTTCTCTCCTTGATGCCATAGTTGCAGCCACCTATCACTGACCTTGGCTTCCATGGTAACCAACTCCGCAGACATTCTTCACTGTACAAGCTCGAGTGACATATTTTGGGTCGTGCCAGGGAAAGGGACCCATTGCAAAAGACCTCCGCAAAAGAACCTCACAGCAAACCAAGTAGCCTATGTAACACATCACAGAACTCAACATCAGCGATGCCGTTTGCGAAAAATGTCTTCTAAGAGTTGATTTCAACTAGGTCCATCTAATTTCCCAAGGCAAAAACCTCAGGGGTTTATCTTGTGCTCCTCCTGGAGGTCTGTGAACACACACAGAGAGACGTGCACGTACGACCCTTATCCAGCGGCCGCAGCTCCAACAGACGATGATAGACCTGGCCCAGCAGGGCTCCCAGAGGGCTACATGCTTAGGGCTTAGTAGATGTTCAGAAGGACAGGGTGTCCTGTCTCCTGCTGCTGCTGCACAGGAGAGATAAGCTAAAGCCCCTTCAAGGACACCTTTTGTTCAGGAAATATACAGAGGGTGAGGATGAACATTTGAATTGTCAAATGCACATTGGATGCAGTATACACAGTAACTCACTGTGCCTTATGTCATTTAGGTTCAGGTCTCATTTCTTCGTTGTGCTTCTCAAAAGGACAGGAGCAACTTGTCTCTGTTGAAGGTCACGATTGAGTTGACTTGGTGAACAAAAGTGTCAGAGATTCATAAACATTAGACCACTGATACTTTTTCCCGTTCCGATTTGACAGCTCAAACACAAGTTGTATTTCTGCTATACTGATGTGATGTCACACAGCTCCTCATCTCAGACTGTTCGGTTTATTATTGCAATGCGACACAGATGTTCGAATTCAGTCGCTGCTCAATAGCCTGACTGGCTGGACATGACGTCAATTATGTCAATGAAGGCTAACATTTTAATTACGTATTTTTTCTTAGCAATAGGATAAAAAAGCAAAGCACTGACAGTGAACTAAGAAACAACTCAGTTCTACTGACATGAGGGCATTGCCTATTGCGTGAGTAGCAGAGCACCTATGAGCGTCCTTCTTGCTTGATCCAGTCCGATTTTTCCTTTGGCAAACAGACCGCTGGATTTCTGCGATACCGCACAGAGGGCTTGGCATTGCGGGACTAATAACTGATCTAATCTTAAAGATATCACAAGGACACGTGCATATTGTGGTTTATTAAATTAAATATTTCTAACTTGCATTATTTCGGTTTCTGCGATGTTCCAGAAATTCACCTAGACCTTCGATGTATGTCTTAAGACGCAGGCAACGGAACGGAAGGTAACAGAACACATGTGGATAAATTATTTTATGTAGCTAGACAAATAGAAAATATAAGATGTGCATGGCCATGTCTACAATTAAGTGGCTGTATCCTAGCACCATTTCACGTAGCCAGTGGATTGTGTTGGAGTTGTACACCTTAGTCATTAAGTAAAATGGGTTTACATGCACAAGAAGATATGTAATGGTTTGTAATTGAAATTACTCTAAGAAATGCACTGTAAGAAGAGTACATTTTCAAGAATAAAAATGTATGAATGAATGTTAAGACATACATGTAAACGTATAGATTAAGTTTTAATAGGACCCTCAGTTGCCGGTCCTGTGGTGCAATGCACCCCTGTGCGCTGGGGCATTTATGTGCGCATGGCTAAATGTAGATGTATGCATGACAGTCTTGGCTTTAGTCCCATAGACTTACCCTGACAAGCAGCATACATAGGACCTGTGCACCCATATCATCACATTTATAAAGGCAACATTTCCTTTTACTTTCTGTTATTTTAAAAAAATCTAACAGCATAATTTGTCTTTCCAGCTCCATGGGTTATTGATGATGTCTCTGAACAACTTCAAAGCAATCTTGAAGGCTGAAACTGAAGCTTAAAATCCTACCTCAAACCTCTTGCCCAGTGCCTTACGCTAAGATGATGAGTGGGCAATCCTGTTTTCCTCGCTATGCCATGGACGCTCCAGTGTTGACCAGAGGGCTCTTTGCACTGTTGATCCTGGCTATTCAATTTCCACCTGAATCAACAGGCAGCACCCTCAACTGCCACAAAACCTGCGTGTGCGCCAGCAACATCGTCAGCTGCTCCAGGATGAACCTGACCAGCGTTCCACTAGCCTTGCCCCGCTATGCTGCTGTGTTAGACCTCAGCTTCAACAACATCAGCCACCTGCGAGCCGAGTGGACCCCCATCTGGCTGAGCCGGCTGAACAGCCTCCTGCTCAGTCACAACGGGCTGGTTTTCCTCTCCTCCGAGGCCTTCCACCATGTCACCAAGCTACGCTACCTGGACCTGTCCTCCAATGGCCTACGGATACTGGAGGAGTTCATCTTCGAACCCCTGGCACGCCTGGAGGTGCTGCTGCTCTACAACAACCACATCTCCCAGATTGACCGTTCAGCCTTTGCCGGCCTCATGAGTCTGCAGAAGCTGTACCTGAGTCAGAACCAGATCCAGCGCTTCCCCCTGGAGCTGGTGAAGGAGAAGAGTCGTCTGGAGACCCTCACCCTGCTGGACGTGTCCTCAAACAAGATCAAAGCTCTGTCCGTCCAAGAGCTGCAGGTGCTGCCTGCCTGGATTAAGAATAACCTGTACTTCCATAACAACTCACTGCCTTGCAGCTGTGAGATGTACACCATGGTGGCTCTCTGGGACCTCCGCGAGTTCAGCTCTGTAGTTGACTACAGGGATGAGCACACCTGTTTACTACCAGGAAAGGAGAAGTCGGCCATCTTGGATCTGAACAAACGCCACTTAAACTGTAGCGCGGTAAAGATCATGGATCAGATCACTTACCTGGAGCAGTATGTGGTGTTGGATTGTGACACCAAACAGAAAGACATGCAGAAGAGTTGGGCCCTACCAAAGAATGCTGAAGTGTCCTTTGAGAACCAAAGCGCTGTGATGCTTCCCGATGGCAATCTGCAGATTGGCCCCTTGCAGGTGATGGACTCGGGGGTCTACACCTGTCACGCTGAGGGGAACTCCCAGAATGAGACCCTGTATGTGACAGTGATGGTGCACAACTTCACCATGATCGCAGGTCTGGAGGGTATGAAGACAGCCTACACCACCCTGGCAGGCTGTCTGGCCAGTATAGTGATGGTGTTCATCTACCTCTACCTCACTCCCTGCAACTGTGTCTGCTGCCCTGGTCAGGGCCTGTCCAAGAGCACCCCTGGGGACAGCCACTCCTCCACGGTCAGTGTGACCCCTACCAACCAGGAGGCGGGGCTAGATGGGGATGAGGGGGGTGCCAAGGTGCCTTTTAGCCGGCACATGGCCTTTCTGGACCCCAAGCACCTGCTGGAGCAGAACGGACGGCTGAATCCCATTGGAGAGGAGGAGGATGAGTGGCATGAGGACAGGAGAGAGGGAGAGAGGAGGAGGTCAGAGTCCATAAGCTCTGTGTGTTCGGACACCCCGATGGTGGTGTGAGGAGATCTCAGGATCATCATCACCATCCGGAACGTAAACACAGTCAGACTTTTATGTCAAGCAAAGAATGAGTGACTGACAGACTAAACAAATGGCACTCTCCATATGCATATCAGATTAGTAAGTAGATTTATTTTGAGGTAACTTTTACACTAACTGTCTTGCCGCGAGGCTAACCAAATGAGAATCTGTTCTCTCTACGTTCTTTAGCAATCTTTGCGTTCAACGTCTTCAAACATGTCATGTCTGTGCATTCAATATGTTGTTTCGTTTTGATATGATTCAAGCCACAAATTGATAATCATCTATAGATTGACAAGTAGATGCAATATACTAAATCGGAAATTACATTGCTCCTGTACTTGCTGCTCGTAAGATTGAATCACTTGGCTAAAAATACCCTCTATCACTTAGTCACTTGTGTGAGGCTGGTGCGTTGGAATTCAAGTTTGATCTTGTGTGTGTGCCTGTCAGCCAGATCAGCCCAGAAGAAAAGTGAGGGTTGTAACTTGCCACAAAGTAATCTTAGGCATCATTTTACATCCCCAAAGCAAACAGACAAATGCCAGCTGCCAATCGTCTCACAAACACTGTCAGAAATAGAAGCTAGTGCTAGTCCAGCTAATACACTAGCCTGTCGCAGCTGCTGAATACTGAGGTCACAAAGTCACAAACTTTGTTGTTCACTTGTTGCAGACTTAACAGACTGTATAACAATAGACTGGACAGACTGTATAACAATAGACTGGACAGACTGTATATCCATAGACTGGACAGACCGTATATCCATAGACTGGACAGACCGTATATCCATAGACTGGACAGACTGTATAACAATATGGCTCACAGGTCACACCTTTGTTTCACTCAAAGAAAAGTATTGATGTAAGAGTAAGCAGATGATTGGGAAAATAGCTTGACATTATACCTACAATGAAACTTTGATTCAACCTATCAGTTCATTAAGGCTTTAGGGTTTCTGGATTGAAGGGTAACACTTACTCTGCAGCTATTAAGTAAACTGCAATCACTCCAAACTTGATGTAACTTGACCAACAGCTTGTCCACATGAACGTCTCTCTCTCTCAACCTGAAACCTGTTGCCATTGTAATTGAAGTACCTAGCCACACCCCTAGATAGGTTTTCTGTTCTAACATGATGTACTCCCACACAGGGCATTAGCAACCATTGAGCTTGTTTTAGCCAATAACAACAAAGTAATAATAATACTAATATATGCATACTTAAGACATTCTTTTTGCAACTCTGTGCAGTATGTACCCCAAGGGTCATATCTGGACATGTACAATATTATGGTAATACTAATACTCCATACAGTAATTATATATATAAATATCAAGTATCAAGACATGTATGTGCTTTGCGTACTAGCAGTTGTCAATTGTAGCCAGAATATATGATAAAGGAATTCTATCATAACCTACTATAATCCTTGATATAATTTGGTTATTGATATAGACATACAATAAAGTGATAGTCTTCTTCTGGAACCACTGTGAAAGCTGTTTTCTTTCCATTTCGATTTATCTTGTTAAAGTTTAAAGAGTAATGAATATTGTACAGAATGTGCGTTTCAGTCGTCATGTCCCCTATATATACTCGTTATTCAAAAACTGTTACAGTGTTATTTTTTAAATCTATGTAAAGTGTCTTTGTTGTAGCCATTACTATCGATGTCCAACTTTGATCTGTGGCTGTTTGTTTCATGTACTGATGTCACTGACAAATACCCTGTAAAACGTGTGTATGCTAAACACTGTTATTTTCCCAAATGTCTTGTGGATGCAGTGTACATGTGGAATTAAACTGAAATGGCTTACTCATGTAGCAATAGGGTGTTAACTCAAAGTTTACGTGGCGTATCCTCTTGTTGTACGCTCAAGGTCATGACTTTAGTGTGGTGAGAAAGAACCCCGGTGAGATATCACTCATATCTAAAGGTTAGCGTATTTGTGCTGATATCAGACTGCAGAGCATGTAAACAGCCTACCCCACCCAGGCACAATTAGCCTAATGGGTTTCACGGTGGTTACTTTGTGGTGAAACAGCGAAAAGGCGACTCACAGGCGGAAATGTGGATCGCGTGGGGAGTTAGGTTCGTATTTATTGCCACCGTCCATCTGTTCACTTTCTGAAAACAACTTGGGATGTAGCTGTATGTTTATTGGACCATTTTCCTCAGGCCATTTAACGCCCAGAGAAGCTCCCCTCATACACGGATCAAGCTCTTTCTGCCTCCATGTCTATGACGGTTCTACTTAAATCACGTCAAGAGAATGTCCTATTGTGGCACAATACTCTAGCCGTAACTCTAACCGTAATCTAAATCCAGGTAAGATAATCTGAAGGGAAGCATAACACGTTAGGACACCTAGCTATGCAGTAGAGTCGCTGTAGATTAAGTGCACTGTTGGAGTCAAAGGCGATGGGTCTGTTGGTTGTAAATAGATCAGAGCAGGTCCTGCGTCTACCTGCCTGAGAGCTGTGTTTCCAGTAAGAGAAGCTTTTCCTCTGGATGAATGATTCAGGAGATGCCTCCAGAGGGTCCTGCTGCAGCGTCTGATTTACTGATACCAGGTCAGTCTCACGTTACATTGTTTGCACTGCAACCTATGCAAAACTACCAAGTGCTTTCAGAGCGCAAGTAGGCCTAGGGGTTGATGCCTTAGGCAAAATGCAAAACGGCAAAAAAAAACACTCGAATGACTACTGTGTGAGTACGTGATTAGGAGTGTGCAGCTTACGTTCAGTTGAATCATTGTCCTGGTATCATTGAGCATGTGGCACATGCATATGGTTATTAGGCCTTATGACCTTGAAAAATGTTTCATACATGCAAACCATATTTTATTTAAAGATATCTCATGTACATCATGCAAGAGCTGTTCATAATTAGAATTTATGAAGTGGGGGGATTCAAGAATGACCTGATTCCATATCTGATGACTGAACCCAGATGGCATGAAAGGTGCCCATTGACGGAAAATGATTGGCAGGTGTCTGTCTGTTGACTGAATTTAAAAGAGATGACTCATACTCCAGCCCCCACCCAGTCACATGAGCCTCGTATTGCTGACACCTAGTGGAGAACAATGTGAACACAGGCTACCACTGTCTGAACACAGGCTACCACTGTCTGAACACAGGCTACCACTGTCTGAACACAGGCTACCACTGTTTGAACACAGGCTACCACTATCTGAACACAGGCTACCACTGTCTGAACGCAGGCTACCACTGTCTGAACACAGGCTACCACTGTCTGAACGCAGGCTACCACTGTCTGAACACAGGCTACCACTGCAGCAGAAAATTCCACACGCAAACAAAAAGTGGATCCATTCCCAGAAGAATTAATTGTGCACCATCCATTCGACTAATTGGACCACCATTGCCAGACCTTTGGCGCCATAACTTGAGAGGTACACACCGAGTTAACATAAACATTCATTTTTTTTCTAAGCATCAATAGCACTAATGTATTGATTTACAGATTGATTTCAGACCAGCCTCCCTCCGATTCTTCCTGTCGGATGTAAACACTAACGATGAACAGTATAGCTAACAGTATAGTCTCTGGGGGCTGACTCACACAGCCTGAGCTAAGCCCACCAGGTTGTTGTCCATGTCAAAGACGGTGTAGAACTGTCTCATGAACACTTCTCCCAGAGTCCATGTTCCCGGGGCGGACTCCAACCCTGTGGTGCAGCTGTCACCGCTCTGAGGAGGAGGTAAAGGAAGGGGCAGGGGAACGAGGAATTCACGTTTCCAATCGTATAAATAGCTTCCTTTTTTCCCCAACAGCTTATAGCAAAGCTTTCCCACCCTATGTCATGGTAGACATGACATGGTAGACATGACATAGGGTGGGAAAGGATGTGCCATTGCATTTCTTGTGGGTTTAACTGGTTTCTTCACAGAACATATATTTGGCGTTGGAAGGAACTCACAGAGTAAACGTAGGCAGACGGTGGGAGTGAGAAGCTGTAGCCGTTGATGTTGAAGACGATGTCAGGCATGATACCAATGTTCTCACAGCTAACAATGACCTATGAAGAAAACCCCCATTTACTCCATTTGATGCATGTTGTAGCCATATCGAGCGGTCATTATGCTTTCTGTGTCAGGAGATTCGGACGCAGGACACTCACATTGCCGTTCTGGTCCGTGTAGGCGCCGACCCAGCCGTTCAAGTTGCTGACGTCGCTGCCAGGTCCAACGATGAGGGCTGTGCCTGAGTCTACCACGGCCTGGCAGCCCCCTGCACACGCCACCGTGTTCCCATTGATGGTGATGCTGCCACATGCAAACAGTGCACCAAACATTCAGTACTTTCCCTGTTAAATCTTCAACTCAGACATAACCCAGTGGCTGAGGTGAAGTGATCATAGTTGGCATCTACACAGTGTTTTATCCAGCCAAGCCTAACAAAACACGAGGATTCATTTCAACTGATCACATGGATTTTGCAGGCATTGTCTTTAACGGTGAACAATGGTTCAAGATTCAACAACTTATCATTGTTCCCGCCCCTATACCTGGTCACAGCAATCTGCCAGTAGCCAGTGGTTTGAAGGACAGGGATCCATTGAATGCCTCCGGTGAAGTAGGCGGGGTCTGTTCCTCCAAATATCATCATACTGCCTTCCTCTGAACTGGAGGATCACAAAACACCAAACAAAATACACAATATTCATACTGAGGACAAAAGAGAGAAGCTTCTTCTAATACAAACCCCAACACACACACTCCGACACACACACACACACACCCCGACACACACACACACACACACGTCTTTTTCAGGCCACCCTTACTTGCTCAGGTACATTGAGAACATGTTCAGAGGGTTCTTGCCCTGGTCAAACATGTTGGTGAGGAAGGTTCTGCCAGTCTCGACTGCTTGCTGTGGGTAGGCCAGGCCCATGATCCCGTCCCACGGCACATACTCAAGGAAGGAATCTTCGTACGTGCTCAAGCCAAACACCTGGTTCTCCACATACAGGTCACCAATCTGGGAGGAAAACACACACAGAGCATGACGTCACCTCTCAATAAAAAGCATTGAGGGGAAGAAAATGCAGAGAGACGAAGGCAAAAGATTCATGCTTTGCCCCTGAAAAAGCATATCAATGAAAGTTCACTATTTAATCTCTTGATGTCATGGATGGCATGGAAGTGCATCTCCTCACCTGTATGGTGTCATATCCTTCCACGCCTGTCATGCTACCAGTGTAATACTGGATGGAGAAAGTCTCGCTGGTGGACTTGAAGGTGGAGGACGCGGAAGAGTTAAACTTGGCATGAGCATCTTGTGTGAGAGAGAGAGAGACAGAGAGAGAGACAGAGAGAGACAGAGAGAGAACAAATTGGTACAGCAGTCTTACCTATCTTCTGATAAGAGAATCCTAACATACACCATGTTGGTAGGTCCTATACCACACTTACTGCAGGCTGGACTGCTGCAGTCGATGGAGGGAACCCACAAGTCAGAAGACCCCGTGTCAAAGAGCACCTTGAAGTACTGAGAAGGGGTACCAATGGAAATGACTCCGTAATACGTCAACTGTATCGGGAGTCAAGAAACACAGGGAATATTGATCGTTAATCTTGTTCACCAGAAACTGTATTCTGAGCAAGATAATGAATTCAAAAAGAGAAGGAATCTTTGACTTCACCTGTGAGTCGTAAGTCATTGGTACGTTTATGTCTGATGCCAGTCTGGTCTTTGGCCTGTCTCTAGGGTGATACTTCCTCTTCACATTCTCTGACAGGATCAGCCCTTTCTGGAGCTTTCTGTCCACGCTGCTCTTGATCAGAGGAATCCTGGACCCCACAGTTAAAATGCTCACATACAGTTTGTGCAAAAGTCCATATGAAGGGACGACTAGAAGTCCACTCCAAACTTTAGTGTGAAAATAATATACAGTAGCACTGAACATGTACTGTCCATAGATACAACTAATTAAGGCTAAAAAGCAAAACAGATCAATGTACTGGATAAACAGACAAATTTAAGAACCGTAATGTGTAATCACGTGAAGTGATTTGGGGGACTTTACGTACACCTACATCCAGACAGACGTACACACAAGTACACACACAGACACACACAGCTAGACAAATGTACACACACAGACACACACATCCAGACAAATGTACACACACGTACACACACAGACACACACATCCAGACAAATGTACACACACAGACACACAGATCCAGACAAACGTACACACACAGACACACACATCAAGACAAACATACACACAGACACTCGTACACACACAGATGCACACATAGCTTTTAGTTACTACAAAACTCCAGAAGAAACAACTTACTTGACGAGGCAGTCAGAAATAACCACCAAGGCAAACAGCACAACAGCAGACTTCATCTTGTCTCATTCGCAGGCCAACACAGTACAGGATCCACATGTTCTTATATAGGATTTCATACCTACTTCAACTCCTCCTTTAACAGCCAGACATATCAATTCATACGAGACCACTTCACCTTAAGTACCACGTAAATCTAAATCACATAGTGTAGATAAGCAAAATAAAGAGAGCAAGAACTACTTAAAGAGATAACCTTGAAATTAAGGGCAAACAGGAACGCGTTGTTTCATGATGTCAGAGTGCGTGTGAAGTAGGCTGGTCCAGAGCGGAGCTCAAAGGCAGCAGACACAGACGAGACTGGTGCAGCTTGATGTGACACGGTCCTTGGGCAGGAACCTCACACACTCAGTCCTCCAGCAGGGTCATGACCTGGTTCATTGCTGTGACTAAGCTGTGGAACAGCAGGCTTGACATTTTTGCTCCGCTTGTGTTTTGCAACCTCATGAATTCAAATCCAATTCAAACTCAAATGAGTCCGTGTCGGTGCTGCAGGCAACTCTACATAGTACAATACTTGACACCAGACAATCCAGATACATTTGTGCAAACTGTATTTCCCGTATCCCCAAACAAATATGTACTTTATTATGACGATGTTTAACTTGAGCAATAAAAAAAATGGCAAGAGCAGGTTTGGGGTCAGGGTTCAAGGCACATAGCATAGCTTTAATGGTAGAATGACAAAGGAGGAAACTGGACAATGCCAGCCTGCGTCAGCGGTCCATTCTTCGGACGGCTGCAGGCTAGCTACCCCTCCCTGCTTTGTGATACCAATGGGTTCAATAAATACTTCTTATTCTGATAAGACAAAGTACATAAACTCCTGCCAAAATGTGGTGTTGCAAATAGTTCTTTGTTCCCACAAGTCACACATGAGGTAATCCTAATCAGATTCCAGGTAAAGCAAGACTTGGCCACTTTTCTTCCCCCCCCATGTTGCAGCAATGTTGACCTTGTTCACTGTGTAACATGTCTGGGTGTAGACCAATGGATAAATGATGTTATAAAAGCTCAAAGACCCCATTAATGGGAGAAACTATTTATGTGGACTGTAAATATGAACATTAATACTTTAAAATAATGGTATCCACCCCAGATGTTTCAGTCTGATGGAATATCTGACTGGATCGATAACCTACATGCTTGTGAGATGTGACAACTAACAGCTGTCTTCACAGTACTTTGGTAAGATTAAAATTGGCACTAAAACAATTATTTGACTACAGCAAGGTAAGGTAATAAATACCATGTCATTCACTCAGTTTTTAAAGTCACATTTTTGTCTAAAGTTTTGATAGGTCATTTCTTGGGAGATTTGACATTTTGATGAGAAAAAACTAATTTCTGGTTTGTGATGCAGTTATAACTTCAGAATTGACTGCTGCCCTCTAGAGGTAAACACAGTAGACAGGTAAGGCTCACATTTGATTCAGATGCTAGTTCTCTAACTAAATCTCATCAATTAGCTCAATACTCACAAAAATACAAAATAAAACAGGATCGTTAAATCTTTTTATTTATAATGACAATACAAAGCACTGAAATAACATTTTGCTTTGATCCGATTATATATAACTGCAGACAAAAATCATGAGTAATCCACCTGAAATTCGTATCCAAGACTGAAAATGCGTACTTACCAATATAGTCAGTCCTTTGTCAGATGGATATCTGATGAGTCATAAAACATCCTCACTTAGTACTGAACTATTGAAGATGATACGTACTTCTACTCTAACATTGTACTGATGGATGAGTCAAGTGGTCACGTGCAGGCTGCAATGCACCACACTCCAACTCCTCTTCTGCTCTGGCGAGATGATCAGGACTCTGTAAAACAGGAGACGTGACACCACATTCTTGTGAAAACAACATGAACGTAAATCTGGGTGTTTTGTTTTTGAACCACGGTGAAAGACAGAGCGCCAAGTCTTGATCCAGGCAGAAGGGCTGAGCAGCTGAGCAGCTGAACAGCTGAGCAGGGACGCCGCTTCCATCCTGAGGAGACACTGACCAGAGGTGTTACACACAAGACACCATGACATCCTGAGGAGACACTGACCAGAGGTGTTACACACAAGACACCATGACATCCATGAAACATTTCCATTAGGATTTGAAGATGAATCATGTCTAAACGCTAGACAGTAAAGTCTACTCTTGTTTTACTCTCTACACAGAGTTTGACGGCAGTACAGCGTTAACTATTTTTACCTGAGTGTATATTTGAGTTCCTTCTTTGAAGACTCACTTCCTGTCAACTGCCAGGCCTCGTATCCTCCTACATTCCACACCGGACTGTGCCAAACCAGCCCCTGCAACACCCATGCTGAAGAAATAAAGGCAGAAAAATCCATGTTTCAGAACCCTACCCACTCATTACAGGCAGGGCGCTCTCTCCATCTTAGCATCCTTCTAATATCAAATATTCAGCCAGATGGTTGTTGTCCTGCACTGGGATAGAGCCCAGGTCTCATGTTAATATGTAACTATGTGTTCTGAGTCAAGCTCCCTTCTGTGCCTTAACAGCTTGTGTATCTGTCGGTGCCATATTTCTCTGAGCATATTTAGCCATAGGATAAAGATGGACATGTTTATTTAAATCCTCACATAACTACTCAAGAAATCAACCCCTCTTCCAGCTCTGACAGTATACTAAATATTCCAGTAGGAGCAGTCCTCAAATCTGACTCGTTCTTAATCACATCAATGGGTACTAAATATAGTATCGGGGGGGGTCTGTCTGGCGTTCCAATACTTGACAACTGACCCAATGCTTTGGGGAACCTTTATACATGAACATCTCTCCTAGAGAGGTCAGATGCACTCACTCTAACTGCAACTGTTCCACTCAGAAGTACCTATCACAGAGGCACCAATGTCTTTGCCTTATCTAGCCAAGATCCTGGACATACAGAAAAAGTCCTCTCTTACAGTGAATGTATTGAACAACTGTAAATTAGTAATGAACTGTGTAGTTAGCAATACCTTTAACTCAAGGCTTATTAAACAGCTGACTAACACAGGTCTAAATTATGCGTTGTTAACATATTGGACATCTGTTCTTAAACTGCCATAGATGGGTTCAATATCAAGTTGTTTTTTAAGGTTAGGCACCAAATGAGCAGATGTTCAGTCACCGTTTACCATACGTACCCAGTCATGGTGTTGAGGCTGAGGCAGCCAGCAGACTTTACCTGAGATGGGAGTCAGTGAGGGAGGGGGGAGGGGGGGGAGGTCAAGGAGCGGTGGCAGGCAGAGGCTCACTGTCCGCACCTGCCACCCACAGGCACGGCCTTGGGAAGCCTGGAGACATGGCCTGGAGACGGGGCCTGGGCCTGGGGACGAGGCCCGGGGACGAGGCACACAGAGCAGACAAGGCGGTCCAGGCAGTACTGGTGTTTCCTGACCAAAGTCTGGACTGGGAATGTGCAGCAGAATGTGCACCTGGTCAGGCCCCAGGTGGATTCAGGATCTCTCGCGGCCTCTTCACTTTGATCTCACGTTCACTTCAGAAAACATCTTTAAATGTATATATAATCACATCAAATCACGGATCCCTGCACAGGAAACCCAAAAGGTTCTCTTTCTGGGTGGTTCCGCGGTGGTTCAACTGGAAACAAGGACACTCAGTCGATCCCCTCTCCGACATGGCAACTAGCCCTAACACAGGACCAACAGCTTCACCCTGACTTCAGAGCAGGGGGGGGGGAAATGGGCCAAATACACAAATGCATCACATAACTGCTCCTTGTTAACTTGCAATCGGTGCCGGCGCATTACTCTTTGGGTTGCACACGCTGCTGGGAACAGGTGAGAGGACAGGCTGGCTGTATCCCAAGGAGAGGCTGCAGACAGCCACACAGCCACAGATGAGGCAGTGAGGCTGGGGGGGGAGGAACCAGCCCAGGCAGCTGGGGTGACTCCAGAACCTTGGTGGCTCCAGAGATCTCCGAGGAGGGGAGCCCCCCTCTTCAAGGGGGACAACGTATATGAAGGTTGAGGCAGAGAAACAGCTGGCCTATAAAGAGGGCCACATTTTCAATACTAACAAGTGGATCAGCGGCAACTCTTCAGAAAGGGGCAGGGTGGGGAGGAGGGGGTTTCGGCGCACAAATGAAGACCAAATGATGAAAACACAGATCTGAGAGGCTCCTTTGACTTCCCTTCTCTTTCCTTCCTCTCCTTTAAGGTCATAAAAAGCGCTCTGTTCTCAGCCAGGGCCTTTTGCGTTTTTAGGTACAAGAGACAATTCCTCGGCAACACAACAGTAAAAGGTCACAACAGTCGTCTTCCCAGGCAGAAACATTTGTTTTTCCCCTCGAGAGAGAAAATTTATTAATACCGAAACAAAAGCTAGGAAGTGCAGAGGCTGCACCTCGTGTGTTTTCTGACAGCTACTTCTTAGGGCGCAAGTGCAATGATGGTTTTCCTTTTGTCTTTCTCTCCAGAAATCAGGTGTACACAGCACAAAAGCTCATTTTTTCCATTTTAAACATGGGAACTGGCATCACAAAGCATTAACACAACTTAGGGAGCAGAGTTCTTCTGACACGGGGCCAGCGCACCAAAGACGTCTGCTCCTGGGATTCAATAAGCAGGTGTTGCTTCCCAGAGTTCAGCTGGTCTGGTGGTTCACCAACATTTGGCCTTCCTTGGGCGTGTCCATGGCTACATACAGTCATCTTGTACAAGAGCAAGGACATTATACAACAGATTTGTCTAAGATGCATGCAATTGTTCATTTGGAATTTGCAGTAGACCCAGTGAGAAGCTAAGGCACCAACAACAGAGTGAATCGTAAAGTGTGTCGACACTGACTAGTTCACACACACACACAAACTGGCTGTCAGATCAAACAGCAACACCATCATTATAACACCAATTGAAATACTTCTGCTAGCTGTGGTTATCTTTACTTTCGGATGGGACATTTCACCAAAACCTTCAAATGCTTTTAAAAGGCAGCCGACACCTGAGTATTCAGTACCTACTACAGCTCTTCATGTAATCCCAGTATTAAGCATCTCCTTCTGTCCTCCCTGACCACAGGAACAGTGTGACAGCGCCACCTAGCTCTCCGAGCTACGCACTGCTCTCTGAACAGAGGCCGAGCCACAAACGGCTCAAGGCATTTCTCGACTCACTGATCACATTTAGATGGGCTGCAATGCCTCGTTTGGCTCAACGTCTGATTCATAGATACTCTGCATGTTTCTAAAGAAATCACATGTCAGGAAGAAAACACTGACCTTTACACAGAAACGTCAGAAGGGTTTTTAGCCTATTATTGTTATTTATCACAAGCAGACCACATTGTTACCAAGTTGTACATAGGACTACAGGATCAAACGTGCCAATCACTCATATTTTCTGGATTCTCATAAAAACGTCAAACAAAACATTAGGAAATCAAATGTGTAGTATATAGCACAATATGTATGTCATATTTAAGCCTGCAAAATAGAATCAAAAGGAGTTGGGTTCTGTAAGTGTTCATGAACCAAAGAGAAATAGGACATTCATTTCCAAATCAACATGAAAAGGTCTGCATTATCATATCCCTCAGAACCTTGTTGTTGGTGCCAAACTAAGACTGAACACCCTACTGACTTGGCCAATAACACATACGCCAGTAGTTCATATATGATGTTACTTATCAAAAACAAAAAATGACTTCAAAACGTTTTCTTCTCTCCTTTCAAACAGGCAATATAACAAAATGTATTTTTGATTGACTCAAAATGTTTCCTTTCCATCTGACTTCAGTTCCCCTTTTAAATGTCACAGAGGGGGGGAATCAACATCATAACCATATAAATCAAAAGGTAACCATTTGAGATTTCAAAGACTTAAGGTACTATTATCAAAGTCTGGATAAAATGCAGGCTACTTTTAATAATACTGGGAACATAAAAATTACCTAAGGCTTTTATATATTTATGTGTTATTAAATGACTATCTCGGTATATTGTCCAAATGTTTTCCTTAATAATGATACAGGTGGTGAAATACTAGCCCAGCTCTGCTCTCTCGCTGCCAACAACCAATCCCATAACACAGTGTGCATATTAATACAGTGCAACAGATAAATCACAAGCCATTATAAGTTGCACATTTTCTTTTCTACGACGCTCCTCGGACTATGACCATAACCAGGTAGTCCTCCTCTGTTTTGGCAAAGGCTTTAGAGGAGGCATCTAAGAACTGCTGGGAGAACTCGCAGGGGGGGAAAGCGTGAAGGACTCCCGCGTGGTCCTTGTCACGGCTGCCACCCACAGGCAGACTGATGACACCGGCCGCCTGCTTCTGCTTCAGGTAGGACACCAGGTTCTTCAGAGGCCTCTCTGTGGAGCTGTTGGCATCCTGGGGCCCCTCCTCAGAGCTGCCTGGCATGGCCAGGAGTACGGCGTAGCCGCCTGGACTGGCCGCCTTGATGCGACGGGACACCTCGTCCAGCTTAGGCTGCTCAAGGCGCAGGCGCTGGGTGATCTTCAGCTGGGACACCGGGCCCCCCCTGGAGCCCTCCACTAGGAGCCCTGTGGCCACAGCCAGGTCCCCCTCCAGCAGGTGCATGAAGGTGGGGAAGCTGCTGTTCTTCAGCAGCAGCACGCCCTGCCAGGCTTGGCTCAGCTTCGCTCCCTGCTTCGACTGCAGGCCGGACCTGGAGGACAGGTGCTCCGCGCGGTCCTCCCTTTTGGCTGGGCTCTTGCACGAGTCGCTGGCCTTGCGTCTGCGCTCCCTCTCTGGCTCGGCGGGGCTGAGGGTCCGCAGTCTCTTCTCCGGAAGGCCGTGCTCCAGGCTGCCGCGGCGCTCCCTGGCTGGAGAAGGTCTGTCCGTGCGTGGAGGGCGCTCCAAGTCGCTGTGGCGCCCTCCGTCCCGACTGCTTCCGCCGGGACTGCGCTCCAACGAGGCTCCGTGGCGCCGACGCAGTAGCTCGCTGCTCTCAGGCGAGCGATCCAGGCGGCGCTTGCGTGCCTGGTCTCGACCCAGCGGATCACGCTCTCGCTCCAGTGACCACGGCTCCCGGGGACGCCTTTCCAGATGATCCAAGGGTTCGAACGGCACCCCTCTCACCCTCTCCCGGACCCCTGGCCCAGGCCACTCAGCCGTGGGGTACAGGTCCCTTTCTCTGAAGCGGAGCTGAGGTGGGGTCGTCCTCTCCCTCACCCTCAGGCCCTCAGGACCAGGGTGGTGGAGGAAGGACTCTGGAAGCAGTTCGTAGTGGGGTAGAGGAAGAGCTGGCAGGAACGGTGGCTGCTGTTGCTGCTGCTGGTAGCGGTGCTCCGTGTCGGCAAAGTCCACCCTGAGTCTCCTCTCAGGACCTCCGAGGGGGAAGCCCCTCATGTGGGAGCAGGCAGCCTGGGCAGCATCCAGGCTCTCATACTGAATGTAAGCCCAGGCATCCCCTTTCCTGTAGTCTATAGTCCTGATGGTGCCAAAACGGTCAAACTCTCTGGCCAGGGCAGCCAGGGGGACCCATGGACCCAGGCCCCCCACCCACAGTCTGGTGGTAGGAGTGGCTTTTCCATAACCAATCTTTATGGGGTTGTGGCAGACCACCTTCCCTGACATGGTCATCTTTGCACGGTGAGCCATATCCAGGTTCTCAAACTTAAGGAATCCATAGGTGCTGTTCTGACCGCGCACGGGGCGCTTGATGTCTACCTCCGTGATCACCCCAAATCTGTCAAATGCCCTCCTCAGATCCGTGTCAGTCACAGCGATGTCAAGATTACCAAGGAACAACGTCCTGTTAGCCCTCTGGTCATCCTCAGGGGATATAAGGTCCTCCTCCCGGAAAGCTGCACATTCAGGAATGAAGGGAGGCCGGGCTCTGGCGTCAAAGATAGAAAACTCTCTCTCCCTCTCTATGTCTCTGGCCAGCGGTGGAGGAGGAGGGAGACGACCTAGGGCTAACTGCTGCAGTCTGTAGTCTCTATAACCTAACCCTGTGGGTGAAATGGGTCTTGGAGGGTACAAATGTCTGTGCCCTGGCACGGCTGCAAACGTGTCCTTTTCTACCGGGGAGCGGCTCCGTCTCCGGTTCATGTACACCGCTTCAATTTTCAACGGGCGGTCGTAGAGTACCAACTTGCCGCGTGCGTGCTTGGCCGCTTTGGCGTCATCGGGCCTTCTAAAATTCACAAACGCCACCCTCTCGTCGTTCACTCGGCTGATTTTTACACTCACGTCCCCAAACTTCTTGAACTCGTGGAACAAGCCATCTTCTATTTGTTCGTCGTTCAACTGAGAGCCCAGTTCACTAATTCGCAGAGTCTTGTACTCACTTTCGGCGTTCGAGGGTGGCCGTTGTTCCCCGCGAGAATTCGCCCGGTTAGTGGGATCCAAAGCAAGGCCACCGTGGAGTTTGGTACTCGAGCCTGCAGTTGCGTTAGCGTAACCATGATGACTTCCAGTTCGACTTGAAACATGGCCGTCTAATTCCCGAATGTCTCTCTTTTCGGTCAATAAACTCCTTCTAGTTGAACCGACACTTTTGACAGAACCGTTCCCGTTGTTGTTGCCTGTCGCCGATAGGGCTCCCATTTTCTTACTTGTTGGGTGGCTTCCCCCTCCATCCGCAATACGGGAGCGCTTTTTCACGGGCGACCGCTCCTTGCCTTTCATTTTCAAAGTATGAGAAACTATACCTATGCAATTATCTATCCCTACAACTCACTGCACTTGTTCCTGACTTACCTAACTATGCATAAAATGTGGTTTTACTCTTCCTTTCGGCCAAGCGACGCGACCGCCATCACGAAGCACTGCACTGGAAGTTCCGCCCTGTTCCAATCCAAGCAATGGCGGAAAGAGACTTGTAAAATGAAAAGCGATTGGATCTACACTTGCCTGTCAATTCCTGTCGTAAAACGAATTCACCTATCTCAAGTCAAAGAATAGTTGCATTTTAGTTTAAAAATACAAAAGGCATCAGCAACGTCCAATATATAATATATCGGTTGTGCGGAAATTTAAACGAATGGTTCGTCGGACAGAGAAAAGGATTAGATTACATCTGTAAAAAAAAAGAATTATCACAGAAAGAAATACAATTATAACCCACTTAAATAGGCCTATCATACTCTAAGTTTGCGCACCGCTTGAAAAAAAACAAATAAAAACATTTAAGATAAAAGCAGGACATAGACTATGTTGACAAAACTGATAGTACAAATGCACGGAATATGCATGTGCAGATTACAGTTTAAAGATACAATTTGTAAAGCGTAGAAAGCATAGACATTAAAGTGTTTGTGTGTAAGCTGTTTGGATGTGTTCTTTTGTGTGTGTGTGTGTGTGTGTGTGTGTGTGTGTGTGTGTGTATGAGTGAGTAAGAGAGAGAGAGAGAGAGAGAGAGAGAGAGAGAGAGAGAGAAAGAGAGAGATGGGGGTTAAGATACAGGAGCTGATTAATGAGGTCTGCTCCCCCTGATAGAGGCTGACCCATTTATTTCCAAGGTGTACTCAGGCAGAGCCCCTGTCCTGATGCTTTACTCACTCCCACTGGACTCCTGCCAGGAACACGCAGGAGTGATGAGGTACAGCGGTTGGGGAGGAGAAGCCCCATTCATACAGTCAGCGCCCTCATTAGCAGTCCAGACAGATGTCTTTATCACAGGGGCAGGTGACCGTGACAAGCGAAAGCAGGGCAGTCTGGGAAGCTCACCAACTGACCAAACAGGTCCTAGGTCCTACCTGTTCAGTGTGCCAAATGTTGTTGATGTTAATTCAGAGCAATCGGGGATCTTTGTTTGGTTTTTAATTGTTAAAAGATAAGTAAGGACAAAGGTGAACTAAAGTCAAGATTTCACCACAAACTCTATGTACTCGATGTCATGACAAGTTTGTGACCACTAGATGGCAGATAAGGTCTTTTGGCTTGGTAAGATACGGAGTACATCCTGAATGAGTTCAGATTGATTCACTTCCTGCGGCTCACATGGCGATCAGGGTCCATTCAAGGTCAAACCAATTCACACATTTGTTTCAGATATACAGCCAGGACAGCTTGTTATCTGTCATAATCTGTGGCTTACAAACACATTGGGATTAGTATTTTTTCAACAAAAATGTGAAAAAAAGATTTTATATACTATACTTCGTTTTGCAGACGTATAGCAGGCAATAATTATACAAGGAAAGTGAGATCTTTTCAGGTGATATCAGTTCACGCTGTTGGAGTTTATGATTTTACTCTGTTACGTGTTCACGCATCGAGAGTGGTAAAATAGATCACCAGGATTCAGTATAGTTAAGTTTAATTAAATGTATTCCCTGATAGTACAGTTCTAATACAGATATCTGGGTCTCTCCAAGGTCCCAAACAGCACACAGCTACGTGCATCTTACGCTCGGCACAGCGAAGAATGACACCTTTCTTTGAGAGACCCGAGGTAATATATCTAACATTGTGCATTATTCAGGACAGGAGCTCCTCTGCCGTCGGTGGTCTCCGCCCATGGTTCGAAGGCCATCTTATCTCCTTAAGTGGTTGAGAGGACCATCTTTGTTGCCTCTCTCTCCCAGGTGTTGTTTTATCTGACTCTGCACACAAAGAGGACAGTGTTCCCTACTCCCTACACCCCATGATAAGACAGTTGAATACATCGTATTGTTGAGTATGTGTGGACTGTCAACCCTCCCTTGATGCACACAGTGTGTTACATTTCTTGCATGATGGAAAAGTACCGTCTGTCTGCCTTACAAATCTTATAGGTTAGCATAAGTAAATCATTGTATCCTTCATTGCTAGCATAAGTCAATTATTGCATCCTTCAGTACTATACTTGATTTTGCAGAAGTATAGCAGGCAATAATCATACAAGGAAAGTCTGATCCTTTCAGGTGATATCAGTTCACGCCAGTTGTACTGTCTGCTGAGGTCACTAAAGACAGAGGTGATTAAACCAGACAGGAAGTTGCAGTAGTAGTGGAAGCACTTGGGTCTTACAGTCATTGATTACAGAGGGGAAGTTGTAGAGCTACAACAGATAAGACGAAGAATTAGGAAATACAAATAAATAAACAGGTTGAAGAACATACAAAAATACAGTTGAATGTTTAATGGTTTCCTTTCATTAATGTTTTTTTAATCATCTTTTTTTCCCAAATGTTGTAATTTCTTTTCAAATTACAACATTCTACACAGATCATATCAAGTTCCTTTTCAGACCACACAGTTCTTCATACACCGTAGAGCATTGTCATTCACTCTTGACTTGCCACTGGTCAAATGAAAGTGCGATTGACCTGCGGTGTCTATTTAATACTGTCATTAATGGTGCAGGAATCAGGATTCTGAGGCCTTTATGCAGGACGCCCCCGCCACACGCAGGATTACTTAGAGAGAGAGAGAATGAATGAGAGGCCACAGGTGCTCATTTTGCTTTAGATAAACCCCACTTGTTTTTCCAAACCTCTTCTCTGTGTCTGCGGGTTTCATTAATGCTGTCTGAGCCTATGCACATACAGATGAACGCGCGCACACACACAAAGTGATAGAGCGATAGACAGCTTGTTAACAAGTTTCATTTTCCCCAGACATGGCGGTACATGTTTCGGGCATAATCACACTCAGCCAAAGCTGGCATTTAATCTTTCTTGACGATATCCATGCTGTCAGCGCAGTCCTTTCACAACATCAATATTCACACAAAATGACGTCCCAAACACCGTGGTAAACCAGAGTTTTCTCAGCAACTCATGAATCTCACCAAGTCTACGCGGTGTGCAAGGTCTTGCAGGACCCATTTGATTTCTCATGCCTGCTTCATTATTAGTAATAGCATATTTCCCAGTGGGGACTCTAGAGCATTTTAAAGCGATTATGATGAGGAGAAAAAAAAAGCCCAACCAGCATGGTGTCCTGCAGGCCGTAAGCCGACCGGCCCCTCTCAGAGAGACCATCTGGTGGAGCTCTTCCATAGGCTGTCACATGTCCCAACACTGGCCACAGCATGACAATCTGCAGGACAGCATTAATATGGGCTTAAGAGTCTATATAAAGGATATACCGGGGAGGGGGGAGGGGCAGCTGGAGATTTGACTGGGTTAAAGCAGGCCCCCCCATTATCCTGGCAATTACATATTTCGAAGAGAGCAATCACACAGCCTAGACCATTATGGCGCCTTGAGGTGAAATGTCAAAAAACCCATCGATTTTTTTCTTGTTTTAAGACCGTCAATAATAACACAATAATTCATATATTTTATGTTATAGTGGTTTACCTACAGGCTAGTTTTAAATACATGTATCAACTTGACCCGAATTGCAAACAATGTGGAGTTTTTATATTTTTCAAACACACTCACACATACACAGACATACGCAGGCCCAGTGCTAATGTCAACACTGACGACAGCGCCTTGGTCTGGCTTGTCTGACACCCTTGTCCTTGGAGAAAGGTGGTAGTTATTTCCATCAACTCCTTGATAGGAGAGAGTCTGGAGAGGAAGTGACAAGCCCAGGCCTGTTTGTAGACAGCAGACACCATCCCAGAAAAACCCTGCTGATCTGAGAGAAAAAAAACGTCTCTGATGAATTTCTATTTCTGTTCATAACAGCAGGGTTGAATACATGACCTGACCAATTTGTAGTTTGGTTGATGCCAGACCGCTTTCGTGCATGGTAGATATTCAAAGATACATTCGCATTCACCTGGGTAGTAAAACCCAGACTGATCTCTGCCATATTTACAGAGTGTATTTTGTATAAATGTGTGAAGGCTGTATGATGTTGAGGTAGAACACTGTGACCCATGGGTTACTGTATACATTACTTTAATTTGAACACATTTGAATACATTTGCGTCGTTTGAATTTGTCAGTGCAGACATTTATATTTTAGATTGAACTGGAGATAAGCAGTTACGCTTCCGTTTGTGGCAAAGCAGTAGTTTATAGCACATGACCCACTTTCTCCTCCATGAGCACCTGCAATGTCCTGGACTCTGGGAAGAATGGAAGAGTCATAATGAAAGGGCAGGAAGTGGGTTGAATGTATGTTTTGCATGAAAAGAATTCCTGGTACGGTGATTCCTCCGTGGTGATATTTCTGCAGCACAATCTGCAGCACATCTGTTATATTGTTGTTAAGAACACTGGCCAATGTAAATATGGTAAGGTTGTCCACCAAAATTTTTTAACATATTTTAGTTTGACCGGAAGTAGGTTACTTTTCCTTGTGTGAAGGGTCATCTGAAATCATTGTATTGGCAGCAGACTGCAACGTACACGAGTAAAAATCAATTGAATCGACCGGGTCCTTTAATAACATTAGACTGTACATGCATGTTCTAGGCAATGGGGAGAAGATTATACACTGTCTGCTAAAGGCACCCAAGTCACACCTGCACACAGAGTGTGTGTTGTAAATGCTGCATGCTGCTGGTGACACTTGGACAGGACGAGGAGAGGATGGCAGGATTCATGTGGAGGAGACTATTCAGAGGTTTGTGCATCTCTGCAGCTTTTATTATTGAAAGCTGAGCGTGACCCAGACAACGCAATACAAGGAGAGAGAGAGGGTGGGGGGGAGAGAAAGAGTAAAGGGGAGGGAGGAATATAAATGAGGCTGGAGCGTAGGAAAAGTACTGGAGGGGTGCGGTGGCGCAGATGCGGAATGTGCGAGCGCACGTGAGAGGAAGTGCGTAAGGAGGAGCACAAAAGGAAGAGGGATGAGAGGCGGTCGGTGAGAGAACCTGGGGGAGAGAAAAAAAATCCTTTGAAGGCAGAGACAAGTCAAGGGGAACAGTTGGAGAAGGATGGAGTGTCAATGTCCTACGTGCTGGAGCGAGGGTGATGACGTCATATCAGATATGACAATGTTGGTCTAATAAAATAAGAGATCACTCAGAGGTTTGAGCATTGAGGAAAAGATTTGGGGAGGAAAAAGGAGAATACGGCTGTGGTGTACGAGCAAGGTAAGGGGTGTAGGGAAGAGGAGACAAGCTGCTGCCCATGCAGTTCCACAGTGTACCTATGGGACTGGTGGGTCACCTGCTAACCAGAGAGGGCAGCAGGACAGCTGTGCTGACATGACAATTATCAAAATATTACGTTGCTTTGCCAATATTGCCGGGGCACAAGGGAGTCTGTTTACTATTCTTGTAAGTGCGGACATTTAGGCAATGCTTCATGTGATGCAAAACCATAATCTTTGCTTATGACTTAAAACCTTAGGTGGGAATTTTGTGTCTACAAAAGTGTGTCATGATTTGTGGCATATGACCTATGAATCACTTTGCTAGGTGAAAGTTTCATGAGCACACCAGATTCTCAATGAGTTCAGAATGACCTAAAAAAAGAAGTTCCACCATAGCAGCTAACTATAGGATTCTGGCTGCGTGAACTCTCTTGCTCAAACAACATTGGTTTGGTTTCCATAGTTACAGCCTCCAAAAAGGCATCCAATAAATTGTGGAATCTTTGAGAGAGAGAGGTGAGACTAAATCGTATTCACAGGGTGGCTTATCCACTTCAATCTGCAACAAAAGATGGCTAATGTTCACCTTTTTCACTGTCCCCTCATCAACCATGCAACACTGTCTACAACCATGCAACACTGTCTACAACCATGCAACACTGTCCCCTCATCAATCTTGCAACACTGTCTACAACCATGCAACACTGTCCCCTCATCAACCATGCAACACTGTCTACAACCATGCAACACTGTCCCCTCATCAACCATGCAACACTGTCCCCTCATCAACCATGCAACACTGTCAAAATCCACTCAAAGCTCTCTGGACCACAACCACAACACCAAAGGCCACAACCACAACACTGGACCACAACTATTCAACCCCAAATCCGTGCATTGAATTGATCTTATGGGCCTGAATACAAACCATGAAACTGTATGCTGCTCACATCCAACAAACACCATGACAATGGGATGATCCATGTCATCCAACTCCCCCTGCACCCAGGGGTCTGGTGAGGATGTGGCACACCTGTTTTCTCAAGGTTACTAAAGGGTGCACGAGCATCTTTACATCATGTTCCTGTGAGAGCAGCCATTAAGACCGATAGGCTTCAGGGTGCTTTTTCTGACATCCATGATTTTAACAGATTTTTTGTGGACGGCTCTGTGTTTAAGAACCACCAAGACGGTTATTTAGAGGACCAACGTACAGGGATAGGGCTCGGTGGAAATGTGTCAGATTGTATTACAGTAAGACAAGCATACATTGGCTATTCCACCTCTTTGAAATGTTCAGCTTTGGCTGAAGTCTATCATGCTAGACCAGCTAACTAAGGATATAGTGTATTGTATGGTGACGATTAAGACAACTGCCATAAATATAGAAATAAATCTATAGAGGCAAGTCACAATGAATAATGGCCCTGTGACACAATCTAGCTCCTCTCCGCCTGTGGTATTAAAGAATAGGGAGCTGGACGGTTGGTGATTTATGGTCCCTTGTGACTCAGTTGGCTAGAGTCGCCTGTCCACGTGTCTGTAAGAAATTGACCCACCTCACGCTAAAGAAGTAGCTTTAAGTCTGGTGAGTATCGTCATTACATCACGTTTAGTACATTATTGGTAGGCTGTGTTTTAGATATGAAAACATAGTCCATCGCTCATCAATGACCAGCATGTTGACAGTTTTATTTGCGGGGAAGGTGCATGCGTTTATAAATGAATGGGATTTATCAATCGAAACCAGCATTCCAGCGCACGTGACAAATAGCGTCATCCTTGCCTTACTAATTGGGAATGCAACCCCTTTATTTTATGCTTGAAGCGTGGACAGAGATGTTATAGCTTCAATCAATCAAAGGTGTGTCTGTTAAACATCTGGGCTGTTGAATTACTATAAATAGCTGGTGACGGTCTTGCAATGCGATCATGAACGGTCTTGCGTCACTGAGCGCTCGCAGCGCGCCACCCTGCATGTCAATTTCGCCAAAGCGGCATGTGATTCATCTCTCGCGCGCACTATAAGCTGGGTACCAACACAAGAAGTCGCTCCACGCGGATGTTGTTTTGCAATTTGTCGTTTGGATATGTCAGCATCCTTTGGTATACTTTTTGATACCACGTTACAATTGTAAAGTGGACGTTGCGTCTTTCTTTGCCAAAATTAAGGTGAGTACCAGTGGGAAAACTTCACGCAGGACGTTTAATTTGCAGACAGAGCTCTTTCTGAGCAAAGCTGCTCACCTTTCTGAAATGTAAAATCCACCGGTTTTCGGTGCTTTAAGTGCAGAATTTGCTCACTTTCTTCATAAGTAAGAGGGAGGTTAGTAAATCAGCATATTACGTTACTGATGCGGTAGAAATGAAGGATCCACAAGCATGGCTGATTATTAGATATATTTAGACCGTGTTGAAAGTCGTACTGTGACATTGAGTGACGTGAGAAAGTCGAATTTATAGTTATCTTGTTATTTGAATCAGTGGTTTGTATGACCTTGAGTGCTGGGATTAAATCAATCTGACCTTTTTGTAAAGTCAACATACATCATATTTAAACATATATCCTATTTTTTTAAACACCCACATTATATGTGTAAATTGCGGTCAGACACTTCAACACAGGCACGCAGAATGACGAATGACGGGTGTTTAGTCATGCTCTTACGTCCAGTTGACGAACACGATGTCATCGAGCTGTCGTCAGATTAATCACCTTCAAGACAGTATTAATCTGTTTACTGCTGCCGCTTTCCGTTTTGTTTACGATCGCAGCCCATAAGGTCGAAAGCACGTGCAGGACTTGTTTATGAGTGAACTCTTAAACTCACTTAAACTCCCAAATCAAATATCCTAATGTGAGAAAAGAAACATGTCAAAATAACACCGGTTTAATTTAGACATGTGGCCGACAGCATGCAACACAGGGTTTGTTAATAGGTTTGTCCCTAGACACAGACATTGATATAAATATTTCCAAACTAAAAGCTGACGACTGGAGGACCACATGTCCTCTGTCATACATTTTGTAACATCTGATTTGAACACCTGCCATCTTCTACCTTTTGCCTTTATCTCTTCTACAATATTTGTCTTCTCTCCCTCTCTGCCCTTCTCTATACGAACATGTCCTCCATCGCACTGCTACCATGTGCATTCAAGTTCATCTCATTTGTATTCAGTAGAAATCGTTCTCTTCCTAACAATAACCATTCCGATGAGTGTATTTGAGGTCAAAGCCTGTTTTTTCAGGGCTATCTTCCTGGACTCGGCTGCACTTTCAAGATTGTCCCTTCGTCCTTGGTAGTTCATGCGTGGTAGGGAAAGTGAAAAACTCACTAATCGTGTTCTCACCAGGAGGGACTATTTTGTTATAAAGCGTCTCCTAACAACGGAGCCAGATAACGAAGTAGGACTGACCCTCGCCTCCGCTCATTCTGATCAGCTGGGTAGTTTGGCTCATTGAAAAAAAAGAGTATCATTCTGGAGGATCACTTTACTCCACCGCTAACTTGATGACCAGTATAGACATTTTCAGAGCCCCCAGAACATCAACCCTACACTCACTGTCTGGGGCTGTCCTAATACTGTCAACAACAGTGATTCCAGTACAGGGGCATCGTCTGTCCTTGTCCCTAACACTATCACTGCTGTGGTTTCAGCAGTACCAGACTGGGTATTGATTACAGGATCAATAACCTTGTAATAAGCTTGTAAGTACTCAGTATTCAGATCAGGCTGATTATTGTTGTTTATAGTTAGATGATGTGCGGGTCTGAAAATACTGTTTGTGTTGGTCCGATGTTTCACAGGGCATTATGCTGAGTAATGCATGCTCAAGAGTCACATAATTAGTAACTGATCACATCATCAGGAATTTACAGTCCTACATATATTTATTTGGGGTTATTTGTTACGTGGATTTGATTCTCATATTTGGATTTTGCTCACGAGGACTAGCTATGTAGTTCTTAGAGCTTCTGAGTGCGTCCGGTAGTGCTGTGTTTCATCTAGATCGATATCTTTGTTGTTGAAAAGGTAAAAGTGCGATCATGTCCTTCGACGGCAACGCTAATGTGGAGGTAAAATGAATATGCTGTCTTGGCAGACAGGCAAATGGACAGCTTGGAAAAGAATGAAGTCATGAACTACATGAACCAAAGTGCCTCTGTGTTGTGCATGTCACTGTCCTCTGTACAGGAGATAGTACCTTCAAATCAAGTATACGTTTACCACAGCCATGTTGCACGGGAGAAAATGTGTGTGTTTCTCCTACTGTGTGCTGGAATGTGTTTCTGACTTGATGATTCGGGCGTGTGGGTATTGTGGAAGGCTGTTACTGGACGACTCAGATTGTAATTCACCATGGAACTCCTGTTACCACAATGTCATGTATCCGATCAGGTGATGAACACCTGCTCCGGTAATACGTGAGCAAATTGAAGTGGTGCCGTGCCAATATGTTAATGCACGAGATGCACGTTAAATCAACAGATATTGTTCACTGTCGATATGGAGGCTAAAAATGCCAACATTTTAATCATGAAAACATACACGAGAGCACTTTGATCATAATCAGCAGCAGTTGTGTTCGTTTGGTCAAACCTTTTGTTAAATTGATTGTTAATCTATTAGAGATTACTGTTAGAAACATCTAGAAGCCCTCTGGTCTATCATGTGTCCTGCTGGTTAACCCTCCCACAGTATTTATACTTCATGGCAGTAGCAGTAGTATTGGGGCGTCTTAACATTGAGATGGTCCAAGCACCTATTTGAAGCAGGAAGGGAAGTTTGCTGAGGCTGGTTAGCTGTCCCTGAGAATCTATCTTGAAACAGGAAGGTGGATATTAGGTTTCATGCAAAGGATTGAATTATATGACCCAGAGCAGAGATGATCGTTTCGTTAATGCACATTGGCTTACAGAGAGATTCCCATGCGAACTGTGAATGAGTGAGATTATTCCAACAGGCACTGCACGTAAATGTACTGTACAGTCATACAGGGCAGACGCATGGTGCTATCGTGCGATTCATCGTGTCCAAGACATGCAACTGGGAACGTAGAAAATCAGAGTCTGTTGTTTGTTTGTTGGCAGCTATGTACAGTAGATGAATGGTGACTTCTTTAAATAAAGAATGAAGCTGAATGTTGGATCTCATGCCGTAGTCTGGTGGAATACAAGTTAGATGTTTTTTGGGTAAATACATTGAAATTGAATCGTGCATTGCAGCACATGGATGTCTGTGGTTTTTCTGTGAAAGTGGGGAATTGTGGAACCGCTTCACGTTGAAAAGAAAGTAAGAGTAAGACGGTCAGGTGACAGTGGCTGTCGTCAGGAGGGGTGGAGGGACGTCACTGATATTGCATCATACTGGATGAGGTGGGGCATCGTGGTGTAGTCTGACTACAGCTCTGTGTCCTCCGTGTGACCTCTGCTCACCGTGAAGGCTCTTTAGAACGCTGCCTTACGTTGTTCCCAGCACGACAAGGCGAGTCAGCAGATCAAAACAACTTCCTGCCTCACAGTCTTAATTCTCAGCCTCAGCTCCTTACGCAAAAGACATGGCGATGTAAACTGGAATTAAGCATCGCTATCTCATCTGGTCCTCCACACTCCGTTTCCCAGATTTCCCAGGATAGGATGCAGACGTCACACACACCCCTACCGGGTCCTGCAGCTCTACGTTCCAGTTGTCAGTGGATTTTTATAACGGCAGGAGAAGTGACTCAATCAATAAGTGATGAGCCCGATGCCAGGCTTGTGTGATGTGGATGAGGAGAATGTTCAAGAACACAGCGGTTCAACCTGCAGTTGCTTCCTCTATCCTGTTTGGGTTGTACCAAGTGCTCCCTGAGAGGGGGGTGGGGGTGGGGGGCATGAGGAGGATGCTGTTGCAAGGCTTCTGGGGATTAGGGGATTTATGGAGGGAAAAGCCAGCCGAAAGTTAAGCCCATGGAAAGGAAAATGAAGTAGGACAATTGTGTGGCATCGGAAATGTATGAAACCAAAACATTGCGAAAGGGAGTGCTAGGTTAGGGAACACAATCTGGTTTGATGAAAAGGGAATCTATATGCTGTAATCTCCTTTTTTTGCAGTCATACCATTACATGTTGTGATTTGTATCAATTCCAAGTATTATAGTTGACTCCCTCCGCATTTGTGCCCTGAAGCATTTAGCTGTTTTTTTGTAACTGGTGGCCTTCGACCAAAGAAGTAACCACATGATGAGATCTATTTTTCACTTTCTTACTTCTCCATGAAACACCAGGGAACTCAATTTAACACGTCACTAACACAGATTGTACCTAAAAGGCAAAACAAGAGAGTAGTCTGTTTAGCTGCAGTCCGGTATCCTATTACAAGGTTGGATGAGTACTAAATGGATGAGGGTAACAATGCGAGTGATCCTGAGTCTCTGGTGTGGTCCAGGCCCAGGGAAAGATGGCAAACTTCCAATGACTGACTTAATCATTAATTATTTGTAATTATTTGCCACATAATGAACCCTCTTCTCCAAGTCTTCATACTGTAGCTAACCTTTGAAGCAGTAGTTTGTCTAATACATGTCCTGTATCTTTTATTTTCGCGTCACCCTTTGCCTCTATGGGCTTTCATTAGTTCTGCATAAAAGTTAATATGATTGCATCTTATTTGAACATTATGTCTCTCTTGCTAGTTTTTTTCATACCATGATAGCATTTGTTCATTCTCTCACAGGACCAAACAAGTGTTGAATACAACGCTCGCTAGCTCTCAACGGCTCACACCTAGCCTCCAACTACCACACCTGCACTCAGTGCCTCCCCTCTACACCCTACACTCTCTCTCTCTCTTTGTTACTTGCTCTAGCTCTCTCTCCCTCTCACTTTTTCTCCACCCCCCCCCCCTCCCGGCTCACCTCCCCCTCCCTGCCCGCCCCAGTGTCCCCAATGCCGAAGAACAGCAAGGTGACGCAGCGCGAGCACAGCCATGAGCACGTCACAGAGTCAGTGGCCGACCTGCTCGCGCACGAGGAGCCCCTGGACTACAAGAACAGCTCCCTGAACGTGGGAGGGGCTGCTGGGAAGAAGAGCCCCCTGCCCCCAGAAACCCCGGAGAACGATGGCCGCCCGGCCTGGAACAGCAAGCTGCAGTACATCCTGGCCCAGGTGGGCTTCTCTGTGGGGCTTGGCAACGTGTGGCGCTTCCCCTACCTGTGCCAGAAGAACGGAGGAGGTGAGTTCGGGAACAGCTCCCCCTTGGGAGCAGGATGACTGCATGCAGTGCGGTCAGGAAACGTCTACAGTATCACCTTGAGATATTCATGTCTCCATTAGATCTATAGCATCGCATCTGCTTCTTCTACACATACACGTATGATTTGTTGGTGACATGACTCAGGAGAGGAAAGCAGCCTCGCCAGATTTATGAGGTCATATCCTCCTGCTCCTCTTCTTGAACTCCACTCTCTGATGAAGCACTTTGGATGCCCACCAATAGCATCCTAGTGACCCCAGACAGCAGAACCAGCTTGACAGCTGCTGGTCCGCTGCATCTCCCTCAGGTTAGCCTGCTAAGATTGGGGGCTGGGCTGAGGTTTCAGCAGCTAGCAGCCCTATATATAGCCGGGTTATTGATTACTACTGCAACCCAGGGCCCTGCGGGGCGTGTAGAGTGATACTGACACACAGGACGTCTCCATTAAAAATGTACGAAACTGAATTGTCGCCATGGTTTCAATTTGGGTCAAAGTAAAGCACATAACAACTGTCAACAAATAATGTTGAGGAGTGTTGATGCTGTCAAAGCAAAAAAAGAATATGTACACATGTGATATGTCTCTAGTCAGTCAACATGAATCTTCAAGTCTGATTCTACACGTCTGTTATCAGTGACGTCCAGCTCCAATTCAAAATGATTGATTTTCATGGGCTCTTTCCGCCAGTCCTTTTACACTACAGCTCAATTCTACATCTATTATAAGCCTGATTTATTGCAAATAGGTTGGATTTAAAGGCTATTTAACCAGCGATCCAGCAAGGTGGTGTGACCAGGACAACGCCCATCCTTCACTCAGTAATTTACTTCGTGACAGCCAATTACAGACACATTAAACGAAGGCTCCTCCCTTCTCTCTCTACCTTCTCTCTCCCTCCCCCCACCACCTCCCCCCACCACCTCCCCCCACCACCTCCCCCCACCACCTCCCCCCACCACCTCCCCCCACCACCTCCCCCCACCACCTCCCCCCACCACCTCCCCCCACCACCTCCCCCCTCTCCCTCTCTTTCTCTGCTCTCTCTCTCACTATCTATGCATACTAAGATGCACTCCTCATTTGCATCACTGTGGTACTTGATATTGTCTGTTCTGTCTGTTCTGGTCTGTCTCGTCTCACTCATGCTACTTCAAATCTACTCTCTCATCTCATTATCTGTCGTCTTCTTGCTACTCTCTACCGGCGCTCTCTCTCAATCTCGTCACTGTCCTCTCTCAAGCTTCTCTGGTGTACGTCCTCATCTAACTCTGCTCGTACACTCTCACTGCTCTACTAATTCTAGTCTCCTCGTCTTCGCTATTGTTTCTAGTGTCGTCATGACGTCCCTATGGTGCTGACGTCCTGTTACTCATATTCAGTCTTGCTCAGCGCTTGAGCTGCTGAGGGTGTCATTCATGTGCGCGCGTGTGCCTGTCTCAGTAGCTCATCAATTCAGGATTCAGCTATAAGCTTATAGTGATGCAGGGCTGCTTAGCGGTGTCCTGAGACGAGGAGGACCTCGCGGATAGCTTCCTATGCAGCAGACTCTCGTGGAGCAATAGCTCTTGCTTGACGAACTTTTACGTGGACTGTATATTCACGTGTCAACAGTGGTATGAGTTTTCCTCATAGTTTCATAAGTCCTGACACTTGTTCCCCGACTATATCTAATGTCCAACGTCTTTCGCTGTAATTTCTCGGAGCTTTGTGCTTATCTCCTCTCCTTTCGTTTCTTGCATATGCTCAATGTGGGATTCAAGATCAAGAAGAGCAAATGCCTTGATATACTTTGTCCTTGTGCCGGAGGATGCATATTTAGATACCCAAAGTGGATTGTACTCTTTCAAGACCATGAAGATCGATTAACGGAAGTCCTTTTTTCATTCAGACCGACGAGAATGAAGTGACGTCACATGGCATGGGCATAGGCCACACATGAACATCTCACACAATCCTCGGTGCATTGCAGATCCCCTGGATTAAGCTGGAGAAGACCACATTTAGATTTCCGACTCATAATTCAAATCAAATTCAGAAATAGACCTGGCTGCAGTGGGGGTGGGCAGCAGCTTACAGGGGGGGCAGGATGGGGCGGGGGTGTCATGGAAGGGTGTAATAAGACACCATGAAGATGGTGACAGACAGGTCCCACAGTTCTACTGAGGTCCACCCACAGTGGTTATACAGTAGACATAAAGCTAGATCTGCTGTATGAAGAAAGGCTTTGAGACTTCAGGCTTACTTGTCTGTCTGCCTCCCACTGCCCCCCTTCCCTCGGCATCGTCATCGAGAAACAGATAACAGTGATTAGAAACAGTTCTTGAAACAGTAATTGGATTCCATTCTATTAATACGGAAACGACAGAAAGCCACCACGTTTCATTTAATAAGCGTCTATTGACTGTCATCAGATACTATGAAGCAGACCTTCTATACATTCTGCTCATCCATACGCCTATACATTCATACTCAATCACATTTACATACCATCGTATCTTCTGTGGTACCAGTCATGACCAGACATGTTGTGTCTTCCAGGTGCTTACCTGGTGCCCTACTTCATCCTCCTCATCCTCATCGGCATCCCGCTCTTCTTCCTGGAGCTGGCCGTGGGGCAGAAGATCCGCCGGGGCAGCCTGGGGGTGTGGAACTACGTGTGCCCGCGCTTGGGCGGCATCGGGGTGTCCAGTCTGATGGTGAGGGCCACGGAGAAGGCATCGTCTTCCAGACAGACGGCACCCTACAGGGATGCTTCACTGCGAAGTAGGCTGGGCTGAAAAAAAATGCTTGGCTCTGTCTGTTGGAAGGAAAAGAGGGATGTGTCTGACTGGCAGGAAACTTCATTTCCTCCTGACACAGATTACACATGCTCACAAGTGCCTTCCTGCCACCTTAAAATACATGTCTGAATACATTGAGTAATACATCAGCTGCAATGCATTAGTAGTGACATGGGTGAGGAAACTGTCTAAGGATATAGCTCCCTCTGTCTGGGAAGGTAAGTCGCCCCCATCGTGTCTGTGCTCTCACCACACAGCTCTACAGACAGGAATGTGAGGGAGGGGGGGGGTAGAGATGAGAATCAGTGAAGCAGTGATGGAGAGAACCCTGTTTTAACCCTGTGGTTTATCTCCAGAAAGCTTTCGCTGAATCGACTCATATTTCAGGAGAAACTAGCTACCGCAGCCACTTATGTGATTTATGAGCGGAGCTTTTTGGCCTGCGAAGACAAACACTGAGTTTTCTCTCAGGACCAACGTTCTGCCTTGCTGCCGTTTTCCAACACCTCGCTTCAGCGTTGTCGTCACTGTGGATACACACGGAGATGAAGCTGGTGGTCCTAAGGCATGCAGATGAAATAAAAATGGTACTAAGCCACAGAACGAAGGCTTCTGCGCACCTTTCTTCAGTCGTCTCTGTTAGACAGGGTGAGAGAGACGTGAGAACCCTAACCTCCACGGAGGAGGTGGAGAAAAGGGAGGGATGCTGGTCTCACGTGTGTGTGGGAGACCGAGAGAGAGAGAGCCCGCTCACTCATCTACAGTCATGCACATGTACGAGAGTGGCTCTGAACCGGCTATAAATACCTCTTTAGGAGTTTCAATAATTAATGGCTTTCCCGACCTTGTTTGGCTATGGCATGGCGGCCAGGGAGACTGACAGGGGCAACTCTGTTGTGCCTTATTTACATCCTATAATATTTACCTTCCATCTCCAGGAAAAGGAGTTCCTCTGTGTTGTACTTGTGCACACAATGCAGTTTAACTGACTCCTCTGTCTCCAGGTGTGCGGCTTCGTGGGTCTCTACTACAACGTCATCATCGGCTGGAGCATCTTCTACTTCTTCCAGTCGTTCCAGTACCCACTGCCCTGGGCTGAGTGCCCAATCAGGAGGAATGGATCTCTGGCCAGTGAGTTTAAATTCACTACAACGTAATTGTCTGTGTGTGTGTGTGTGTGTGAGTGAGTGAGAGAAAGAAAGAGAGAGAAAGAGAAAGAGAGAGAGAGAGAGAGAAAGAGAGAGAGAGAAAAAGTGAACATACCATTTTTAATACATTTTAGACTTCAAAATAAGGGCCCTCAGCTAGAGTGAAGGACTTTCAACCCAGGTGCGTCACTCAGTATTACACATGACACAATTGTTTCAACCATTCAGACAAAACCATATTTATGGTTCACAGAGCTCTAATAGGTGTTGTGTCCTAAAACAAATGTGAAATCAAATCCCATACTGCCCCTTAACCCCCAAACCGCACTTTGAAACAAGGCAGCTGATGGCGTTCACTTCCTTACAAGGATCGTTCATGACCCAATGAATATAATCCAGAAGAATCTCCCAGGCAGCTCCATTAGATTCGAGGCGACGATAACGCAATCACTCAGCGCCTTGTCTTGCTACTTCACATGAGTCACCAACCCAGGAGGTGTCCTCCGGAGAGACAACAGACAGGCAGAGGAGATTCAGATGGTCACACCAGTACAGTGCTGACATGACACAGCCAGAAGGCACGCTGTTTACCCTAACGACATGAGCAGACACCGTGGGTGTCATCAAGCGATTGCACATGTGCACAACGGAACAACAAAGCAATTAGTCTATTCTTATTCCCTAAACACAGGGTCGTTTTCTTATGTGTGTGTATACACATTCCTCAGATACGGCCTCATATGCGCCCACTCTGAACAGCAGCCAGGTGACAAGTCTCTATATTTTCATGACAGCACACCATGACGATGGGAAGGTTAAACCGTCTCCTCAAGAGAACCCAAGGTCATGCGTTTGTTCTGATTTGAGGGAACTCAAATCAGACTCAACACTATTTTGACATGTGAAGGGAGTGGAGGGAGTAATTAAGTGGACATGACATGCAGAGAAATGAATAGATTTGAGAGATTCTAAAAATAAGGATCATGGTCTTTGAGGCTGTCTTGGTTTCCTCAGATTCCTCAGAACGTTGCTACCTACCTGTGATCCATGTTGAATTGAAAGCGAACCCGTTTGCGTGTATGTGTGTGTGCGTGCGTGCATTTGTGTGTAGGTGTTTCTGTGTGTGTGTACGCGCGGGCGCGCTCATGCTTGTTTGTGTGGGTGTGTGTGTGTGTGCACAAGTGTGTCCACTTGTGTGCAGATACCAGGGCAACTACCTTGTTTTTTTCGAAGTCTTAAGTTCATGTCTTATATTACCAAGGATTGAGCCATTGAATGTGAAAAGCAAGAGTGTGAAAAATTCCTTATCAGTGTGTCTGAATGAAAAACCTGATGTCTCTGCATACTAATGCCTCGTATGACCTTGTTTACCTGTCTCATGTCTAGGGAAGCCAACCCAATGGAGAGAGAATGTTGTCAGTGTGTAAACATTCTCTTACTCATTATGTTTCTCTCCTCTCTCCATCACTGTCTCTTCCTCTGTCATCCCTCTGTATCCCTGATCGCTCTCTCTCCATACCACGTATCTGTCCCTATTCTCTCTTCCCCTCTCTGTCCTGTCTCCCTTCCTGTCGTCGTCCCCCCCCCTCCCCCCCCCTCTCTCTCTGTCTCTTTCTTTTATTTATTTATTTCATTCTCTCACACCTTTTAGTTTCTCTGTCTCTGTCTCACTCTTTCTGTATGTCTCACTCTCTCGGTCTCTATACCTCCCTCCCTCCACCCGCCCCGTCCCAGTCGTGGAGCCAGAATGTGACAAGAGCTCGGCCACCACCTACTTCTGGTACCGCCAGACCCTCAACACCACCAGCACCATCGCTGAGAGCGGAGGTCTGAACATCAAGATGACCCTCTCTCTGCTGGTGGCGTGGATCATCGTCTGCCTGGCTGTCATCAGGGGCATCGCCTCCTCAGGGAAGGTAGGGACCAGCCACCAGGAGGATAGTCACTGGGATCAGCTCAGGGGATTCAAACCTGTTGACTGAGAGCTTGTGTACATGTTTCCTCCTCTCCCAGGTGATGTACTTCAGCTCACTGTTCCCCTATGTGGTGCTCTTCTGTTTCCTGGTGAGGGGCCTGATGTTGAAAGGCTCCGTGGATGGCATTGCACACATGTTCACTCCCAAGGTGAGCCTCCCCGAAGCTAGAGTTCAGAGCTAAGAGTCAGCACTCTCTCTCTCTCTCTCTCTCTCTCTCTCTCTCTCTCTCTCTCTCACCCCCACCCATTTTCCCTCACATTCCTTACTCTCCAGTAATGCACACACACACTATAGAGAGAGAGAACGTCTATGCTAATGCTAACCTGTCCCCCCAGCTGGAGAAGATGTTGGAGCCTCAGGTGTGGAGGGAGGCGGCCACGCAGGTGTTCTTCGCTCTGGGCCTGGGCTTTGGAGGGGTCATCGCCTTCTCCAGCTACAACAAGATAGACAACAACTGTCACTTTGACGCTGTGCTGGTCTCTTTCATCAACTTCCTCACCTCCATCCTGGCCACACTGGTGGTGTTTGCTGTGCTGGGATTTAAGGCCAATATCATGAACGAGAAGTGTGTTGTGGAGTGAGTACAATTCAGCTGAATGGAAAGAGATGGCATAGAAGGATGATGCAAGCAGTATGCTAAGGTGGAGTCCATGTGTTTTTCAAGCAGGTTCTCATGTGATTCACGTTCCCATTTCATACCCCTCTCTTTAAAGAATCGGTACTGCAAGTTGAGTTCAATCGTCACTCAGATTTAACCTTCTGCAAATCAGCGTTTGTTCACTTTCATTTGGTTCCCTCAATAGAAACGCGGAGAAGATCCTGGGATACCTGAACTCCAATGTGCTGAGTCACGACCTCATCCCCCCTCACGTCAACTTCTCCCACCTGAGCACCTCAGACTATGCAGAGATGTACGGTGTCATCAAGACTGTGAAGGAGGGCGACTTTGCCAAGCTGGGCCTGGATCCATGTCTCCTGGAGGATGAGCTCAACAAGGTGGGCCGACCTGGATCACTGGGGCCTGGAGCTGGGCCCTGTGTCTGGGACTGGGGCTTGGAGCTGGGCCCTGTGTCTAGGACTGGGGCCTGGAGATGAGCACTGGGACTGGGGCCTGGAGATGGGCCCTGTGTCTGGGACTGGGGCCTGGAGCTGGGCCCTGTGTCTGGGACTGGGGCCTGGAGCTGGGTCCTGTGTCTGGGACTGGGGCCTGAAGCTGGGCCCTGTGTCTGGGACTGGGGCCTGAAGCTGGGCCCTGTGTCTGGGACTGGATCTTAGACGTTTGGGACTCAAATATATCCACACTAACTAGGTCCAAATCTATTATGGAAATCTTAATTTCAACTTTATTTCTCTCTTACACTATGTCCTAGCTGGATGCAAGCGTACGGGAGTCGCGTTGCATCAGACGCTCTCTGTCCACACCGAATCTGTCAAATTGACCTCTGTGACATCATGTAAACGAACCACGTTACTTTGACTTCCTGCGTTACTTTCAGCACGAGCTTTCAACACGAGCGACTAAACGCGACTAGAAACGGGCCGTCCGACAAGACGTTCAAACGTCGCGCAGCGTCCCTCCGCTCGCGTGGCGTCCAGTTAGGACGCGGTGTTAAGCATCTTTCTTCTGCTCTCCTGTGTTGTGACTGCAGGCAGTCCAGGGAACAGGCCTTGCCTTCATTGCCTTCACAGAGGCCATGACTCACTTCCCTGCCTCTCCCTTCTGGTCCGTCATGTTCTTCTTCATGCTCATCAACCTGGGCCTGGGCAGCATGATAGGCACCATGACCGGCATCACCACGCCTGTCCTCGACGCATACAAGATCAAAAAGGAGATACTCACAGGTGAGCTCTTGCTGTTTCTGCCTTCTTCGAATTCTTTCTAAGATTCGACTTGCTGATATTAGAATCCGGTTTTCAGGGACTTTCTGGCCACACACAAGAATGTTGGCCATCTTGAGACTGTTGTTGACCTCAAAGATCTAATAGGAATTACGAATGTCAGGTCCTAGAGGGCTGAAGATAACATCTAAGGTCTATTCACTATTGTCTGACTGTCCCCATGACAATGCTCTTACCAGCAAGGACAGCTCAGAGCCTTCTGCCAGAGCGTTCTTCCACCATCGACACTCTCCTTGTCTTTGTTCACTGACTTTGTCATACTTGCATTTACCGTATTCAAGAACTACTGGAAGAACTACCACTACCAGACAATGTCATTCCAAGTTTTGTTTCTTGTTTAACACCAAATTATAATGAGCTAATACCCTATTACTCTCTCTCTCTTTCTCTCTCTCTCTCTCTCTCTCTCTCTCTCTCTCTCTCTCCTCCCTCCCTCTCTCTCCCCCCCTCTCCCTCTCCCTATCTCTCTCTCTTTATCTCTCTCCTCTCTCTCTCTCTCTCTCTCTCTCTCCCTATCTCTCCCTATCTCTCTTCTCCCCCCCCTCTCTCTCCCTCTCTCTTCTCCCTCCCTCCCTCCCTCTCTCTCCTCCCTCCCTCTCTCTCCCTATCTATCTTCTCTCTCCCTCTCTCTGTCTCTCTCTCTCTGTCTCTCTCTCTCTCAGTGGGCTGCTGCATCGTGGCATTCTTCTGTGGCCTGCTCTTTGTCCAGCGCTCAGGGAACTATTTTGTCACCATGTTTGATGACTACTCTGCCGGTCTGCCCCTCACTGTTGTGGTCATCCTAGAGAATGTGTCTGTGGCCTGGATCTATGGGACCAAAAGGTATAGAATGGTTCAGTACAGTTTTCTCCAGTAATGACAAACAGAGCGTATACAGTTGGTGTTATAAATATGGTAGATCAAGTGTAGTCTAAAGTACTTTATACAATGGTATCCAAACCAATGACTTGTACTCACGCTTTGCGTACTTACCTGTGTGTGTCCATGTGGGCGTCAGGTTCATGCAGGACCTGGAGGACATGCTAGGGTTCAGGCCTTACTCCTTCTACTTCTACATGTGGAAGTACGTCTCGCCCCTGTGCCTCATCGTCCTCATCTTAGCCACCGTGGTGGAGATGGCCATCAGCCCACCAGGGTACAACGCCTGGGTCCAGGAACTGGTCAGTGCCCACTCCATGTGTGTGTGTTTGTGTGTTTGTGTTAGAGGGGAGTCATGTTAAAGCTCAGTATTTCTCCGGTCTTGTCCTTCCTCTCCTCGTTCCTTTCTTCTTTCCTCCTTGCCCCTCCTTGTTCTCCCTCCACCAGGCCCAGGAGCGTTTCCAGAGCTACCCTCCTTGGGCCCTGGCCATGTGCTTCTCCCTCATCGTGGTTGCCATGCTGCCCCTGCCCATCGTGTTCATCGCCCGACAATTCAACCTCATGTCGGACGGCTCCAACAAGCTGTCCGTCTCCTATCGCAAGGGGATGATGAAGGACATCTCCAACCTGGAGGAGGTGGACGAGACCCGCTTCATCCTGGGCGCTAAGACCCCCGGGGAGACGCCTTCGCCGAAGCCCGTCAGCCGCGCCTACCTGGGCCCCATCAAGCCACTGGCTGACCCCAACTCGCTGTCCCCCAACAGCTGCTACGGAACGGGCTACCAGAATGCCATGAGCCCCCCCTCTCCAAACACGCCCACCACCCCAGAGTCGGACTCATGATCACTAGAGGTGTCCTTTCCATGACTCCCCCGCCCCTCCACTACACCCACATGCATATTCACCAATCAGGACACATCACCACTCAGCGCCTCCGTGTCTCACTGGCTCCATTAGGGGGACCTGCAGCACACCTTCACACGCGTTCTGAATGACCTGGTCACGAGTGCACACACACATAGATTCACATACACACACAAACCTTTGAGTTTAGAGCAATCTGTAGCTGAGGCTTCCAAACTAGGAGCCAAACTGTGAAGGCATCTGACATGAGTATCCCAAAGAAAGACCTCCTAGACTAGTAGGAGGACATTATAAACGACGTGACCGATGTACTAATCTTCTCCACTGATATTTATGGGCGATAAACTACGAATAACATTAACTTTCCCGTTCCTGTTTCCTGCCTGGGCTTCTGATTGCCTCAGCACAGGGACCCTCAGTCAGGAATAAGGACAGTCCTTCAGGCCCCAGCCCATGGCTCAGTCTCTACACAAGTTAACACATGAGATACAACCTTCTCTCTCGAAGAGAAATCCTTCCGTTCAGTCCCAAATGATTGTGAGCCATACCACTGTACAGCACTAGATGCAGTGACGCTAAGAAGACCCCTTGCTAAACGTGAGCATGTGTTTCAGGTTAGGTTGAAGCCTGTTTAAGGTTTGTTTTGCAGTTGCCTGTAGGTTGCGATCCTCCAAGGCCACATGATTTATAGCCATACGGTGTTGTAGTGTTGTTCTTTTTTTTAGGAATCTTTCCTTGAGATTTAAAGTGCCACGCGATTACAGGTTGAAAACGGGCAACCTCTTCCCATATTGTTTGGCTGTTCTCGCAATGCCAGCAGTTTGGAGGGCTTTTGTATGATGCAATATATTATCTATGCTTAAGGCTGCTTTAGAGACATCATTCAGTCAATACGCTGTATGAGACGTTAGCTAATATCCATGTCAGAATCATGTTAGCCTCACATTCCTACCTTGTGTCACAGTCTCGATCGTGTTGTCTAACCGGCTGATTTTGTTCAATGTGTAAGAGTTGTAGAAATTGGTACTACTTTTTTATGTTACATTTTTATGTCAAGTGTTACGATCTAGTGAAACTATGCTACGTGTCACAACAGCAGTCATACAGACACACATATTCCACCAAAGACTGAAATGTACATAGCCAGTCAGAATGTGCAGATCATCATGTACATACACCACAGGCAAACATGACCCTGAATACATACATAGAAGCTGCAATGCTGCAGACTTCAGGATTGCAGTACTAAGATCAGGACCGTTTAAGGTGTCCAGTTGAAGTTTCTGAAAAGCACATTACTTCTCAAATATAACTAAGAACCTCTGGTTTTTGCACAGTAACTGTAACAAAGTTCTTCTCCTGCACAGGTAAGCAAAGGCACAGTTTGAGCACAGCTCCAGTGAGCACACAAATAAATGACAGGAAGCAATTTGACCCCAAGAAGGCTTGCATGAGGCACAAACACTAGATGCAGCCAATGTGATCGTTGTTGCACAAATATAACTGAATCCAGTACAGTTCTTAATGAGAACTTTGTAAAAATAAAAAAGCCCTGCAAAGCAACAACATAAACAGCAGCACTCTGTTCATTCTTTTGTATTGTGAATCAATCGATTAAGGACCAAAAATCACTTGGATCATATTAGGACCAAATTTCCAATTTGGGGATATCTCTATTAAATATCAATATTATGATACGATTGATATCCATATATTCAAGGGACAAGCAGCACAGGGTTTTAGCACATTGTATCATCGTGTAATGTATGAATAGATAATGAATACTTGATGAGCTCAAACCTCTTCGAGATAATGTAACAGACGAAGCACACCAGACTATCTGAATAGATACTGAGCAGTTACCCTAAGCATGGACCCCTCTCATGGAACAACATCACACTTAAGACTGCTTCATTTCTTGAAGAGGTTTCCTTTATTTTTTTATCACTGTATTTAAAGCCATGGTGTTAAGGATGAAGAAATTGACTATATTTCTATTTATATATATTCTCACTGTGTATGTGTGTCGTGCAAAAATGAGAAAATATCTTGAAAGGTCAGCAAGTGTATATTTTCATTGTGTGATGTATATTCCATTGTATATTTGAAGATGTCTCTATTTTGTAGTTGGCTTATCTTCTTCTATGATTACTGAAGCAGAACAAGAGGACAGAGAGGGGATGGGTTGTTTTCCTTGCTTTGTGATCCAACTGTAGCCTCGTCATGTGATCCAGGTGTGTGGTCATGTGATCCTGGTGTGTGGTCATGTGGTCCTGGTCATGTGATCCTGGTGTGTGGTGAAACTGAGGAGCATCACACTGGGGCTTGTGTGTCTCTCCGCTGCTTTACAGGAACTGTGTCCCCCCCCCTTGGACAAGTCTGTGTTGGTTTTAAGTGCACTATCCTACCTGTCTACGTTTGAGGTACTCTAGAACACTCGTGTTTTGTCTGAGGGCTTGGCTGAAAAGCCGGTCCACCTTGTGATTGTATGACATCAGAACCCTTCTATCTTAAAGTCTGTACATATGATTGTGTCTGTGAGATTCTACAACCAATAATCAAATAAGTAATGATTCCGAAATTAGCTCAATTTAGTGAATTATATAAATGTCTTAAAAACGACCGAACTGTTTATGAACAGCCTAGTTGGACAAAGTAACTATTGAATGTGAATATTACATGCACTTTTCACTTGAATTACAAAAACTGTTTTTGCTTTTGTTGCCTAGAAAATGATGAGCTCAGTGTTTGCCCTTGCTTGGGCACTGTGTGTTTAAGCAATATATTATTATGTAAACTACTGGAGAAACAGCAATTAATTGCTGGTTGGAAGGCTAATATTCTGTGAGACAAACGAATACTGGGGGTTAAGATCTGCCCCCTTATACCCAATGTTGTTGTGAGCTCAATGCGAGTGTAAATGTGAAGATGCGTCCATTTGTCTGAATGAGAGCGTGCAATAATTGGTTTCTGATAATAATGAGATTCCTTTCTAATCTTGGTGGGTGCAGGTCGTTACCAAGCACAAGTTTCTAACATGACCCCTTTATTATTTAATAGAGGCACATTTAGAAACCTCTCTATAGTTATCACAAATGAAATGATTCCTTCTTACGTCATGATTGTACAGTATGTAGGCTTCCTGTGAAAATAATGAGAATATCACAAAAAATACCAATAAAGTGTAAACAATCTATTTTGAGACTTTCACATTTTCTTTTAGGGGCCAAATGGTGTGCCGCATTATAATAGACTGCCGCTATTTATTACCACTGAATCAAAGTTCTTTCTCGTGCTATCGCCTTCAGTAGACTACGTTAAGAACCATCCATTTGAAGAATTCTACTGCTGTAAAAGCTGCACACACATTTTGAACACGTCCAAAGACCACAGACATGAGGACTGCTTGACTGTGCTGCTCCTCCTGCCGTGCTTCTATAAAACACGACACTGCCCTTTAATGTCATGTTATTTTAATAGCCAAGAATAAGAAATATGAACGAGAAAAGTAACAGGAAAGATGCAAGATACATAACATTTGTGAAATCTTTCACGAATGAATACATAACTACCTAGAAGGAAATGTGGTTGCTGTGGAATTTTTCAGAATAAAGGTCTGAGGTCAGCCTGTCTATCTGTTTCTTTTTGCAGCATTAACTTGATATTAACATGATCTGAGCACTCTTATAACCAGTAGTTCCAGACAGTTACATGATCAGTTCAATAGTTCATGTCTAACGGTGTGCAAGTAGAGAAAGGAAACCAAAAGGAAATGGATTGCATAACTTTTCTATGGATGTTCAGAACTAGAGAGAGAACTTCGAAAATAAAAGTCAGTGTAAGAAAATCCCTGCTGTTGTGAGCAAAACCACCAGGGTCAGTTAATGGTCACATGGTCAGTCAGTAAACTCAAGCAAAAACGGTTCAAAGCCAAAGTGTCTCACAGACATCTCAAAGGAAGTAACTTTCTATCACATAGTACAAAACTAACATTTTGGAAGAGTCTGTGGATGAAAGCAATAAAACTGCTGAACCTTTGTACATTTGAAAATTGGACTCATTTTTCGATGACAATGTCGCCCTTCTGCCAAACCTCCTCCACCCATTGGTGCAGGGAAGTTTTATCTCAGTGTAATGGACTTCCTGGCAGTCTGGTTTTCAGACTTTGCTGGTGGCCATGACAGATCAGTAGGAGCAGAAGAAACAGGATGTGGCATTGTCCTAATGGGAGGTGTGGCTTACAGTTGAAGGGGACAACGAGGGGTGGTATTCAATCCCTTTTCAGATCACATAATTTAATAGTACACATTTCTCCCAGCCACAATCCTGGATAGAGGGGCTCACTGAATGTGGCGTCCGTTTGAAAAAGTAACTTCATGGTGTTTTCGGAAACCTCGTAAAACGACAAGGCACCTTCCTTAAATTTGACGTAAACTCCTATTTTGTGACTGTTGGGAGTTGCTATGAGTTGAACACTGCTGACGTTGTGGCTGAAGGAATATATTTTGGAACGGTCAAGACTCCAGGAAATCTTATTGCCTCCTAAGGCAGACGAGGGGCGGAGCGACCCTCGATCGAGCCCTTTGTAGGTTAAAGCTATCTCAGCCTTCTCTCCATCCACCTCCACTTCAAAGTAACAGCGCTCGGCCTGAAGTGCTTCTTTGCAGAGCACCTGGCGTCGGCGCACAAAGCGATCACCGTTATTGGGGACAGGATGTGATTTCTTAGTCTTTTTCGGATCGCGTCTCACCATCTTATTATTGTTGGAGAGTAACAGGTCTTCATGGGCAGTGTTGGAGTCCAACGTGAGCTCACAGGCACCTAAACATGGAAGAAACAGAGGGAGGCGATCGTAATGCGACTCGAAACTTGGCTCTGTTGTCCCGAAACAGACTTTTTGGCGCGTGCCAGGTGAGGGCATACAGAAAGGAAAATGTCTGGACTCACACTGTAAGAATTCTGATCTGGTTTTCGGCTCTGGTGTCTGGGCAGCAGGAGCGGACGTGATTTCAGGAACATCCTGAAATATATTAGCTGTAGAGGGAAGAGAGAGATCAGAGTGAAACACATTATTACATGATGTATTGCCAGATGCGTTGTTTACTATTTATGTCCATGTCAGAACTTCACTTCCAAGATAGGAGGCAACACAGAGAAATGTTGCCCAAAGTGGGAAGTACCTGTTGGCCCAGAGTCTCCTTCTGTCATCTCAGAATCCGCCCGGAAATCTGGTGCAACACAGACATCTTTACTCTCAGTTATCGCAGAGAAAGCAAAAAGGATACAATGACAGTCATCTGCAGGTGAAACACACATGCTGTCCAAAACATCCCATTATTCCACGATCCCACCAACCCATGTGCGAGAGAGCGTTGATTTCCTTGTGGAAAAACGCTTCCAGTCTCTGTCTAATCCCTTCCACGGCTGCTCTCGTGGCCTCAAAGGGGGTGTTGACTGGAACAGAGGGCCCGTCGTTAGGACCAGAGGCTAGTGAGGACCACCTCTGCCAGCACAATAAGAAAGCAGAGACCTCATTATTTCAGCATCAGCCTACTCATCATCATCATCATCATCATCATCATCATCACTTCTGGTTGTGCTAGCATGACACTTCTACTGCAGTTATACTTCTACTGCAGATACCTGGAGGAAGAGGATGTCATCCTGTGTTTGAGAGAGCTGCTCCAGCTCAGCATGTCGCCTTTTCAGCACAGCCAACCACAGTATCACTTCCTTTAGGGAGGACTGAGCCTGACCCTGGACAGCCTTCTCCTGGGCCCTGATCAGGTCCAACACCGTGGACATGTGCCTCTGGATACAGTCGACCAACCCAGCGAAGACCCCCTTGCAGTGCTCCACCTCAGCCTGGACTCTCCCCTGCAGGGGACGCACACCTTGGTGTTGACGTGGCGGTGGGATTACGTATGAACGAGGCTGTAAAACTGACTGTGACATTTGTTTTGGTACTAGCTAGACAGGTTCTTCATAGATTCTACAGTAGGTTCATTCATAAGTAGGCTGTCTCAGCTGGTTTAGCAGACCTTTGACTGTAGCAAGACACAACTCACTTTATATATGAAAGAATAACCGTTTTGAGGGATCCAAAAATAAATAATAGTTCAAATATCAAAAAATATATATATGTTAATTGTTGGATGGGCAGGCAGGGGGAGTTAATCATACCTTTAGCATCACATAAGTCACATATTACATATGAAGGAATACTAGTCGTTCTGTACTAAGTACAGTGTAGCAGAGATGCAAACCTCAGTCTGCGACAAGGTGTTCTTCAAGTCCTCCAGCTGCTTCCTTCCTCTCTCAATCCATCTCTCACACGACCTTTCCATGTCTGCCAGCTTTACCTGTGGGTACATTGTCATTCTCAATCACTTCCTGTAAAATACACAAGTATACACTATCATTCCAGTACTGTGTAAAAGTCTTTGACGCAATAAAACATTAGTAAAAATCAACACACAAAAAATCTAAAGCAAAGCAGACAGTAAAGGAACAAAAAAAACTAAAAACATCAATGCAAAGTTGTACTTTTAAAATGCAGCACAGAAGACCAAAAAAGACAACAAATAAATATGTCTATTCATGGAAACATTGTGAGTACCTAAGACGTCTTCACAGTACTACTGTATATACATATGATCAATACATTTATACATGTCAAATCCTGCCTGATATTTGAGGATGTAAAGAATCGGCCTTTTTGTATTTCAAATCATTTCCCAAAGTTTTTTTTCACGTCACGGTGGCAAAAGCAACTGGGGATTTCAGCATTGTTTCAGTCTCATTGAACTCTTTTCAAGCACTACTGTAACTCCACAACAGTGCGTACTTCAAGGCAGCCTGAGAACTCATAGATCTTTCAATATTCCACGTTTTTCCAGGGATTCTCAGCAGCCGTATTCTTTGCAAAAGCATTTACCTGTTTCTGTTTCCGCTCGTCGTTCACTGCCACTAAAGTGTGCCCTTTGTGGTCGACGGCAGCGCACAAAGTGCAGATGCACTGCTCATCTTCGCTACAGTAAACCTCCATCATTCTGTTGTGTTTGCGACAGGCCCTTGAATCGTGAGATTCAGATGTACCGGTGGTGGATCTCTTAGGGGGATGGATGTCTCCGTCAGCTGGGCTGGCTGCTCTCCTCTTCCTCAGCTGCCTCGCAGCTGCCTCGGATCCAGACCCAGAATACCCCTCCAAAACGCTCACCAGATCCGCCAGGGTGAGGTTCTTGAACAAGGGAGGTCTGGAAGCGAAAGTGTGACTGCATGTCGGACAACAGGAGCGCTCAAACATATCTTCGACATCCCAGAACCTCTGGATACAAAGAATGCAGAAACTGTGGCCACAGGGGATAGTTGCCGGGTCTCTCAGGAAGTCCAAACAGATGGCACAGCTGAGGTTTTCCTTGTTCACACAAAGTGAGACGCGAGGCTGTGCCATATCTGGTGAAGTCTGAGACTGTGAAAGGCTCTTCCTTTCCTCCTTTGCAGCAGTAAGTTTCGATTATCTGTAAGACCTTCAGAGTAGGAGGAGTGTACCAGGAAGAATGCCAGATACAAACCACTTAGTTTCTTAACCCTTAATATGAAATACCAAAACCATTAAATGACAAAACTGGGATTTGATGGTTGCCTTAGTAAAACAAATATGTGTGTATATATACAGTGGTGGCCAAAATTATTAGAACACCCTATGAATCTGAAGAAATTTTCATTTTTTTCGCCTCCAAAACATAATTTCAACTCATAATGTTCATGAAACATGCACATGGTTGCTCTGAGTACAAACAAATAACAGATGAAGTTAGTCTTTCTGTTTTTATCCACTTTTAACTTTAATATTTGTTATGTCCACCTTTTGCAGCAATTACAGCAGCACATCTCTCTGGCATAGTGTCAATATATTTCCTTAGAACTTCAACACTAATTGTATCTCACGCCTTCTGCAACTCAAGCCAAAGGCTTTCCTTTGAATGTATAATGGATCTGTCCAGTTTATTGTCCAACTCGCCCCAAATTTGCTCAATGGGGTTGAGGTCCAGACTTTGAGGTGGCCAGGCCATCGTTTTCAGTGATCCAGCAGATTCCTTTTCTCGCAGGTAGTTCCGGCATAAGTGAGAAGAGTGTTTAGGGTCATTGTCCTCTTGGAAAATAAATCCAGGTCCCATAAGACGACTCCCAGATGGTACTCCGTGCCTCACCAGAATGTTGTGGTACACTTTTTTATCCATGATGCCATCAATAGGAAGTGCAGTGCCGCTTCTTCCCATTTTTTGGGGTCACGGGTGACTGGAGCCCAACCCAGGAGCTTTCGGGCCATAGGCGGAGCACACCCTGGACTGGGGCCAGCAAGTCACAGTGTTAACTGTTCCTACTTCACAAATCCATTCTAACACTCACTTTGCACACACGGAGCCAATTGAGGAAGCAGACGTGTGCTTGTCAAATGTACAGTGGTTTGACAAGGCTTGCAAGTGTGCCTTGAATGGCCATTGTTTTGTTTTCTTCTCTGTGTTTTGTGTGGAACACATGAAATCACTCAAGTCCTGTTCATATGTCAAGATGTGCCAGATCAAAAGGGAATGTGACATGGAATACATGAGTGTTTCAGCCTTTTATCACATATTATGTTAGACCTGAAATAGAAATGGGAAAGGCTGTAATGATTTCATAGACATTACATTTGACATTGTATTCGTTCATGCGACACTTTAATACAAAGCTACCGCCCCTTTGGATTCCTATAGTTTTTACTGGAGCTGTCATCTGCTATGAAGACCAATATTGACACAGGAGAACAGGTTTCAGCACTCTGGTCATGGCACGGCGCAAATCAATGCCGTTTGAAATTGGGATTTTCATCAAGGCAGTACATGTTTTGTACCACTAGGTGGGAGCAGTGATGCCATTTTGACTGAGGACGTAGTCACCGAGAAGCCGGGACATCATGCCCATCTCCCAAGTGTGCAGCTAGTCCTGTATGAGCCAACGCAGCAGCAGACATGCAGAAGTGAGATCAACAAACTTGTCCAGTGACATTTCACATCAAAACATGAGCAGCACATCCTTCAAGTGCTGGAAGTCAGGAGATGGAGATGTTGTCAGTACATTCCACTTTTCCCCTTCATTCATTTAACAGATATTTTCATATTAACCCTTGTGTTGTCTTTGTGTGCCAGACTGACCCAAAACGTTGTTTACCGCACACACGCACACCCACAATGAGATATTTTGATTGTATGTGCTTAATTGAACTCCAAAGAAACTGGCATGGCTGCACATTTCAGCGCCCAACAGGGTACAGGGTAAAAATTGAATGAACCTGACTTTTTCAGGGTTGAAGGTGGGGCCTTTTTGAACCTTAGAACAGGGCGTGTGAAGAATGTGAAGAGAGAACCAGGCACTTGAAATTTACCTCTGCATTTAACCCATCCAAGTGCACACACAGCAGTGAGTAGTGGGCAACTGCATGCACACACAGTGAACATACACCTGGAGCAGTGGGCAGCTATTGCTCCAGCGCCTGGGAAGCAATTGGGGGTTTGGTGCCTTGCTCAAGGGCACCTCAGTCATGGTATTGAAGGCAGAGAGAGTGCTGTTTATTCACAATCCCCACCTTCAATTCCTGCTGGTGTGAGAATTGAACTAGCAACTTGCAGGTTGCAAGCCTGACTCCCTAACCATTAGGCCACAACTTCCCCCCATTAGGCCATGACTTCCCTCCATTAGGCCATGACTTCCCCTGGTCGTATCCCTAACCTAACCTGGTCGTATCTTGTTTCAAATCTCTCTGGTGCCACCATGGGACAGTGTGATTTGTCAGATTACATGTGCCTACAGACCAGCACACGTGTCACACCACCAATGGCAGCAGTGATGCAGCTCTGGCTGAAGGCATGGACTCTGCAAGAACCCTGGGGGTGTGTCCTGGTGGTGTCTGGAACTAAATATGAGCAGCAGAACCATGAGGTCCTGTAACATGTGAGGTGGAACTCCAATGGACCAGTACATCCTACAGATGCTCAGTGGGACTGATATCTGAGGAAGGCCAAGGGCGTCTCCCTAACACACTTCATTATGATCCTCAAACCAGCCCCGCCCACAGTGCCATGTGGCAGGGCACATGAGCTTGCTGAAAGAGGCCACTGCCGTCAGGGAACATTTCCGTGAAGGAGTGTACCTGATCTGCAATGACACTGAGGTACATGGGCCCTGTCAAATTGACATCCACATGGATCCAGGGTGTCCCAGCAGCACATTGCTCAGAGCATCACACTCCCTCCACTGGCTTGTCGTCTTCCCATAGTGCATCCTGGTTTCACCGCTACTGCCCTGTTTTCTGCTTCCAACATGCTGACTACAGATTGAGAACTGATTGTTACCAATCGAATCTACCAAGACCTTAACGTATTCCCTTGGAGATGATCAACATTCTCACTTCACCTGTGAAGGATGATTTGTTTAGGCTTGTCTTAACATCTCCCATAGCTAATATACAATTAAATTGGACATTAAGTTTTATTAATCGTGGTAGACCTTCAATTTCCTCAGCAACACTAACCATCTAGTGAAGCATTTACTCCTAGTTCTCCCAGCACGAAGAAGCTGGAAGATCTATGAGTCTGTCGCACAGCACGTGAAGTAGCTTCATGGCCACTACGTTTTAGAAACAAGTTTAAAGTAGCTTGCGTCATCTGTTAATCTTACATTTTAATTGTAAATCTTTAAAATCTACATTTTAAATTTAAATGTGAAGATGAAAATATATTTTGTTTTGTTTAGTCTCACTAAGAAGGCTGTTTTTTGTTTGAATGTGGGGGGGTGCCCAGGTAACCTTTTCCTCGTATTTTTGAAAATATCTGTAGCCCAAAAACGCCATCCTATATCAGACATTGTTTTCCAACAGTTTCCGACAAACACGAATAAGGCTAGAAACTCTTAGAACACCCACGTTCCGAAGATTAATTGACACATCTTCAATCATGTGTCAAGATAATATAGGTGTGGCAACGTTTCACCTGGCAGTCTACCTGCATACGCCATTTCAGTATCTTTCGGTTGAGCGCAACTTGTAAGGTTGGTACAGGATAGAACAAGGTAGTTAATTTAGGACATATCGGTTGAGGCATAAGGCTTGCGAAAGTTAATAGCCTATTGTCGAATTAATTGGCTATGTCTACGGAAGTGGCATGGTGCCATAATGACTCTCGTTCTCACAATTTCTCCAAATGATAGCCGATAATCAGTGTTCCTTTATCGAACCTACATTTCACGATCACGAGACCGTCTGATATCGGAGTTTTATTTAACCATGAGGTAAGCAATGTCAGGTGTTTGAATTCTAGTACACTCATGTTTGTCATGTTTAAATATAAATGACACATCTTTTCTTCTTTAATTTTCATTGGCATGTTTGCAGACCGGTTTTGAAGTTGACTCTCGTTGCACCCACTCTTCTTTTCTTGGCGTACTTCACCCCTTCATCCGTCAGGTCAGCAATCTCTTATTTAGAACTCATAGACAACGTGTACGTTATCGACACAGTTTAATTACTTCAAAAGTAGAAAAGGCTATTTGTCATATGATATGCTATAATATCGATGACAGCCATCGGTCAACAACTCTTTAGCATATAGTTTGATTCTACACTGAAGATTACATTTATTTCACGCAGCATTTTGTTTCCACATTGCAGGTACTTGGAGGGGTTTGTCCCAATGAATCGATGTTTATCAACAGTGTACGAGTTGAAGTTGGATAACACTATAGATGCCTCTCTGAAAGTTTGGTGAGCAGTCTTGATCAAATAAATATTAAAGTGTGAATGTGTATGTAATTCTTGCGGGTATTTGGCGTGCTATAATAAATATTGGGAAGTACCGGTAGTATATCATAACCATAACCTTCCGGACTCTTCCGAGGTTCTGAATCTTCCATAAAGAAACAACGAATTATTTTGTTGACACCATTAGGGCAAGGCTGTTTCCATATATTGAAATAAATTAATCCAACTTATAAAATTAATTGACATTTTTAAATTGAACTGAAATGGAGTCACCGACACTAAAAAAGGCAATGTATTTGCCATAGATTAGTGCTCTTCTAAAACTATTAAAACTATTTAAAAACGAATTGAGGGGAGCCTATAACAAAAAGGACTCTGGGCTTATGAAACATATTCAGTGAGATCTGTAGACATAGTTCTGATAAGGAAAAATTATAGCCTATATGTTGCTGTCTAACTTACTGTATGTCCAGACATCACATATAAAGAAAATGTTTTTATTTTAGCAGTTTAACTCTTGTAGGCTATTGTTTCACCAAAAGCCAACATTCCTTCTTTTTTTTGATGATGATGATGATGATGGCCTATAAAACATACGTCATTTGGATTTTCATTACAACAATCTCATGTTCAACCACTGACAGGTGGTTAACTAAGCAATTTGTTACATGTTAAACCATAACCATTTCACACACATACTCTGTGATAGACGATATAGTTAACATTTTCCCTAGACAAACCTAAACAAGGATAAACAAGAATAGCGATGGTCAGTGTTCAATGTGGCTTTACATGTTCAATGTGGTTGTACATGTATAGTGTTCACTATACATGTACAACCACAATGTGTCAAATATATATTTGCTGATAAAAATGATCTTCACAATGCCCAGGTTAAAAGTGAACTGTGTTTTAAACATATAACCTGAATCATTAGGCTAATAGTCCAGCCTTCTCCAATCCAGAATATACACAATAGTGCATACTGTTTATGCAGTGCATTCCATCCCAGAATGGTTATCTCTGTAGCACTAACCTTTGGGTGGGGACATCCTTTTCAATAACTTGTTCCTCTTCTGTGGAGGTCCAGAATGGATGTCCAGACATGTACGGAATGGGGAGCACCTATCATCTGGGAGGGCATGTTTGAAGCTGATGACTACGACCAGGAGCACAAGAAAAACCAGTCCTCTGTGGCTCTCACTGTCTTCGCTGTGGGAAGGTTAGTTAACACGTCCCTGCAGTTATGTAGAGGCCAAATGTCTGTTTTTTCTGGAGTATTAGTGGACTACTTGTCATGTCTCGTGTGGCGTAGTTCTTAACATTGTGATTCGTTGCTTAATTCTGAGGTTGGGAAGACCTCAGTTTTGTGGGCAGCAAGACGATTTGTTTTCACGCAGTTCTACTTGCGTAGATGAATTTCTGTGTGTTTAACAGTTGATCTGCTCTGGAGTATGGGCATTTTACAGTGCCACTTTCAATGTAGGATGGACCAATACAGTACACCGGAACAAAGAAACTCAATCTGATTGGTTCTCCTCCCAGGTATCTAGACGTGTATCTGGAGCCCTTCCTCGTTTCTGCTGAGCTTCATTTTATGGTGGCTCTTCCTGTGACGTACTATGTGTTTACGGACGTTCCTGCCAATGTGCCTGACGTCCAGTTGGCTGAGGGGCGGAAGTTAAAGGTCGTAAAGGTTCAACAGCATTCTCGCTGGCAGGATGTCTCCATGATGCGCATGAGGACAATAGCTGACACCATCACCGACATCAGCCACACGAGTCGTTATGTCTTCTGCTTCGATGTGGACCAGCTGTTTGTCGGGAGGTTCGGCTCCGAGGCGCTGGGGGAGTCGGTGGCTCTGCTCCACGCCTACTACTACCACCGTCCCCGCAGTCTGTTCACCTACGACCACAACCCCAGCTCCGCAGCCTACATGAAGTACGGAGAGGGAGACTTCTACTACCACGCCGCCGTGTTCGGGGGCACCTGGCAGAGTGTCTTGGCTCTGACGGAAAGCTGTTACCAGGCCATCCTGGAGGACAAGCGCCGAGGGGTGGAGGCGCTGTGGCACGATGAGAGCCACCTGAACAAGTACCTGTGGCTCCACAAGCCCAGCAGGGTGCTGTCTCCAGAGTACTGTTGGGCCGAGGACATTGGACGCCGCAGCAACATCTGGGTCAAGCGGCTGCTCTGGGCTGAGAAGCAATACAACGCTCTGAGGGGCGCCCCCTAGGGGTTCAGCCGGTCCTGCAGGCTGCTTGGTAGCAGCTTAAGGTGGATTCAAGGGATGCGTCACAATGTGTAAATGTGTGTAAATATCTCTTCAAATTATCAGACTGGGCCCAGTTGAATGAGGTGACTCTGAGGCATGTCTGCTGGTTTTCATGTTAAAGCTTGTTTTTTTATAGGCATAATGGGTGTTTCCAGTATTGCGCTTGCCTGTCACTGATGAGACACATTGCCAAGTGTGTTCAACCTTGCCTAACTGGCCCTTAGGTGGGTAGTTTGAACCTGTCAGTACTATCGAAAGGAAGCAAAACCTACGACAATAAAAATATGCTAATCTAAGTACATGAAGAAATAGACTTTACACTATTTAAAAGCATGTATTTAATAGCAGCCGTTTGTAAATACACATTATCATCCACTACAAAGCACATTAACAGATCAACCTTTTTTAAGGTTCTCTTGGTTCAAACTGTTTTTGGAACATGCCTTGGTTTCACTGTCCTGTTAACCTTCATGCTCAAACCGAAACTATGTTAAATGCACCCACACCCACAACAAGACATTTAGATTGTGTGTGCTGGATTGACAAAACAAAATCTCTGATTAATGTGAAGCATGGCTACACATTTCAGTGCCCAAAAGGGTACAGGGTAAAAATTGAATTACCTTGCATTGTACGAGGATGTCAGGTTAAGGTAGCCCAGCTCGGTGGGCCTGGACAGGGAAGAGGTGAGGGTGGAGAGGGGACACGGACTAGTGTCCTCTGGATGTCTGGGCCTGGTACTCTGGATCATGTCCAGCATGTTCCTCATGTTATCAGATCCAGGAAGTACACTACCAACCACAGAACACAAGTTAGTTTCCAGTTCTGACAACCCTAGTGAACACCTGAGTGGTATATCAGACCTGTTATAGTCACTGCTACGTTTACTAATGTACTGTCAAGTCATCAGCAGTTTGCAATATTAGAAGGAACAAGGAACTGTTTCTTTGCTTGCCGGTAGATGTAAAAAAAGGCACTTTCCAAGTCAAAGTAGTTTTTCAATTCCGGGTGAGAAAACAAAAACTCAGTCCCTCTCCAGGTGTTTGTGACATGAGGCACAAAATAAATTTCCACTGCTGTACTGTTTTGTTACCGTCATTATCAGTTTGTTCAATGGTCTCACCCAACCTCGCCCAACTGTGTTGAGGGAGGCCAATCCTCAAACACAGGCAGCAGTTCAGCATTCCACCCACTTCTGTGTCTGTTTTCTGTATCTGTAACTGAAATCACAAGACTAAGAATTGTATGTTTGTATTTCAAATGTATTTGAATCAGAATTTTTGAATAAACAAAGTATAGGGTCACCTACACATTATGACTGCAAGAAAAAAATGTGTTTGGGGCAAGTCTGTGCAGGCTAATTGATCTTGTCCAAACTTAAACAATTTTTGTGCAGACACACTCAAATACAACGGACAGCCCACGCAGAAGAGGCAACTGTTATGGCATCCTGGGCCACTACTACATATTTTTGGCTGTAGATTTGGAAAGAGACATACAAGAAAGTCCTAAGTGTGATGGCCTTGTGTCTCCATACTGATGTATGAGAGCAAACGACATGAGAGTATTTTGAGTTTGTGTTGCCTGACAGGCTCCATCCTGAAGGTGCCACCATAGTCGTGGGTGTGCTGAAGTCCCAGCTCAGTGTTGGGGCTGTCCACACACACACACACACACACACACACACACACACACACACACACACACACACACACCCCATTGGAGACATTTAACCACTACAGCCAGTACAATATACACATCTCTCTTATGTGTATCTTTTTTCCCCCCAAGAAACTTGAAGCTGTCACTTTACGAATGCACAGGGACATTGACGCTCACTCGAGCAGGGTGTCCTGGGTGACGGAGGTGAGGGTGACCACCTGCAGGTGTTTGCTGTCCTCTTCCCACTGGCTGGCTGGCTGACAGCAGACTCTCTGCAGGGCATCATGGTGTATCTCTGTACCAGGAAGTGGCTGTTCATCCTCCCCCTGAGAAAACAGGACAGGGTTATCTAAGCTCCATCGTTTAACCTTGTTTTCGTTTATTTACCCATCTCTCTGCCCCTTTACTCATCCAACACACATCTTATTTGCATGTGTACAAGTCCCATGCAAATGGTTTTTTGGACTCAGGGTTCAGAGTCCTAGTCTTCCGTTTCTGTTTAGTCATGCCATAAAAATTTCCATTTTAACAATTCTGCGTAATTGTCCAACAACAAACGAGTCCAGGTGAGGGGATGAGAATGAAGGAGTGTGGCTCTCAGTCTGTCTCTGCTCCGCCTGCTCGGAAAAGATGTGGTCACGGCAACGCTATTCTCCCGCTCTCATTCGATTGACCTTTATTTACACTGAATGAAGCTGAACGAGCGAATGAACGTCAGTAGAAGGAACAGGGATTGAGTGTTTTGGCCCTAAATCGGTCTGCCTGGCCTTGTCTACCTGGGTCTGGAGATTCAGACCCTTGCTGCCTGGCCACTCACACTTTAGAGCGGCAGGTTCCAACCTGTCCACCTGGATCTCCAGAGAGGCCAGGCACCACTCCTTGTTGTACACGCAATTCTGAGTTGCTTGTCAGTTCTTATTTCTGTTTAAAGTTCATAGTCTAAACCACACAATGGTAATCCAACCTGTATGTAGCAGCCTTCTAGCTTTGACTTAACAAATATCAGAGTAACCGAGGAGCCACAATGCTGACTGATATAAGCAACACATACATGTTGGTAGTACACAGGGGGAACACAGCATCTTTCAACATGGTTTGTTGACGAACAGAAATAAAGGTATGTCCAGCTGCTATCCACCATGTTAACACTGGATAGTACCACAAGAGAACAAACACCACTAAAAGCAATCTATTTAGTCTCACATTATGCTCTCCTAGTATCACCAAAACTGATCTACCAAACTTGAAACCTAACAATGATTACGCAGCAGCTGTTTAAGAGAGGCCAGTAGATG
>BROE01000020.1:6570242-6636817 GCA_036571765.1 Plecoglossus altivelis
CCAGGCACACTCCCTTGTATGTAACATGAAACTTCTGAGTTGTTGTCAGATTCTTTTATTTCTGTTTAAAGTTCTAGTCTTAAACACACAATGGTAATCCAAGCCTGTTGTAGGCAGCCTTCTAGTCTTGACTTACAAATATCAGATAACCGAGGAGGCCACAATGCTGACTGATATAAGCAACATACATGTTGGGTAGTACACAGGGGGAACACCAGCATCTTTCAACATGGTTTGTTGACGAACAGAAATAAAGGTATGTCCAGACTGCTTCCACGATGTAACACTCGGACTAAGTACCACAAGAGAACAAACACCACTAAAAGCAATCTATTTAGTAGACTATATGCTCAGTACACAAATCTAAAAACTGAACCTAACAATGATTATGGCAGCAGTGTTTAAGAGGCCATCAGAGTGGGTAAATAAACATCCATCCATCCATTATCTACTGCTAATCCCTGGGGGGTTATTGCAGTGCCGCTTGTTCCCATTCAGGGGTCACGGGTGACTGGAGCCTAACCCAGTAGCTTTCGGGCCATAGGCAGGGTACACCCTGGACTGGGGCCAGCAAGTCGCAGGCAGTCGCAGTAAATAAACAATAGTATGATAATACCAGCCTTGACTTGTCTATCCTCACATACACACCTGCGTGAAGGAAAAGGTGTTCAAGTTTAGGAAAAAGTCCTACCACTCTATTCTGAGTATTTAGCGCCACCCAGTGGTCATAGCCTCGCATTGTGTGGATTTTCAGGGCTAATTAGTTCATTTCACACAACAATGGGTAGGATTTCAGATTATTGCTGGGTGGAGTCATCAAGTATTTGAAATGCTATTGTTTTACTGTGTTATTGTTCCTTCCCTGTTCATCGCACCTGGCATCTGAGATGGGGTCACTTTGGGATATTTCTATCAAATACACACCGTCTCCCCATATTCCTTCTGGTCATCCGCCACTTTGCTCCTCTGCTTGTCACACTTCTCCCTCAGGGAACTGCAGTTCACCTCCTCTATCATGGACTTCAGCTCCTCGTACTCCTCCAATTCTTCCGTCTTGTCCTTCAGAGCCTCCAGACTCTCCTCCTCCTTCTCCTTCTGGACCCGCAGCTCCAGTACCTCCTGCTCCAGGAGCTGTTTGGATTCCAACAGATGCTGATGTTTCTCCTGAAGCGCCTGCAGCACCTCGGTCAGCTGGTGCAACCTGACCTCACTGTTTATTTCTTAACATAGTAGTCGTCTTCCTGTGTCCCTCGATTTCGTATACTGTAAATGTAAATCAAAACCGCAAGGTGGCGCTCGAAAAGTCACTGTATATGTGTACGGCATTCATAAACATGATGACAATTTAAAAAATACATATTATGGTACAATATGCACGTATGCTTTTGAACGTAAGCAAACTTCGGAGGTGCTTTGCGTCCACCCGTTTGTAGTATTTAAACGGGACGGGTCTTAGCTGTCATAACGTTCCGTATGGAATCATGCCCTGACCTTCTGCACTCTGCCTTCATGCTGTCCTAACGTTCTGTATGGAGTCATGCCCTGACCTTCTGCACTCTGCCTTCATGCTATCCTAACGTTCTGTATGGAATCATGCATCTATCGCCTGTCAATCATAATCTGACATCCGTAGTTACGGTGCTGGCAAATGACGTTCATTGTTTTTGAAGTTGGCTATAAGTACCTACTTAAAGACGTTCCGATTTGAGAAAGAAATGGGTAATGCAGCCTTTCAGGCAGATATGTGTAATAACTCTCTATAATATCTCTACTATGACATCGTAACGGTTTTTAGCAACAAGCTTGTCCTCAGTCAACAGGCTGAATGCTGTGTATCAAGACTCCTAGTATTGTTTTGGATCAGATCACTGCAGCTTGCAGACTGTGTTCTATTAACCTACCCTCTCCTGCTGGATCTACAGAGAAGCAGTGTCACCTCCTTTTGGGAGGGCAAAACAAACATTTTCATCCATTAAAAACTAAGGACTTGAAGAAATAGACTTCACACTATTTAAAATCATGTATTTAATAGCAGCCATTTAAAAATACACATCATCCACTACAAAGCACATTAACAGATCGTCCTTTTTTAAGGTTCTCTTGGTTCAAACTGTTTTTACAACGAGCCTTGGTTTCACTGTCCTGTTCAGCAGCTGCCACTTCTAGTTGTTCGTCAGAACATTTCTATAAATACGGCCACCAATTATGACCAAAGGTGTTCCAGATGGCATCTGCACAAATGAGCTGAGATGCATAGTTAGAAGACAGTAGTCTTTACAAACCTGTTTCATCTTGGAAATAAATATAAAAGATCATTTCATCTTCTTTCATAATAAAATGTGAAGCAAAAACTACATTTGACACATCGTCGTGTTAACATAGATTCTTAACATAATTCACTGACCAAAAAGGTCAAACCGAGCTTAATAGTGCTGTCATTATTGTCCACTTGACACATTTCTGTTGGGTCCCTCTGCTTATCAGTTCATCAATGAGTGTGTTTGTCTGCTAGGCTTTCATACCTCACCACTGTCTGTGCTGAGGGAGTCAGACTGGCCCACAGGGTCGTCTGCTGCCTGGGGGGATGTCAGGTTAAGGTAGCCCAGCTCGGTGGGCCTGGACAGGGAAGAGGTGAGGGTGGAGAGGGGAGACGGACTAGTGTCCTCTGGATGTCTGGGCCTGGTACTCTGGATCATGTCCAGCATGTTCCTCATGTTATCAGATCCAGGAAGTACACTACCAACCACAGAATACAAGTTAGTTTCCAGTTCTGACAACCCTAGTGAACACCTGAGTGGTATATCAGCCCTGTTATAGTCACTGCTACGTTTACTAATGTACTGTCAAGTCATCAGCAGTTTGCAATGGTAGAAGGAACAAGGAGCTGTTTCTTTACCTGCGGGTAGATGTAAGCAAGGCACTCCCCAAGTTAAATGACTTTTTCAATTCCTGTTGAGAAACAAAAACTTAGTCTTGTGTTTGCAAGGTGAGGCACAACATGGAATTACACTGCGTTACTGTTTTGTACCTCAGTATTGCGCAGACATTGGTGGTTCTGCAGAACACGCTGCAGAGCTGCAATCTGATTGGACATTTCAAGTGTCATTTTCTGGAAGCGCCTGTTCTCATCCTCCAGGAAGTTCACCCTGGATGTGAAAAGAATTATACACAAAACCTGAGAAATTCCTGCGAAGTAATGAGGCGAATGTTGTTTAGCCAGCCTGTTGGTGTGTATATAGTAGCAAGTTGGAGTACCTGCACTGAATAGCGCTAGCAGACCGCACAGTGTCATTGTGGACTTCCTGTTCCTCGCTGAGCTGCTTCAGCAAACATCTCTGCTCATGTAGCAGCTTGTCGTTTTCAGCGAGTATACAAGTGGTCATCTCTCTCTCCTGGCAACATAGCAAAAGGCTTCATCGATCATCATCACTTTCTTCATATCTCCTCTGCCCAACTCTCTCAGAAACAGTTTGATCGTATTAGGATGCGCTCCAGGTACAATCGCGTGGAGATGGGTGTAATCTAGGTTTCTGCTGTTCCGGGTGGCTGGCTGCAGCTTTACCCTGACAGAGGCATCCACGGTGAAGGCTAGCTCTCTCTCCAGGACCTTGATCCTCTGGTCGCGCCAGCTGGTCTCGTAGATGTAGGTCTGCTTGGCTCGCTGAAGCTTGATCTTGTGCTGTCCCTGTTTCTCGTGGTACTTGCTGCAGAGAGACAACAACAGCAAACTTGGCCTCAACCAGCAAACATTAACCATCGACTCCCCGACCATTGAAAGTTCAGACATGTTTGTTTTGAGTTAAAATCTTCTGGGCCTGTTTTACAACACACCCCATTAGTTTTTTAGAGTGCTGGGCAAAGGGCCAAGTACAGTAACATGCTTACATGCAGACCTACCACAGATGTTCTGTCAGGGTGACTGTCCATGTCAAGGCAAGAAGACTGTACCTGCTCTGTGTGTCCAGATCTATGAGGACTTCTCTCAGTTGTTCAGTCAGTCTCTCACACTTCTGCTGACTGGCCTGCAGAAGCTCCACATCAGCACCCAACTGTGGTCAAACACACATAGACAGCAGTTCAACATTATAACAAATACAGTGTAACCAAGTAGCCACAATGCTGACTGATATCAGCAACACGTACATGTTGGTAGTACACAGGGGGGAACACAGCATCTTTCAACATGGTTTGTTGACGGACAGAAATAAAGGTATGTCCAGCTGCTATCCACCATGTTAACACTGGATAGTACCACAAGAGAACAAACACCACTAAAAGCAATCTATTTAGTAGACTATATGCTCAGTACACAAATCTAAAAACTGAACCTAACAATGATTACGGCAGCAGTGTTTAAGAGGCCATCAGAGTGGGTAAATCAACAATAGTATGATAATACCAGCCTTGACTTGTCTACCCTCACATACACACCAGTGTGAAGGAAAAGGTGTTCAAGTTTAGGAAAAAGTCCTACCTCTCTATTCTGAGTATTTAGCGCCACCCTGTGGTCATAGCCTCTCATTGTATGGATTTTCAGGGCTAATTAGTTCATTTCACACAACAATGGGTAGGATTTCAGATTATTGCTGGGTGGAGTCATCAAGTATTTGAAATGCTATTGTTTTACTGTGTTACTGTTCCTTCCCTGTTCATCGCACCTGGCATCTGAGATGGTGTCACTTTGGGATATTTCTATCAAATACACACCGTCTCCCCATATTCCTTCTGGTCATCCGCCACTTTGCTCCTCCGCTTGTCACACTCCTCCCTCAGGGAGCTGCAGTCCCTCTTCGCCTCCTCTCTCATGGACTTCAGCTCCTCGTACTCCTCCTCCAATTCTTCCGTCTTGTCCTTCAGAGCCTCCAGACTCTCCTCCTCCTTCTCCTTCTGGACCCGCAGCTCCAGTACCTCATGCTCCAGGAGCTGTTTGGATTCCAACAGCTGCTGATGTTTCTCCTGAAGCCCCTGCAGCACCTCGGTCAGCTGGTGTGGCTCAGGACACGCTGCTCTCTGAGGCCACCTGCAGGCGGAGGAAGGAAACAGAACCCTCGGCCAGGTTCACAGGTCTGCATCTCTGTTCAGCCATGCATGACCAGGTACACATCCGTTTACGTCACAAAGTCTTGTTGCTCTAAATGCTCTACGTGTAGCATTACCTGTCCTGGTTCTGGTTCTGCATGGTGGTCTCCAGGGTCCTCGGAGAAGCCATTCCTTCACCCTGACACACAGGTCAAAGGTCAGTATCTGCTCACGTTTAGGATCCCTCAATGGGTGGGTGTTGTTTTTAATGTCCTCTTGTACTAATGTAAATTAGCCAATGGATGTGTTGAGGATGGCCTTTGTTAAATAAACAAGCTAAATTCAACAGAGAACCAGTTATCTCAATCAGTGAGTCCCCAGATGATGGGATTAATATCTTGCAACCATTGTACTCTACTACTGAGGCTAGTGCATTGTCCAGCATTGAGTGCATGGTATGGTAAATGACTATCCTAGCCAGACTGCGCTGCTCTTCCATAATCATGGCTTTGTCTCCCTTGGCTGAGTCTTGCTTTATCTGAGCCACCTGTGTTCATATAAATATTAGTATTGCACAGCCCACTGTATCCATCCAGACTCCATTCTCTCAGCAGACCACAGAGGCAAAACAAGGCAAGTCCATGGTAGGATCAACGTGACCTCATTATGTGTGGTCACCGAAGCACCTCTGTTCCAGTCTCCTACCGTGTGGAGGTGGACACGTCTCTCAGCGTCCAGGGAGCGCACCCGGGACCTCAGGGCTCGGATCTCCTGGTCCAGGCGATCGTTGAGCTCCTTGGCCTTCCGTAGTTCAACCACATCTACAGAAGGACTCGGGACTCGTCAAACGACACCAGCATAGCCAACGTGAAAGGTTCATACTTTTCACACACCAAACGCAATGTGCAGTAACAGTGCAGCGATCTCACAAGAATGAAGGTGCAAAGACTAACCGCATTTCTTTAGCTTTTCTACTTCCTGTCTGAGCTGCTCTACTTCCTGTTGGGCCCCCTGGAGCTCTGGCTCTGTAACACACACAAAGAATAATATGAAAATATTTCAAATCAAACTCACACACGTTGTTAGTCATGTCAACTGTATTCCGTGTTGTGTGTGAGAATGTGTGCGTGCACGTGTGTGTGTGTGTCTCACCATACGCGCTCTGTGTCAGACGGGCAGACTCAAGTTCATCGGTCAGACGACGGATTTCTTGATGGGCCATCGCCAAGCGGCGAGATGCTTCATCCAGGTCCCGCTCTAGGCGGGCCCACTCAACCTTGACCCCCGACCCCTGAACCTGCTGGGCAGATGCCTGAAAGAAACACACAACTGGCATGAATTAGCTAAAGAATGCTAGCCGTGAAGTTATTGTTTTTGTTAGCTTTGCAGCTTTGTGTGGCAAAGCTGAAAATAAAACGCTGGGCTGGCTTCCGTCAATGCAAACGGTTCCAACTTGATGGGGATATTTCCCCATGATTAAAGTAAACCAAGAAATGTTGTTTTGCATGCATGGACAAGAAGAAGGTGAAACAGCGGGACAACAAAGAGGTTGTTGAGGGAAATAATAACAGTCATAGAGACCAAAAAAATCTACAACCACAGCACCACGTGCATGGATGCAAGGAGAGGACCACTGAGAACAGGGGCTGTGTCACAGAGGACAACATCCAAGCTGTACTCAGACAGCAAGCGCTGCGAACAGAACCAGCAGGAGGAGACGGCCAAAGAAGAAGAACATTGACAGAACGTTCATCTGAATGCATAGGAGCCTCTCAAAGCATGCTGGGACATTCCTGAGAAAGAAGCCTACAGTGGGACTAGCTCCAGGGAGATGCAGTCTTGGCCGGACCATTTTACTCATTAAAGCTTTTGTTGCCGACCCAAATTGATCCAATAGGATTCCAAATAAAATCATAGGCTGTTTGTTTTAGGCATTTGTTCAGTTTTAGGCCAAGTCAAACTGTCACTCTGAAACTGATCCTGGAGGGATGCAAAAATACATACAGGGACAAAACAGTGTTTGTTCTGAGCCGCCTTGCGGAGTCCGAATAACCTCTTCCATGGGCTCAGGCCACGGTGCAAAGCTCCACTCAGAACGCCCTGTGGAATCCACCAGATGGACCAAACCACATTTAATATCAATTTGGATAAAACCTCAGACAAAACCTCATTCTGCGTATATGATCAAAATAATTACATTAGACAATCTTAATCAGATCATTGTATTCATTCATCACAGTATTTGCAATAACCACATTCATTTGTGCATGTACAAGGCAACTTGTACATGACAATGACTATGAATTCAATACTGTCTGCTCATTTACGATGCATCTAGCTCACACGAAACAGTGAGTCGTCTTACCTGGTCCGTACTGTCCTTGGTTGCTTGTTGGGACTGACGTTCAGTGTCCCCGGGACACAGGTCTACGGCAGAGTGGGCCTGGGCCTGGGCCAGGACCTGGGCATGGACGTGCACTCCAGGGTCTTGCTCTCTGTCCAGCAGGGAAGCCCTCTCCACCAGCAGGTAGGCCACCTGCTCACTGGGGCTGCTGGGCATCACCTCTGTCAGGCCCACCTGGTACAGCATCTCAGCCACCTCGCTCCTCTGGGCGTCTGCCATCATCCATGCGAGGAACATCCATGTGGGGGACACAGCTATGAAACTGAGCTGAGAGACCGAATCTGGCCCAGTGTAGCTTGTGTTCGTCCCCCTAGAGTCTGTTCTGGCTGGAGGCAGGGGTGTTCGTGGTCGTACCTCGCTGAAGGGTCAGTTTCTCTAGCTGGGTCCTCAGCTGCTCGTTCTCCCTCTCCAGCTCCTGAGCCAGACCGTCCCTCTGCTCCGACAGGCAGCGGATGTGTTCCAGGTACCTTTGCACCTGATAAGCACACGCGCACACACATCCTCTCTATCATTAGACCTGCTCTGACACACATGCTTTCGAACACGAATGGAGAAACGTTATGCACTTACACTGGCGATCGTCAACATCTCCTAACCCAGGCGTGTGCCTGAAGGAGGGCGGGCTCACCTCAGCTATCTCCGCGGTGTGTCGTGAGCGGAGGGTGTCAAGATCATGGGTCACGGTGAGCAGGCGTTCCTGTCTCTGCTGAAACTCTCGCCATAGGAAACAAAGTTGTTCTGTCACCGGTGCTGTGGGACTCAGTCCCTCCTCTTGCAACCAGCAAACTACATCTCCAAGGTCCCGCTGCTCCAGCTTTGGAAGGCAAAACTTCACATTGTATTACTGACAAACAAAAAATGCCTTCATACATATGCATCAGGTAGCATCACCATTACATGACAAAATCCATCTGTCCTCTCCCATGTTTTAAGCCTTTCTCTAGCCTATGTTACAGTGGAGACACATTTATAAAAATGTATACAATTATTAATAAATAGACAAGATTCTGAGGCAAATTATATCTCAATGGAAAGAACGAAAATAACTTGCACCAACTGTCTACTCAACTATGCAGTTTGCGATGTTTATGTCTGATTACGCCAACACATAAATAACGCTGCAAGATTCATAGTTTGAGGGGGGGGAAGTCAAACCTGAAACAAGTTTGAGGGTTTCTCCTATTGGGTCCTTTGAAATGCGTTGACTAGATTATACGAACAAAAACTATATCCAGCATAAAGTTCATACTTGCGTAATGCCAGGATTTAGGAAAACAACTGTTTCTCGTAGCATACTGTTACGGACAGCCGCTGGGTTAGTCTGGATTGGTCGTAATGTGCAGCTGTTTTAAATGACACCCACCCACGCTTAGGAAAAAGTAAACTATTCGTTTTCAGTCTGAACTTTTAAGATAGAAGAAGATAGAAGAAAAATAAGACTAATCTATGTTGATGATAATAAGTAGTTAAAGTAATCTACACTCTGAAATGATTACCCTATAAACTGTAGTACAGGAAAAGTAACTGTGACTTGCAAACCAATGCGCACACGCCGAACGGTCGAAGTTTAGAGTAAATTTAGCCATCGAAAGTTTGCAAAACAGTACCAATTTGTAAGGCACGCTCATGTACAGGTAGCATAAACTTTTAAAATTAGCTAAATCGGTCCTTACCATTTGCTGTTCCATTTGATTTGAGCTCACGTAATCCTTCGGTAAGAATTAGAAGACCGTTATCCGAATCAAATTGGTCCAAATTAACCCGACGATCATTTGAATTAAAAGCCAGTCATCTGTGTAGCGGACTCATATTTTCACATATTATAACACCCCCCAGCATTCCATAGCCTTCCATGGCCTGTTTGCATCACAAAAACAAAAGTCTTAAGCATTGAGACCATCTACAGCTGAAAACATCTAGGGGGTTGACCTGTTGATCCACTTTCCAAAAAAGGCAAACTTTCATGCGATGGGCTGCTTCCTTGCACATGCACGAGCTGTACTGGTTAGACACGCAGATTGCATCAAATCTGATTACATGAGACCTAGGCCTACTTTAAATCTCCAAAGATTACAACACGCATTTCTCAATTGCCTTGGCTGGGAGTTGGTTACATTCATACTGTTCCGTACAATAACGTTAGATGGTGTAAGAATAATACTGTACAATATACAGTAGTGGGTCTTTCCAATAAACACAGGGGAGTCTCTCCAGCCATTCACTTCAGCTTCATTATTTCTGTTGCTTAGTTAAGGTGTGGTTATGCATCTGTCTGTCTCTTTCCTGTCTCCTGGGTGGTCTGGATTCTCCTGTTTGGTATTGAGTGTTCTAAGGGGCTCCAATGACTTCCTTTGTTACATCCTACTAGATTAGACCTTGACTGAAGAATACATGTGGACAAAATCAAACTCAAGCTTTCTATTACGATTGAATGAAAACTGTTCACATTTGGCAAAGGCATGCCAAATGTTTTGCGAATGTTTTCTGTGGTCTACCGCAACTAAATGATATGTTAGCTCAACGCTTTCGTGCTTTAGAGATGAACTTATTCAAGATAAGTTCACGTGAACGTGCTGCTACCGATCTGTGCAGAATGAAGTACCTTTTAAAGTTCATTTAAACTTCTAGAGGTGGTGGTCTAGCGGCCAGCTGTAGTACTACTGATTGTGGGGAAGGGCCGATGCAGGCAAAAGGAAATGGGCGTAGAGAACACCCCTCTTTATCCCCTTCCACATTCCTCCTGATGCCTTTCTCTGAGTTTTTGCATAGGGAGTGCGAAAGAGAGGAAGAGAGGAGCAGCAGGAAGAAAAGCAGGGGACCAGCAGAGAGACCGTACTATCAGACCACTTGGCCCATGAGAGCAAAACGTCTTTAGAGGTAAGTCTCTCAAACATGACGTTCAGGAAGGTTCACTGAACAAGGCATTTATTACGTTTGTTTGGAAATCTGATTCCAATGATGCCAAAGTTGAACCATACTTACTATGTGCAAACTTTACAAAGCCTATCCTGAGAAAATCAGGAATGTTTCTGTATTTATGAATTTATGACATATTTATTGATTTGTCTGCATGCATGACTCTTGCCAGTACCTGGTACGGGCTTCATAACATCATAATATATATAAACCATAATCAGGCTCATTCCACTGTGAATAGTCACTTTTTTTGAACAAGTAAAACTTTGTCTATCAGTGCGATGGAGGTTTGTTACAGAACATTAGAAGACAGAGGAATAGTTCTCCATCCTTCATGTTATTGATTGCAATGGCTTCAGTTTTAAGAGAATTACAGTCAAAATAAGAGAGGTGGCAATAACCATAGAAATGTAACAGAGCATTTTCTATTGTTACATAATTGGCGATTCATCAGTTATGTTCCATGTCTTCTCTTGCTCACACTGTAAAAACTTCAAGTAAAGACATTTTTGAGGTGTATCTTTGGAAATCTTGTCAGAAGCCATCGAGTTGGACGAGAGACAGAGCTCAACATCAGAGAGCTGTCTTCTGGATGGTGTGGCAAATGTACCACAGATCTGGTCATTATTCCCAGATGGATTTGTGTGAAGCTCCATTTAAAGCTTGTAGTCAACAGTTTTTCGTTACAGTTTTATGAAAAAAATTGCTTAATTACAAAACACTAAGTTCGTCATTGGACAAATAACCGCCCAAAACTTGTATACTCAATGCTGTCAATTTGATGAATTTTAAAGCAGATAAGCAATTCTAAACCACTTGGAATGTTTAAGATAATCTAAGCATTCCTGAACATGGCCTTTTGACTCAGCGAAGTCCTGAACCAAAATCCTTTTCAAGACGGGCGTACAGCGTCATCACATCTCATGAAACCCATCACACTCAGTCTCACACAGGCTCACAGGAGGTCACCTCCCTTGTTTCTGCGACTGTACATGAAGCGAAAACAATCTTGGAGATTTAACTCAGAGACAAGCGACTTGTTTACAGACCAACCAGGGTGCAGGGGTCTGATGTGCACTTCTGATCCCGGTCAAGACGTTGAGATAGATGGGCTGGAATTCCCCTGGCTGGCAGATGAGAAAGATGGGGGGCCTTCTCACGAGGCCCCCTGTGAGAGGGAGCGGGGGGGGGGAAGGGGCATAAGAGGGGTCAAGAATCACTGGCAGCAAAAGTCAAGACTTTGAGAGCAGCGTGTTGTTTTTAGAGGGGGGGTCACCGACGCCCTAGTTGAAAACTACAGGAAAACATTCTTACCTCCAACTTGAGCTTCTGTTGTATTCATGGGAGCCTGTCCCTCAAGCCTTCACATCACTTTGCTCTGTGTGCAGGAGCTCATCCCCAGCCTGCAGCCATGGTGCTTCTGCTCGTCTCTGTCACTGTGCTGCACCTGGTCACCCTGGCTATGCTCTTCACCGCCATTGTGGAGAAGGTAAGATAGACAGGCCACTCTGCTGCTGTAACAGAAAGAGAATGGGCTCCTTGTGCCACAGCTCTCCCCCATCCTGACTGGAATGTGCTCTCATCTTGGTCCACTTAGAAGCCCAGGGTTGGAGGGACACTGCTCTCTGTCTTTGGGGGGGACCTGCTTTAGTTCCATCTGTTGAGATGAGGAATGACAGAAGTCAAGAAATAATTCCTCCAAATTGTGTTTAATACATCAACATTGTAAGAACCTGAAATTAGGTGATCTAATCTTACCAGAATCTCTGCGAACAAAGCAATGTTCTGTCTGCGTTTCCCTCTTTCACAAACTCCTCTCTCTCTCTCGTCTCTCTCCCTCTCACTGTTTCTCTCTCTCGACTTCTCTCTCTCTTCCTGACTCTTATTTCTCTCCCTCTCTCTCTCCCTCTCTCTCTCTATTTTTCTCTCTCTACCTATCTCTCTCCCTGTCTCTTGTCTTTCTCTCTGTTTCTCTCTCTCTCCCTGTCTCTTGTCTCTCTCTCTCCCTAGTCATGGTGGGTTTTAGCTGATTCTGAAATCATAGACCTGTGGTACAACTGCCATCATGACAATTCGACAGGAAACTGGCTGTGTGCTGCCAACAGCGAAAATGGTATGAATGTTGGCATCCATGTATTGATGCGGATCAAACTTGACTAACTGTATTCCATACAATAAAGTAAACACTACCAGTGTGTGGTGGTGGGGTTCATTGTGTCCTGACCTGCCTGGCCTGCTCCCCCAGACTGGTTGCAGTCTGTCCAGGCTCTGATGGTCCTCACCGTGGTCTTCTCATCCATCTCCTTCCTGGTGTTCTTGGGGCAGCTCTTCACCATGTCCACTGGAGGGCTCTTCTACTTCACTGGGCTCTGCCAGATGTGTGCAGGTAGTGTACCCCAGCAGCTCTTCATCTTACTGGGAACACACGCTTCCTTCAGCTGCCTTGTTTAGGTCCAATTGTGATGATGTACCATGAGTTAAGACCTTCTTTGTTTGTTTGTTTGTTTGTTTGTTTGGGGGGGGCTTCTCAGGGTTGACAGACTTTGCTGCGTGTCTCATCTTCACGTTACACCGTAAGGAGGTCCTGAACGAGGCCCGGGAGATGAGCACCTCTCACTTTGGTTACTGCTTCATCCTGGCCTGGCTCTCCATGCCCCTGCTGGTGGTTAGCGGGGTACTGTACATCCACCTGCGCAAGAAGCAGTGAAAGAGCGAAGGAGGACGGAAAAAAAGAGGGGAGGGGAAAGGAGAAGAAAATGTAGGAACCTAGGAAAATGCTCATTTTTTCATCGTCATTTGAACTTTGATGGACTTTGATGTACTTCTTGTAAGAGATTGTGTTTGTGCACAAAGCCCACCTCATATTGTATTGTGGAACTATCGCTTGTGTTTAAAACCACGGAGGTAAATCACATTGTCCATTAAACTCAGAAGGGTGTGCCGCCATGTTGCTTTCAAGAGACACTCCCGTTATGAAGTCATTGATGAGTCAAGAATACCTTTGTCCTAAAATGCCTTCCAAGCATAGCTCACTCATAAGTCATTATGTACAATATATTATTAAGTCACATTATCCTCATTTGATATTTAACAAGTTCCCCCACTCACCATCTGACACAGCAAGACACACTAGATGCATCTATGAATCTATTGCTGCAACTGTGGCTGAGGTAATACTGGGGACTGATGGTTAATGCACTTCTAGTATCCCTGGATTCTACACCTTAAAATAAGCTCTCCGCAGCCGTAGTCATTGGCTCTCAGAGTAGTGTTTAAATCTGTGCTGACAGAGAGGACAGAGGAGGTGTACATATCAACAAGAAAGAGCCAGGCATGGTTTGGGGAGAGGTTGTCAAGGGGATACAGCAGGGTTGTACTGGGACAGGAAGCCAGCCAGTCAGCTTCCAGCTCCGCTGCTGTGGCTGGCAGATCAGGCCAGACCGGTCAGAGCAGATCAGACTTCAGAGCCAGAGGAGGAGAGTGCTTTCACAGTCAGATAATGGGTAGAGTGAAGACAGAAATGTTACGCTGGGGTACGCCTTGAAAGCATCACAATACGCAGAGATCGGAAATCACACGTTTGAAATGATAGATTCCGAATGGCCGTGGTGAACAGCTGTGCACCTGCTCTTGAGGTGCGGTGTGAGCTGTCCCAACAAGCACAGAGTCCTAAACCAGCTGCAGCTCAGACGGACTGACAGAGTCTGTGAGCAGCACAGCTCTCTGAAGCAGAAATGAAAATGAAGAAAAGAGGTGGGTAAAGAGGAGGGCTTTGCCGAGAAAAAAGGGAGGGGAAAGGTGAAAGATTTCTTTTACACAAAGGTGAAACTGTCTGCCGCATACGAGTATGAAGTCTGACAGCTGAGGTGAGTCGTATTTTCATGTCGTGTCGTCTCTGTCGACTGCAGTCAAATAGTTTTGTAAAAAGCAGCAAAGTGACTTATCTAAAGCTCTCCACTCCGCTATTTGTGTGCTTATATCAACATGGGACTTGGAACTTGTTTGACAAAGGGTGGGAACTCTGAAAGTAATTGTGTATAATCAACACCGTGAATACTGTTTATTTCACAGACGGACGAAACCGCAAACCGAAAATGAACACATCTGATGGATTTAGGCCTTGTCTTTCCCTGCAGTCCAAGGCAATGAACAGATTGTTGTTTGACTGGATAGCTCTCATTTGAACACATTCAGAACTTACCGATGGAACCTTTGACAACTGCCGCTGATAACAGAACAGCAGTGTAAATGTTTCATGAAGTGGTGCAACTGGTAGGTTGGTGGTGGAACCTCTCCTGAGCTCAATAGATGAGACTTGCCTGGGTCATCCAGCCTACCAACCAGCCACAGAAACAGCTAGACAGTCAACTTATCATTCAACCAAACAGACTGGAAGTCAGTCAGTCCATCACACCGACGCCTAGACAGACTTCTTAACCTCCAGACATGTCTAACTCCCATGAGCAGAGCTTGAATGAGAATGCGGTGTTCCTGCCCTTGTCCGAGTCCAGCCCGGAGTTTCTCCACTGTGAGCGGGAGCGATACGCCCTGGAGACCCTGCTGAGCTTGGGGCCTGGAGCCTTCTACGCCAGGCTGGTGCAGGAGAATCTGGCCCCCTTCCTCTCCCCAGAGGAGGTTAATCAGATCAGCAGCTGGGCCAAGAACTACCACATCAGCCAGCTACAGCTGGAGAACGAGGAGGAGAAGGAGGAGGAGGTGGAGGAGGGCTCGGGGCTGCAGGGATTCTCCGACTGCTACTTCCCCACCCACTCTGACACCCCGGCCCCCTGTCTGTTGTTGGGCTGGCCCGAGAGGTCGCCCTTGGTGGGAATGGACCATGCCATGGTCCACACCAATCCCCCAGCAGTGGGCCAGCCCAACATCAGGGAAGTGATCAGGAAGCTGCTGCAAGGAGCCACTAAGGTACCACAGTGTGTTGTCTGCTGTCATTCGATTACTTTCTTGTTCTGTTCGTTTCCGTTTCTAAGGAAGTACAATGGTCTACAAAGATGATTGTATTTGTACGAGATGACACGATCATCTTCCTGTCTGTACTGCTTTAATTCTGAAGCTGCTCGCTCCTCAGGTGATCGCCATAGTGACAGACAGACTGACGGACAATGCTGTGATTGGCGACCTGCACTGCCAGGCCTCCCGGGGGGTTCCTGTCTACATCATCCTAAACCAGAGGTCCATCCAGGAGAACTTCACACCCCACAGGCTTACACATCCTGTGAGGATCCATGTCATCAGCCTGCTGTCCAGTAGTCTGTTTATCACATACACTTATGATCCTTACTGTCTAGTAATCTGTTTACTGCACACAGCAATGATTCCACTGTCTAGTAGTCTGTTTACTACACACAGTTATGATTCCACTGTCTCATAGTCTATTTATTACATACAGTTAAGATCCGACTGTCTAGTAGTCTATTTATCACATACAGTTAAGATCCTCCTACTGTTTAGTAGACAGTTCATTACATACAGTTATGATAGGGAAAGGATTTTGTCACGCTAGACTGTGGGGACACCTTTTCAGAGAGCTGTTACATGTCATACACTGGCCCTGTCAGTCTGCAAGAACAGCTACAGTGACTTCAAGAGACACACCTAGACAGACATATGTGTCCGTCAGCACGAACAGCGTGAGCATGCTACAATCGTTAGGAATGTGACCAGAATGAAGCAATACTTTCAACATGGTAGCTGGGCAGGTTGTTCAACATTCAATGTTGCATTTGTGTGCATGTTCATGGGAGAGAGAGAAAGGGAAAGAGAGAGAACAAATTGGCGGTTTGAATCGAACAGTGACCCTTCTTATTGTAGAAATGACAGAGGGTTTACCCTTCCTCCGTTCCCTGTGTAGAACATCCAGGTGCGCGTGCTGGGAGGAAAGACCTACTGCACGCGGGAGGGGAAGATGGTGGTGGGGGAGATGAAAAACAACTTCCTCCTAGTGGATCTGGAGACGGTAGTACAAGGAAGCTATAGGTAATGGACTGATGTCGATCCCATCCGTCTGGTGTTGAGTCCTAATCCCAGATCAGAGGGGCCCCAATGTCATTGAATCCTGTCTGGCAGGGAGCTGATTCAAAGCTACTCTTCACACTAACCGATTCGACACTCGATTTGCCTGTGTCCTTCAGTCTGACCTGGAGTGACGCCCACCTGCATCGCCAGCTGGTGACCGTTCTGAGCGGTCAAGTGGTTGAGTCCTTTGACCAGGAGTTTCGGATCCTCTTCGCTGCCTCTCTCCCCATCCCTGACAGCTGGAAGGTTGCCAAGCACCCCATGGACATTGCATTCCACTCAGGTGAGGCTGATGACAGCAGCTGTGTCCAACACAGTGTGGTCATGACGGGTCTTTGGCCTTTTAACGATCACTTAATATATCATGTTAGACTGCTTGACTCTCACAGCATTGAGATAACAAGACAGAGAGATAACAGCAGATCTCTCTCTTCCTCACCACTCAGAGAAGTCTGATCAGCCAAGCCATCTCCCCATGGAGCCCCTCTCAAGCCCTGAACCCTGCCTGCCCACAAACTCCCCCCTGGACTGGGAGGCCATGGGGGTCCTTCGGAGACACAACCACGAATCGTCTGTCAATCTGCACGGGCTGCCCATGAATTCAGAAGAACCACTGCTGTTCAATCCACATGAGAGAAACACTATGTTGGTGAAAGAGTCTAATCACCACCAAACAACATTTCTGGAGGAGGAAAGGTATGTAGAACGACTGGAAGTGTCATGGAACTGAATTTCTATACCTTTAGAGGTAGAGAGATAACGCCAGCAGGTGTTTCGGTTCTTTTGTCAAGGAAAATGTAAAGATTGACTCAATGAAAGTAGAGCAAACTTTACGGCCAAGAAGTGAGACAGAAACTGCCTGTGCCTTATCACTCTCATCTGTTTCACAGCTGCATCTCATGGGACAGAACCCTGTTCTGTGTTGTGTGAATAGGTGCGCAAACACACTCAAATTCTCCCTTTTCTCATGTCACAGAGCATATGTCAATTCCAACTTTGAGAAGAGGAATCAACAAGAAGACCTGATAACTTTCAAGTCAGTATGTCAGGAGCGCTCATTATTACATGTCATCATGCCAGCCGTTGGAACATTCTGAACTGTGGGATGAGCTGCCCCTCTTTCCACCATATCATTTGTGGTCAATCTGCTGCCTTCTTATCTGACAGAAACGCCAGGCACTCTGAGACAGACTTTCAGACCTTCACTGATAAGGAACTCCAACATAGGTAAATGGACACGAAAAAGGACCAGCACCATACAGCTTTGGTCACATTACGTTTGAAATGGACTTTCAGCATAATATCCCCAGCTTCTCATGTGTCATAGGAATGGTACTTGTACGGTTCTAGGCAAACATTGTGAGAACATCAAACTGACAAACATCAGTTATTACAACATAAAACAATATTTTTCAAAATGTACCATCTGCAGTATATTTGGACGTTGCTTGTAAAAGAGGCTGCGGAAATACATGTGATTTGATTCCACTGTAGGGTATCTTTGTATACGATGTGTTTCGTCTGCTTTAAGGGTGCAGCCAGATACAAGAGGTCGCTTCTTCAGAGAGCGCCCCTGGCAACGGAGCCGTGAGGCTGACAAGGAGGGTCCTGCTCAGCCGCGTCACGACAACGCAGACAAGAGCTCCAGACCAGAGACCACGGTCCTTTCCTCACATCACAGATGGCAGCAACCAAACAGGAGGCAGGACATTTTGGAGGAGGAGTCAAAAATGCCCCAAGGCCAATCGGAATCCAGCTCATGGGCAAACAGTCCATCGTCGACTAGGGTGAGTGCCAGGTTTTATGAAGGTGTGCAAACTGTCAAGGTTAAAACAGAGAGATCAGGTCTGACAACCATGGGGTGTTGTTCACTGTTAGACACAAACAATCAAACGCAATTGTTGTCCGATGACTATGTGACGTTATCCCACATTCCTGATTAAACTCATTTTCACTTTAATCACATTGTTACAAATGTGTGTTATGTACATTTAGAACCATTTGGTTTCAGTTTAATCATTTAAACCAATTACATGTAAATTGGTCGCCTAATCAAAGTAGGGTATGAAAAGAACCTTTTTGGAATTTGCACTTGACGGTAGCTTTACTTTACTTACCCTGTTATTGGCTGCTTGGACGTTTCTTCCTCTTGTCCGATACTCCTCATAAATCTTCAGCAAGAGCATGTGGGATCTTCCCTTGAGTGTGCGATTGATAGGAAGCGCGAGTAGACTGTCACAATGGGCTGTCCTTCCGTCCTCCAGAAGCCTCTGATATTGAGAGTGCCTCAGAGTGAAAGCTTCAGCTCCCTGAGTGACATCATGAGAAGGCTGCATCCTCAACAGAGCTCCTCAGGGCTCCTGACCAGGTCGTCCAAGAGCACCGTGTCAGAGCTCAGCCACTCCATGATGAATCTGAGCACCTACAACGCTGACGCAAGTCAGCCGAAGGACCCCGCAGCACCTAAGTTACAAGCCAATGTAAGCAAGAGGGCTTCTGTGTGTCTTTGTGTGTGTGTGATTGCATATCAGAATCAGAATTGGTTTTATTCGCCATGCAAGATAAGCAAGCAGAGAATTTACTGTGGCAGGGAAGTAGCCTACTAATGTCACTGATATCTGTGTATGGTTGCATATCCTCCTAGCCTGCTAATGTCACTGATATCTGTGTATGGTTGCATATCCTCCTAGCCTGCTAATGTCACTGATATCCTTCCCTCTTGGTGGCAGTACTTTGATCCTTTCCGAGTGACCCCAGCCCTCGCCCTGATGAAGAAGAGGAACGACGACCTCAAGGCAGGGATGCTTCGACAACCCAAGACGTTCCTGCCGTCCTCCAGACCTCGGAGCAGCAGCTTTGGACCGCAGATGGACTGGAGAAGGCCACAAGTGGACAGGGACAGAGGGAGGGAGGAGACTAAGTGACCCCAGGACCTTGACGCCTCTCAGATGTGGAGTAGGTGGAGAGAATGTGGCTCCACAGAACACAACCCCCATCTGCTGGATGTGCTGGGTGCTACAAGTCCTCGCGCTTCACAGCTGTCACTTGTCTTGTTGCTGTGTTAATGAAGGAGAGGTTGATACACTACTCGCTGTGGCAGTTTGCCTCATGCTGTACCCTCGACAGCGTTTCACTGCGTCCCAGTGTTCAGAGGTTGTTGGTTGGCCCTACTAAGCTACCGCAACTGGTGACACACAAGTAGGAGAATGTTATGCAAAGAACTTTACTGTTGTTTGTATCGTGGTGAGTGAAACTGGCCTTAACAGCAATTACAAGATGATGAGAATCATCATGGCTGAACCGAGTCACATGTGTGTTAGGTGAAGGTGATGGGTGTTGCTCGCAACCGTATTCGTAAACCATGATTTGTTGTTGCACAACATATCGCTTTTGGATGAGGTTTTAGAAATAGTCACCGCGAGTTCAACCATTATATATATATAAAATATCTCTGCGCTTGATAATATAACCTTGCGGACGAAGGTCGGAACATCCCTAGGGGTGGCTTACGTTTGTAGGGGACAGTTCGAATAGGAACTAATCCTCTAGGGATATCACATACACCAGTATATGTCTTTATTAGACAACGGGAACCCTAACTACAATGTGTGACATTTCTCCAGAGAGTACTAAAATATGTTGGTTAATTAATCAGGAATCCCTTTAAAAGGGTAGATTAGCTCCTGCTTGTGCGATAACAGACTCTATATACGACAAACCTTTTAATAATAAAAAAGGTGTTTATTGGACTTTCCTACTGTTAAACAAATAGACTCATATACGAAATGTCAGAGACATTATGTAATTTTCCTGTAGGCCACTAGATGGAAGCAAGTACATTTTCTGACTGCGGAATCTACAACCTAGAAGAAGATTACCATGTTACACGTGTGTGGGCTGTGACGTCAAATTAACCTAGCTAGCCTTACGCGTAACACAGTTGTTACACATAGGTTTAGCGAGCTTTATCTTAGTGGTTATTTAAATAAATAACTGCTATCACGTAACCGCCATCAACATGGTTCGTGCTCAAAGGTGAGTACATTCATATTGCTGTAGTACCACTGGTGGGTAGGTAACCATGTTGTTAACTAGCTGTATTACTGTAAACTGAAGTTCCAGATGCGATGGTACATCTTTACAGGTAGCATGGCTAAATTGTGACTTTCTCCTCTATGCCACGTAGAACAAAACGATTTAAATTGCCCCAAAAGACGGAGCAGTATGATGCTGATGACCCTGCAGCATACAAAGATATGCCTGTCCCAGACAAGGTCGGTAACCTACATAACAACGCATGCATCACTCTGCCTCATTCGACTGAAGCGTATTTGGCAGCTTTGATAGATGATGTAGTAATCATGTTGGATCAGATTGGAATGAAACCCGCTTCTCTTTTTCTCACCAGAAATCATCCAAGTACACGAAAGACAAGATTGACGAGTTCCACGATGAGAAAATATCCGTGAGTCTGCGTACACACCTTTTTCAGAATCCCTCTTATCATGGCACCATTATTTATCAGTGTCAGTAAGTTGCAAACCAATAAGTCACTTCATAAAGGGTCTAAATGAGACTTCTAATGAAAGATGGGATGCTTGTATGTGGCAGAGACTCCTGGCACGAGGGGTAGCCATGGACAGCGACAATGAAGATATCGACGAAGAGGTGAGTCGCACTGTGTGTCCTAAATGGACCTGCTCTACAATCGGATGCACAGTCCTGACCTGGCGACATTCCGTCTCCGAGGGAACGAACACTCTTAATGTCTGAAATATTGTGTGTTTGACTTGTGTTCTTCCTGTAGGAGGAAGTGATGGCCCTGGACGTCTCTGACTCTGATGAAGAGGAGGAGGAGGAGGAAGAGAGTGACATGGAGAGTGATCTAGAGGGGAAGAAGCATGATGGTAAACCAGCTGCCTGTCGGTTATTCTGTGTCTGTTGTGTGCGTGTCCGTCATTGACCTGGCATGCGGTGATGTCCCCTCTGACCTAGATCTACCTAATGAACTGGCCTGGGGAAACAAGAAGAAGATGTTCTATGACTCTGACTATGTGGCTGCCAGTAAGTAGAATGCCAGCTGTATATTAGAATAACTCACAGGTCACAACATGCTATTGCACAAATGGTATCTTGCTCGGAATGTACTTTTTCTTTGGGACTGTGCTTAAGATGCAACCGCATGTTTGTCACGGCAGAGGGGAAAACTCAGGAGCAAGTGGAGGCTGAAGATGCAGAGGAGGAGGAAGAGGCGAAGAACATTCAGAAACGTTTGGTTGCCAATCTGAGTGAAGAGGACTATGACCTTAACCTCCTTCAGGTATTCGCTGGCTGCTGTTTACCACACGTCGTCTGTAGCTTAGTTGGGGCTGTGTCCTGCAAGACTGTATTTTTGCATAAGACAAACAATATTGGCCCTGGCTGTTATGTTTTGCGTGGTTGTGTAGGAGTTTGTTGGGGAGGAGAAGGAGCCGGAACAGAGTGTGGACAAGGAGAGGATTGTGAAAGACCTCAAGCAGATGTCCCAGAAGGAGAAGATGAAACTGCTGAAGAAGGAATCGCCTGAATTTTTGGAGCTCGTCCAGGATTTTAAAGCCAAGGTAAAGTCAGTACCAACCCTAAATGAGGCAGAATTGCTCATGAGAGCCATATGGAACTATTGGGAAATGTTGGAGTACTCGGGGAAAAGTCACCGATGTGATTGTGACAATCATTTGAAGTGTTTGGAGAGCTGAGTGGATTCATCTGGTGAACGGTCACAGTTCCACGCATCCCCCTCAGAGCTCCGCTAGCGCTTCAGGGAAAGGTCGAGAGTTTCACTTGGGACAGGGGCCACTCAGCGTGGAAATGTGCTGTGTTTTTTTGTGTTGCAGTTATCAGAGTTGAAGGAGGAACTGGAGCCTCTTTTGAAGATGGTCAAAGATGGACACATCCCAGCAGGAAAGGTGAGACTCTCTCTGCTACACTCAGCTTCCAATCCAGGCTGCTAAATTCTACTATTCTTCAAAATTGACTCTCCCTTGCAGCTCATTTCATTAATTTGACTAGTTTTATGAACTCATTTCCATCTTCTTTCTCTCTCTCTCTCTGTGTTAAAGGGTGCCAACTACATCAAGACCAAGCAGCAGCTCTATTTGAAGTAAGGTTGAATCCTAAGACGAGCGTGGTGTAGACCTTCTCATCAGTCTGGATTGTTTACTAAAGACAGACTTCTCTTTTCCTCTCCACAGTTACTGCACAAACATCAGTTTCTACCTGGTCCTGAAAGCCAAGCGAATTCCTGCCCACAACCACCCGGTGATTGAGAGATTGGTGACATACAGAAACGTGAGTCCACCTCTGCTGTCTAGTCGAGCGCAGCTCTTAATATCTGACCCAGGTTCTAACCCCCAGTCGTCTGGGCTGTCCTTCCTGCTGTAGTTAACGAGGGGTGTTTTTTTTGTTTTTTGTCTGACTTCCTCCAGCTGATCAATGACTTGGGTGCTGCTGACGCTCGCCTGGCTCCACAGCTCCGGCTGCTGCTGGCTAGACACCAGAAGGAGAAGCCTGCTAGGAAGCCAACCAGCAGCAAGGAGACAGAGAAGACCAAGGTAGGAAGTAGAACCATCCTGACGAGGCCCGCCGTGCGCTCTAGACGACGCAGTGAGAACGGCATATCTGGCTACGGAGGAAGTTGTCTGCGAACCAAAGAACGACGGTTCCAGAAACAAATGGAGTCCCCAGGGGCCCTTCAGCCCTGACTGTGTGTGTTGTGTTGACGTTGTGTCAGGTGCCTGAAGAGGCTGGCCCCGAGGCGTCTGAGGAGTCAGACTCAGACCTGGATGAAGAGGCCGCGCTGCTCTTCTACAGAGGGGTGGAGCAGAAGCTGAATCTGAAGCGCAAGAACAAGGACCAGCAGGTGGAGGAGAGGTGAGCCGAGACGGTTGATCACTCCTGCACAGGCGATGCCGGGTGGGAGATCCTGTGTGCGCTTGGTCCATGCGTTGGTTTTCCCTCTCAAAATTGGGGGGAAAAAAGGGCAACTTTGCGATGTGCTGAGACCACGTGCGCAGTTGTTGCCGTCCGACCAATTATCTGAGAGCTGTGGAGCCGCTGATCACAGTTTGAGATGAAGCTCCGCCTTTTCCCATTGCAGATTGGAGGAAGGTGAAGAAGAGGCGGAGGACAATGTAGATGCAAAAAGAGGAATTACCTATCAGGTGAGGTGTCTTCAACAAGGGCTTTCACACACGAATGAAGGCAGCATCTGTCATTTATTAGTTATCGTATATCTAATGACAGGTTGCCCATGTACAGCGTTCATTTATTCATGTTGCCCACATTCCCATAATACAATCCGTGTCAGCACAATAACCTGCGCTGAACAGAACAAGGACTTTCTCTTCATGCATTACATAATGATCTGTGCACTATACTTATATTCATTCTGCGCATCCGATTTGTCTCATGTGGGCCTAGTCAAGAGTATTATCCCATCTGGAACCATTAGTCTGATTGTGTCATCTGCCAACTCCACAGATGGCCAAGAACAAAGGGCTTACGCCAAAGAGGAGGAAGATTGACCGCAATCCCAGAGTCAAACACAGAGAGAAGTTCAGGAGAGCCAAGATCCGCAGAAAGGGACAGGTTTGTACCATGCCTGGATTAAACACAACGCTACATCATTGCACCGATTGGCCACCAAGTGGAGAACCTGCAGCTATGAACCCTTGTACCGCCTTAGTCATTGTGATTCATCTTTCTGCACCACAACAGTGAATCACAGTGACCTGAAGGCATGACCGGAGCTTATTAATTATACTAAATGGATGGCCGGGAGTTCCAATCTTAAAACGTAATCCAACACGTTTTTGTGTTTTCCTAGGTTCGGGAAGTCCGTCGGGAGGATCATAGATACAGCGGAGAGTTGTCTGGTATTCGTGCTGGAGTTAAGAAAAGCGTCAAACTCAAGTAGCCAAGCTCATCTATTGGGACGTTGCATACTTTACTGTTATGTCACCAAGGACCGATGTTGCTTCAAAGCTGTCCTTTAATAACTGTAGCAGCCTAAGTGGATATTTCTAGTTGAGGATTATGGTGTGGTAGGTTCAGCTACTGTAATGGAACCATAATGAGTACTATTGAGATTGGATCTTTCACAGACACTGCTTTGGACTGGTCAAATTATTCATGTGACTTTTTAATAAAACTCAAGATGCTTAGTTATTGACTGGGATTGTAGGTCTATGTGTATCACTTCAAATTAGCACTTGACAAGCAATGAATTATAATTACTAGCCAGGAGTCTTTCCCATGGGTTGAAACATGAACATTAAAGAATTATTTTCCCCCCAAACATGCATCAACACAGACATAAATGAACCGTAATAGTCTAGCAAGCCACAAGGCTTTTACATTCTTACGCTTTCTTCATCGCTCCAGATAGTGTCTGTGATGGTGAAGTCTTAGTTAAGCCTTGGTTCGCCATACTACACTGCATTTCTGCTTGATTTCATCGAAACAATTTTACATGACTCCAATCTGGCTATAACACACCAATCGACCTTCCCCACACTCCACCATATGAGATGAACCTTCACATTCCTGACACAAGGAGGACATTCTCAGTATGAGACAAGAAGCCCATCAGGCTTTCAGGTCGATGAAGCGGCCGTGTGCCGTGGTCAAGTTGCTGACGATCCTCTCCTCGATCTCCACCTCCTGTCTCACGTCTTCATCAGAAAGCAGCAGCTCATCTTGGGTGTCCTGGGTCACCACCACCACGTAGCCCCGTCTGGTGTCCAGAACGTTGGCCACCACAGCCTGGTGCCGGTACAGGGCCAGGGCCCGTCTAGCCCGGTCCAGTAGGATGGAAGGGTCCGTCTCCAGTTTAAAGGAAGTCACAAATGCCTGTGGAGCCCAGTCCTTCACCAGAGGAGACAACATTTTGGGCACCATCTTCATACTGATCTATAGGGAGAGAAACTGTGTTAAGATGGCCGTTCTTTATTACATTTTTGTCAACTTGTTTCACTTGTCTCCTTTAGGTGAACACCTCCAGAGGCGTTTGCCACTTAGTTTCCCATGTTTTAAGCGTTGTGCTGAGTTAGGGTTAGAATGAGAAGGTCAGGGAGGCGGAGCAAGTGGTGACTGCTCTATACTACTGAAAACAGAGTGTGAATAGACACCGTCAAAACAGCAGGGGATATGTGCGACCCTCCCCAGCATGCAAAGGGGGCTCCTCACCTGGAGAGGCCCATTGGAAGACTGAATCTTATGTTCTGGCATTTCAGACGCTGGGATGTAGAAGTCGGACACGGCTGCGGCCAAATAAAACATGGCTTTGGAGCCTACAAACAAACAAACAAACAAACAAAGAGCACAGGGTTGACTCCCACAGCACACCACAAAGCACCCTCATGTAACCTGAGCCTCAGTGCCCTTGGTGGTGGTGGTACCTATGGGGCTAAGAGCCTGTGCAGCAGCTTTGAGGAGGTGCAGGTACTCTGACAGAGTGCTGAACTCGATGGGCAGAAGAAGCCCCGCCTCCTTCACTGCCTGGTAGCGCTTCAACACTTTGGCGATATCGGGGAGAGCCTGCTGGTTGACCGTCACCTGACCCCCGGAGTCGGAGCCGCTCTCTAACCGCAAAGAGTCCAGCAGGTTGACTCCTGCGTAGAGGCGTGTGTAGGGATACAGGGAGCGGTGTCTGTGCATGAAGATCACAGCGTAGCCAGAGTCCAGGAAGTACTCTGCGGACGACGCCCCACGCCGACCGCTGCTGAAGTTGTCCAGGAAACGAACTGTACGAGACTCCAAGGGAACCTTGGTGCCGCCCGAGGTGATCAGTACCACCCGGCGCCCCGCTGCCCCATGCTGCGCAGCAAACGCACCCATCTGCCCCCTTACCTCCTCCACGTGGGAGGGAACGGCAAACTCGACGGCCAGCTTCCCTTCTGCATTTGGGGTTGTGGGGTCTGCCATACCTGGTGAAGCAGTTGAGAGATGGGACAGTGAAAGACTAAAAGCACACACACAGTAGGGACGTGGACATGGTCATAATTACAGACCACTGCTTTGAAACTGGGTGAAAGTGAAGAGCCAAACTGATACATTCCCAAGAGAGGTCACCATGAGTTAATGCGACGGGTAGTTTGTTGATTTGCTTCCCCTAACGCTGGAGGGAAAGATTGCGTGTAACAGCTCATTGGGGACCTTTAATAAATAGCCTACATCTGTAGATTTCCAGGGTGTCTGATAAGACTTGTGGAAAAATGACAACTATAGTTTTTGTCAGCCTTTGAAAGTGTCGCAAGGGATCAGGGTGCTACAAGACTCGATGGGACATGACTTCAGTCGTAGGTTTACCGTTTGTTTAATATACTGTATTAAGTCTACTAAAACTATGTCCGCAAAACGATACTAATACGTGTACACATTCTTACTGAACTTCTAAAGTTTCTTACTTCGTAGAGGTAACGTGAGGCTTCAGGTAGGCGAGCTCGTCAACTTCAGAAGCAGATTTTTCAGTAGCCAGAGTCCCAAAGTTTTGGACGCCGGTTATTGCTTAAACTGCCTGACCCCTCAAAGCCGTATGCCTGTTTGCCCTTTAGTATTAATCGGAGCAAAAGCAATCTCCACCCACCAGGTAACAGCCAGCTGTCCCTGAGTTTCAGAAAATATTATATCCCCCTTCACTGACACATCTCTTCCTGTGTCCGACTTTTTCTCCGACTGTTTCATCAATACCAAAATCTTTGTGGTTGGATGTCGCCGTCTAGTGCCATGGAGGCATTACTCAAAAAACATGCAAAGGTAAAACTAAATCGGATCTTAAAAAATGCAGTGAGATGGGAAGAGAAAATCTATCATGTTTAAATTAAGGTATTTTTGTATTACGTTAACTGTAATTGTAACTACTGCTATGGTAAAAACTCAATTATTATTACTTTTTTGAAGATTAAGCTGAATTAAATAGTCTGGTAGCATTATTACTTTATTTTAAATTAGTTTTCTCAATGTCAGCGGCAACATACAATTTTCTTTTCACAGAGACATTTCTAAGAACACCCATTTCATTATTTATCGAGATGACAACATGGGACTAGTTTCTGTGGTTGCTTGTATCCTGTCGTTTTGTGCTGAAAGTAGTTCCGGTCGCTTTAGTGTAGTTGAAGTCCCGGATGTGGTGCTTTGAAAATTCTTTAATGAATCGAAGCTCCTCACTAAATTGAATCTTTGATTTAAATCTTTTGACTCCCTTCTTTTGGTGCACCCCATACAGCATGGATTGCAGATAGCTGATAACTGTCACTCAGCACCTCAACCAATACTTCTAATATGGTTACATTGGTTCAAATACAAATGTTTCAAATTTATAATTATAGGCTGCTCTCCTACACACTATAATTATCAAAGTGCAAGAAAGACACATTCCACTTAATTTATCTTAATAGGAGCTGAAAGAGTGTAAACAAATGATACATGTATATAATTTCTCAAATTAGTTTTAAAAAGCTACAAGACTAATAATTCACGTTGTGAATAATATTCAAACTCTAAACATTCACATAATCACATTCTTAACTATAACTGCAACACGCATTGTATAATGTTTTACTGCTTTATCAAAAAATTAATAGAGAAAGTAGAGATGGGGACATCGATTGATTGACAGACATGGTGACAGGGGACACGGTGGCGATCCTGCTGTGTTCTAGGATGTTGTCTATGATGTGACTTGTCTTGAGCTGCCAGCATAAAGTAGTACGACGCCAACGGCAATGATCTAAAAACTAAACTACAACGTGAAACGATGATTCAAACATGTGAGTCATATCAGTAATTCAGTACGTTCAATTCACAAAAAAGATTCTTTAGCCTAACGCACAGCTGTAGTCGGGCATATCGAGAGAAAGGCGAACGGGGAAACGCGGAGAACCCGAAGAGGGACGAAACGGGCACACCGGTTTGGGTACAACGGGTCTTACCTTGCTAGGGCAAACGCCGAGAGCATAGCCTACTCACCTAAGGGACTTTCGTGTGGAAGAAGAGGTGGAAGGGGAGGGGGCAACTGTCTAAAAACTGATCTGGACTAAGACAACGACCTGCCATACCCAATATAACTGTAAGTATGAGCTCTAACATTAGCTAGCTTTGAACATGGGAATGGAAGTTGAACCGAGGCCCATGAAATGGACGACTTTCATGGGGAAGTGGGCAGCACTGAAGTTCTGGGGATGTCGTTCACTGCTCAGGCCTTGACAGTTCGCTTTGCTGGGACGGACACGGGGCATATGGGGACATATTCGTAGCTACTGTAGTCGTCAGAGGGTTTATTTTAGCTAACAGTTTGTGTTAATGTGGCCTATTATCAATTTAGGCATGGTCGTGAAACATTTGCTATATCACTATAGCCATAACTCTTGAACTTGACAGCTTGCTTGGTTACAGTACTGAAAACTGAGGAACTTTGACAGCTAGCTTTCGTAGCATGCTAGCTAGGTAGCTAGTTAGCTAGCTAGCCTTTTTCGCTGGCTTGAAAGCTGCTGTCTGTGTATGGCGTTACCTTGCTTTACCCAGCGTATTTTACCGATATGAATCTTGGTCGTTTATGGATTTGGATGAGTTCAAATGGTAGCATTTCTAACTGTTTACTGCTTGTATTTGAGCAATTTATCTAGCCTGTAACGTGTTATTCAAGAGATAGCCTAGACCAACGTAAGGTTGTGTCCAGCATGAGTCAGTGGAGCCCCGTCTGTCTGACTGTCTGCTTGACTGTGCAAGCCTGTGTGTGTCAGATGAGATGGTAAATTTGGTCTGGAACTCTCGACTGTCTTCAGCTGTTGGAATGTGTTTGGTTGTCTGTCAATTAAACTCGCTCGCAAGCTAATGTTGTCAGACATTGCGGTATATTTGCAGAAATAAATGTCAGTGGACATTCATGTCTAATACCGATAGAAACTATTAGCCACTTTTACAAATGACAGGGGCATACTGGTATGTTTGTATAACGAAAGACAGAATAGTCGTGACAGTAGGCCTATCTTAGACATTAATTGCACATGCAAATGAGACATGTTCGCCAAGGAATAATTTTCACACTTATCCGTGCCATCACATAGAATATTTATCTTTGCTGCATCTATTGGATAGAGATACTACATTTTGATGCATGCTGACACCACAACATAAACCGTCTCCCGGTAATCCAACTGCACAAGAAAACTGATTGAACATACATTTTCTTAGCATCTTGTCGCCTACTGATTGCCTGCCAGGGACCCTTGTTTGTGTCAGACTTAGGTTTGCCGTCATATGACAGCCCAGGTATAATTTTATCCGTGTTCCATCCAAGTACATGTTAATGTAATATCCTAGTTGTAAGGAATATTGTCCAGATTAGTGTGTCAAGTGTTAAGATTAGTGGCTGTATAGGTTCAAAAAGAGATGTATGTCAGAAAGTACAGTGCTTATTCTGACCCTTCAATAGGCTTAAATCTGGATATATTTCCCCATCTCTTGAACGCCAATGCATCTATCATCTCTGTTAGAAACAGCCGCACGTTAGACCAGGTGATCCTTTATTGCACTTGTGCCTCAGCCTTTACCATCCTGAACCCACCGTAGACGTTTTCCTGTAATAGCAGATGAGTTTAGGCTGTGTTCCACGTCATCTCATTACAATCTTATTTGATTTAGTTATTGCTCACAAATGATTGTGCACATTTTCCCGAAACCCAGTCTGTGTTTCTAAGTATAGTATTTATATAGGAGTAGGCTAAGAGGCGATTAGACTTTGTCGTCATCGTTTCGTGTCTTCTCTGAACTCTGTCTCTCTGATGGTTCTGAGGTCGACCCCTCGGGGGCTGCAAATCCTCAGGTCTTCTGTCATCCCATCACTTGTTAGGCCAGACCAGACAGCCCTTCAGTTCGACACAGCGAACTCTGTCTCAAAACCAACCCAGGAGTAGATGAGTGGACAAAATCCCCAGTTGTGACAGTAAGATGTGCTTGCCCTCTCTTTAAGTATTTCCATGCCGTGTTCGTGCAGGAACATAGTCATACTGATACACAAAACATACTGAAACCAAATGTAAATTAGGTGCTTGTGTCACCCAGCGTAGTTGGATTTTGTTTATGTCATAACCACTTGCCGAGGCAAACTGTAAATGTAGGCTTTGAAGATGTAAGAGAGAGCATGAAAGAGAGAGCATGAAAGAGAGAGTGAGAGAGAGTGAGAGAGAGCATGAAAGTGAGTGAGTGAGAGAGAGTGAGAGAGAGTGAGAGAGAGGTGGTGCGGCTGTGTGGCATGCAGGTGAGTTTGGGTGAGAGGGTGTGCGGTCAGGCCATGTGTGCCTGTAGTGCTCCCTACTTCCTCCTTCTACAGGCATGGTGAGGCCCAGCATCCTCTTAGATGACTGCCATATTAGAGACATCGTGTGTCGTCTAAGAGTTGCATGGTTTTTGTAGATGGTTGTTCGTCTTTGTAGCTGATTGATGAGGTTTCAGAGAACTAGAAAGTGAAGCCATTACCCAGCTGTGCTGAACAGTGCTGGCACATGTGGCAGTTTCGTTGAATGAACATAATGAAACAGCAGCAGAAGCCATAGGAGGTAATCCTATGAAACCTTTTCTTTTGTATTTCCTAGACTTTCCCAGGATTTCATTGGCCTCTCGTTCTTGAATTTCTTGGCCAATGGCAAAAAATAGAATTATTGGACTAATAACATGGTATTAGAGGAGAGAGAGAGAGAAGGGGTGTGGGTAGGGATGTTGAACCCAGGGAGAAACGGCTGCTGTCTCACCTTTCTTTGAGCAGCTGCATTTGGAATTCAGACGTGGCTCTGTGCCTAGCCTGAGATCCTCTTTAATGTCTCTCCGCTTGTTAGAGTGATTATTCAAATGGTTGCGCGTGAGACACAGTTTACCAGACTCTCCGCCACCTCCCTCCTCCCCCTTGCCTTGCTCCGCCATGTGTCTGGACACGGCCCAACAGGCCACTGTCACCCGCTCTCTGAGACGCGCGCACACACACACACACACACACACACGCACTCTAGGGGGTAGGAGGTATTAGAAACTTTCTATCCTCTCTCCTCTTCTTCTCTTTCATCTGCGCTGCTCTGTTTGTCTTCCTTTATCAGTCTCAAACCTAGAGCCTCGTGCGTCCTGCGGTGCTTCCGTTTGGTGCAACCCTGGCCGTGAAATCCTCTTGATTAGATTAGCGTAGTTCAGTTATTGTCTACCCTGCATGATACTTCCGTATTTGTTTGGCCTTTTTTTTCTTCTTCTTCTTTCCTTCTCTCATCCATTCATCTTCTTGTCGATCCTGCGCCTGCTTTCTACGTGACCACCAACCGGCAACCCAGCCGCAAACGAGCGGCCAGACCTGACTCTCTGTCCGTCGACGAGCTCGTCTCCCCTCGTTCTCCCCAGTCGGGAGGCGCCCCTGCTCTCCAGCAGGACGGGGGGGGGGGTTTGGGCTTTGACGATTGTCTCGAGACGGCCGGGGCTGAAACGTCCAGCTTGTTCCGTTGTAATCCGGTGGGAAGTCGTCCTCTCCTGGAGGAGACGTGCAGGGGAGACGGGAGCAGCTCAGTCTTCATTAGCCACGCTGCACTTCAGCAGAATGCAGATGAGCTACCAAGCCATTCATCTTCTGGAAATGCCTCCCCGATTCCTATTCCAATCCTGTTTGCTGTCATATTGTGTGAGCCCACTTCTCAGTGTTAAAGGACTCTCTTTATAGGAGAGATCAGAGGGGGATAATTGCACTTAAGTGAACCTCATTTAGTGCTGGCCGGAGCAATTACAGTAACTGCAGTTGCAGGCATTTTTGGGGCCTGCGGCAGCTGTCATGGCGCTTCTGAAACCCCAACATCAAATGGTGAATAGATCGACATTGGCGTTGCATTGTAAGGGAATCGGCGCTTTCCCTGGACAGATTTTAATTAGTTTCTGCTTTTTTTTCTCTTTCTCTCTGTCTCTGTCTCTCTCTCACTGCATACTTGGGCTGGTTGCAGCATCTAAAGGAAGCAGTGATTAAAGTCGACAATTAGAAGCACATTATTTCCGTAATGATTGAAAATAGAAGGATAGTGAAGGTGCTCTGAGGTGAAAGCTATCCAGGCCTTCTACTGAGGGACCAAGCCCCCCTGGCTCGGAGGAAGATGATTTAGCAGCCATGTTGTTCCAGCCACATATTTGGAGTTTTGCTCAGCTGGGTGCTTTAATCTATTTTTTGCTGTAAATTAATGAATTTTTAAAGAGCCCCATGCTGTATAGTACTGGATGCAGGGATGCAGCGCTGGTTCTTTCAAACGCAGCCCCTCCTCTCTCATCCTGCTGAGAGGCGAGAGAGACGGAGGGAGAGAGATACCAGAGGACCACAATATCATTTTTTATTCATCATATTCAGTAGCCAAACACTGCCTGGCATACCGAATCCCAGTCTTTCTCCTTCCTCTGCGTGTGTGTGTGTTTACATGTGTCTGTGTGTTTGTGTGCGTGTCTGTGTGTTTGTGTGCATGTCTGTGTGTTTGCGCGTGTGCGTGTCTGCGTGTTTGTGTATCCGCACGCGCGGACGTGTCTTTTCAAGCCGTCGAAATCTAAATCAATCATGGACACGGATCGCTGGACCTGTGGAGTTGATCTCATCTGGTTACGGCTCTGATGTCCAACTGTACCAAAGTGTTTCATCCAACCATGATGTGAACGTCTCCTTCACCCGCAGGGAGATAGACCTCCTCAGAATAAGGTGAGGGCTGCGATGTAGCCGTGCTGTTGTCGGGGCTTACTAACTGAACTGGAACACAAGGGACTAGTTCCTGTTACTAAAACACCTTCAAGGATTCACGGATCGGACTTGGATAATAAATGACTTGGACCTACTGCGTATTGTATCCTACCTGGCCCCATGTCCTTGACACTGGAGGCCATTTTCAGAGGCAAATCTCATTGGTGGTTATGCGCAGTAGAATCCAGTGATATATGATTGAGGCTCTACGGAGGCAAGTGAGCTGTGTGCTGGGAATGGATTTTGCTAAGCTTACACAGCTTAAGTGATGATAATGGGGCTCTCATCATACTATTTAGCATCCATTTTAATTACAGTGGCTAGCTTATGCACTCTCAGCGAATGCTAATTTCACCTCCAAGTGAAGGAGCTTAATAACCTTCTGAAGATGGTCAGTGACTTTTAAGGGGGGGGTCTCGGCTTGCCACACACACACACACACACACACACACACACATGCAAAGCAAAGTTATAAGTTCTCTTGTTTCAGACTGAATATGTATGTAGGCCTGTTACATAAACCTTCATCCTAGCTGAGATCAAATTGGTTTTGTGCCATATGTTGACACAATTGGCCATGGGTGTGCATGCATGTACACCGTGTGTGTGTGTGTGTGGAAGGCAGGGGGGGCGGCAGGCTGACATGTATGGTGAACGCTCCCTAGACAGAACTATTCCTGCCTGTTGAGGATAATCAGTCAGTTAGGTTTAATTAAGTCTGTTCTCTTAAGCCTGATTAGGAAGGCTGAAGCTAAGTGGGTCAATTGGGTCACTGCCGTGTGTGTGTGTGGTGTGTGTGTGCGTCTTAGGCCAGATGTCTGAAGTCAGTGATCACTGGTAACATTTCTCTTCACCTCGGCCTGTCCTTCAGTCATGATCATCTTCTTCCAGCTCAGCGAAAAGCGACTGTACCCAGCAGACTGTGTGAAAGTGACTAGGTTAACGCTGTAGGTTAATGTAGCTAGCTCCTCTGTGTGTAGACGACATGCGTGTGATTCAGAAAACCTCTGAAAGAAGCCAAGGAATCTCTCTGTGGAGCTGAAGGAAAGGTTGATCTGTGGAGCGCCAACTGACAGAATGAGTGATGACTCTCTTCCTTCTCCCCTCCCTCTCCCACTGCTTGAGTTTCTGTCTCTCCATTTCTCTCTTTCACGTGCTCACTCTTTCCTTCCCGCTCCTCCTCTCTGTTTGCTTTCTCCCTCTCTGTTTCTCTCCCTCTCACTCACTCACCCATTTCTGCCTCTCTCTCTGTCTCTCTCTCTGTCTCTCTCTCTGTCTCTCTCTCTCTGTCTCTCTCTCTCTGTCTCTCTCTCTCTGTCTCTCTCTTTCTCCCTGAAGTTAAGTAGCGCTGGTCTTCACTGCTTAGCAAATACCCTGTCAGTGGAGGTTTCTGAAGAATGCATCTTGTTTCTGGTGTGACTCATACTTCCTCTGGCCTGTTGTGCTGCTCCCTCAGGGTGGATGAGTGAGAGGCCTGGGGGCGGAGGTGGGGGTGGGGAGCAGATCCGACTTGTTGGGGGTTCTGCCAACGGCCCTTGATGTAATTAGGGAAGTAATTCAGCGTTGACGATACGACAAGAGGCATGCCAATCACCTTCGGCAGGGTTAGGGCGTCTGACTGGCTCGCAGACTGGCTTCCTTCAGGTTAGTGTAGCTGCCTGAGTCATACATCCCACCGGAGGCAGAGCCTCAGCACTGACCCCACATCTGAGTGCTCTTCTGTGAGCCAGAAGGCCGGCCTCCAACCTCCATGCCCCCGACCCCCGGTGCCTCTGACCCAGGCCTCCGTCTCACCCAGGCTCCAGCGTCTGCTCCGGAGAGGTTCCTGGTCGTGGCTGAAACCACTCGAGGAATGTGGGCTGAGTCAATCCAGGCTAGTGTGAGAATGAGAAAAATGTAGGCTACAAGACTTTGGACAGCTTGTAGACCGGGCCTAGCTTCAATAAAGTCCTCATTAAGCACACACAGAGCATACACCCGTGGCTATATAACTTACTCATAGCTTTATTGTCTGACTGTGCAGGATTCCGTACAGCCTCAGTCTGATCACTTAACATCACACCCCCCTTTTACACCCTCCTCCGATGACTTGCTTGTTTTGACGTGTAACTGAATCATGTGGCTTTCATGTTGCTTATCAAACTGTTGTATTGATTGACAGTAGGATGCAAGCACAACCGTTAGGTAAGATGCTGATATTTTGCACGAATGCAATGCATGCGTTTTCATCACTGCTGATCTGTACAATGTTTAAGATGGCTCTTGTGCAGGAATTGGAGAAAATCTTGGTATTTGGCAAGTCCTCCTTTTTGATTTATGTCCCCCTTTTTACAGCATGCATGGATTTCACAAGTTTGTGCAAAACCTGATGACTACTGTGTACGTTCACACAGCATCCCCATTAGATGGCGATAATTGTTGGTGGGTTTAGTGTCTGCTTGTTCTCTGACTGCTTCCTACCTGTCTCGTCCCATGCCAGAATCCATGACTCACAGGAGACTGAATGACCTACTTGTAACGCCCCCCCCCCCCCCCCCCCGCCTTCTCAGAGAGTACAAGGGGGTAAATGTGAAGAGAAAATGTAGTGGAAGCGTTTTTCAGGACGTGGATGGGGGATTACTGCAGCCCCGGGTTGTGAACACGACACAGTCACCTCCCAGAGCTTCCCACCGCTGCCTCTCTGTGCTCGGTGTAGTCAGCTAACATCTCAACTTTTGATGTCTCATTAGCAGCAAAATGATGGAGTTTGATATTGGCTTATTCTCGCGCCAGTTCCACAAATGTCAGCTTCTCAACTCATTCGAGTCCCATCAGCATCTGTAATTGGATGCTTTTTTCTGTTGTTGTGCCGCATATCCAATTATGCGGGTTGCCAGTCATCGAGTTCGGGTGGGTTGCCAGTCATTGAGTTCGGGTGGGTTGCCAGTCATAGCGTTTGGGTTTTCATCTTTGTCTTGACAAGACTTCGCTTTGTTGTACGCAGTTCGTTTTTAAAGGGGTCGTTCGCTCCAAACGTGCCATTGTCTGGTCAGAAAGCCATTGGGCCCGGACGGAGCCATCGGCGTTCAACTACGGCGAGTGACTCGTAAACATCTCGATCAAGTACTGCAGGCGTTATAGACCGAGGCTGGAGGAAAGGGACAGGATCAAGAGCTGAGTTTAGCTCCCATAAGCCTTGTTAGCAACAGCATCTCTGAAGAGAAAGCGAGGGCAACATCAAAGTCTTCACGATCAATCAGAGAGGATGAACCAAGTTGGGGGTTTTTTGATTGGGAAAAATGATGTCGTTTTTCCAACGCGGGGCATCATTTCAACTTTAGCTGCTAATTGCTGCCTCTTTTTTTTTGGCGTGTGTCTTTTATTTCTTTTTGCTCCGTTTTTCGGTGACCATGCTGTCTTTTCATTGAAGCAGAAACAAGCTGTGTGGCGCAACGTCTCTGCTGCTCTCCTCCCCTCTGCGAGGTTCCCGCGCCCGCTTTGATATGTCAGTTCTTTTGGAAGCCGCCACAATCGTTGTGACACGATCGTCCCCGCTCGGTCCGACCCCCTGGAACCCCCCCGGCCCGCCCGCCCCAGGGTGTGTGTTCGCTGGTTTATTTCAGCTTCTAAACAGGCTGTGATGCCTTCACTTCCCTCACTGTCTCCTTCCCCCTATTAGGGCTCCCGAGGCGGAGGGGGGCGTCTGCTGTGAAAAGCGGAGTGCCGTGGGGGGTGACACTGTGCAGCGGGGGGGGGGGGGGGGGGGGGGGGTAGTCAAAGCAGGGGTGGACTTGTCGGAGGGACTTTAATGACCTCATGTGCTCTCTTCGCTAACTGGCGTAGCGGTTGCAAGAGTTCAGTCCCGGCTCGCTCGGCAGTGTCCTGGCTGGGCTGATGGATGCTGCTTCTGGGGGCTTTTCTGCAAGTCTCTGGTTGGTCTCTCTGCCAGCTCCGGAGCCATGTTCCATCCTTGACAAAAGGAGAACATAGTAGATAATCCGGATCCTGTTAAAGGGTCCTGCTGAGCTCTACATCTCGTCCTCCAGGCTGACGAATGAGTCTTCAGAGGAGCGTCTCTGAACGTACCTGATGGCCGCGAGCGCTTCGGCTGAAATGTTGTCAGATGAACGTCGCTTTGCCTCGACTTCAGACCGTCTTTGTACGGAGCCTTTGGACCATACTGTTCCCTCCCATGATCCTCCCTCAGATCTCAGATACCAGGGGTCAGATTACGCAAGCAGGTGAGCATCTGAAATCAGATTCTGCTGCCAGATCAGGTCTGTAAAGAGGACGTGAGCGTGGGGGGGGGGGGGGGGGGGGGGGGGGGGGGGAGGTGGTGCTTTGGCTGGCTGGCCTGGTGGAGAACTGATGGGTCCTCCATGGTTAGGGACTAGAAGTATGTTGTCTTTGACAGGAGAGTTCTGCTCTCCTCTCCTCGTCTGTGTTCCCTTCTGGTCCTCGGTGCTCTACTCTCTTTGATTGTGAGTCATGTTGCATGCCACATGACGCGCCACTTTCGCCAAGTGAGTCATCGCAAACAAAAGCACCTCATATGGAGGAGGCCGAGAGGGAACTGGGGAATTTTTTTCTGTTGCTTTTCTTATTTTAGCAAGAGTGGCCAAAAAAAAAAAAAAGGTTGTCTCTAATTGTGCAACAGCGCTCGTGTGTTCCGAAAATGTGCTCATGTAGCTTGCAGGATGGTCTTGTCATGTTTGTCATGACCAGAGCCTAACGAGCCACGAGGTTTCACTGTGCACTGTGCGCAAAGGTGATTATGTCTGATACTGTTGCAGTGGGTATTCCAGAGGTACTACTACCTTGTAGCCTACAGGCATATGCCTGCATTGGAGATTCACATTTTAATTTTCCAATATTCTAATGAAATGTGCTTGGTTAAAAATGTTGTAAAAAAATGGTCAAAAAAGGTTTCAAGACTACCTCCCCTAGTCCATCTGATGTGTGGTGGTTGCATGGTGTGTGCAGTTCACCCAGGACCCCTCTCCATCATCCATACATCCATCCCTGAAGCCCTGAAGACAGGGAGAGAGGGACAGGGAGAGAGAGAGAGACAGGGAGAGAGAGAGGGACAGGGAGAGAGAGAGGGACAGGGAGAGAGGGAGAGAGGGACAGGGAGAGAGAGAGGGACAGGGGAGAGAGAAAAAGAGAGGGACAGGGAGAGACAAAGAGTCATATAGAGGGAGAGCAGGAGATGAAACAGAAAAGATGGACACCGAAACGATTCAGCAGGTGGAGGAATAATGGAAAGAGTGGACCCTGGAGAGCTATGGGGACTTTTATTGACCTGTACAGCTCGGCTTGCCCTTGACCAGCGCATGCTTTCTCATGCTTAGACTGTCGTAAAAACTGTAATGACTGTCTCGCGCTGGACCGAAGAGGGGGAGCTACCTGAGGCCCGAGACGTGCTCAGGAGGAATGATCGTTGGCGTTCCCTCGACCATGTGACCTCGCAGCAGCCAGGAGACGGATGGATAAGGAGCTCTACATTCCTTCCTGTACTGGGAACACACGCACCTCCGTCCCTCCGCAGGGCTGGGTAGAAAGTGCCCGTCCGTGTGGGTTCTGGGTTCTGTATTCATCAAGGCCGCCGAACGCCGGCCGCTGAAAACGTTGATGTATTCCATTCTTACAGGCCTTTCTGCAGCGTGCACAGCCTTGCATAGCCTGGTGGGAATGACATTGTACTGAGCTCTGGAGTGTCTCAACCCATACGCTACACCTAGCGTGCACGCATTATATATGCTTGCTTTAAGGAAGCCGCTGCTGCCTGTGTTTATTTACTGTGCCGGCTGTGTCTGGGGCCTGAAGTGAAGATCTCTGTCAGAGGAGGGAAGCTCTCCTCAGTACAGGCAGTCAGCCAGCCAGACAGCCAGTGGGACTTCTGTTTCATCTCTCCTCATTCTGCTCTGGAAATCCGCTGTATAATGAGCACCGTGTACAGTGTAGGGATGGTGTGTACTTCGTTGGTGCATTTGCCGTATGTGTGTTTGTTTTATAGAACATGTATACAATATATAAGGGTGTGTGGGTGTGTCTTCAAGTACTGCTGTGTGTCTGTTTTAGGTGTGTCTGTGTGTGTGTGTCTGTGTGTCTGTACGTTTATGGTGAGAAGGAGTGCTGAAACGAGGTGAACAGTTAGGAGAACAGGCACTTCCTGGTGTGTGGGGCTGCAGTGTGAGAGGCTGCAGTGTGAGAGGCTGCAGTGTGGGGAGCTGCAGTGTGGGGGGCTGCAGTGTGTGGGCTGCAGTGTGAGGGGCTGCAGTGTGTGGGGCTGCAGCGTGGGTTTGTGGGAGATGTGAGGAGGCCTGTGTCCCCCTCAGTGCTGCAGCTGTGAAAGGATCCCTGAAATGGAACAACACAGCGCTCAGCACCCGATTGGCCAGTTGAACTTAAGTTCAGATCACCAAATGCAATTTATTTTGCGCATAGTTCAATTGGATAGGCCGACGACACACCCTGCATATTTTTGCCAAGTGGCTTTGCTGACCGTGCACTTGCCTGGCACACCTCTCCTATGGTCAGTTGATTCCATACTGTCAGAACAGGCAGCAGTGAAGTTTATGGCCAACCACGGTGAGTTGATGTTATAGACTGTGGACTTGTGATGAGCTGGGTGTATCGATTGGTGGCTAACAGCCACCTCGTCTACCATTGACTGACAGGATGACTCTCTGGAGGCTACCAGCCCAGGAAATCACAAGACTGGAGTGTATTCCAAGATTCTTGTTAAAGGGGCAGTGTCGCAGCCTCTCAGATGAAGTCGAGGGAGAGCTTGTTGTGTGACTTTGGCGGTTTTTAAGACCATCTGTAGCTTAGTAGCCCTTAGTCATTGAGAGGGGAAGTGGGGAATGATATGACTGTGTTCCTCACAAGGGAAAAGACAACGGTAAACCACTCCGCCTCACCCATCTACTTTCACCTATCACCCTGCCTCACCCCTAACCGTCTACAGTCACAGATATAACACAATTGGATTAGTTTACTCAAGGTTCGCTAATCAAATCCTCAGTGATGACTGCAGTTTAGTCTTGCAATGCCATTGATCGTTTGAGGGACTCGGTGTTGTGGTACATTTTTGAAAGGAATGTAGTTGATCGAGTATAAAGACAATTAAGTTCAATTATCTTCAAATCTCACACCAGTCTGGGACCTAAAGTTACATTTGATCCTTGTGTTGGTAGTGTGATGATGAATATCCTGCCTGCCTGACTGGCTGTGTGTGCGAGAGGGAGAGAGGGAGAGAGAGAGAGTGCGAGAGGGAGAGAGGGAGGGAGAGAGAGAGAGAGAGGGGGGGGGAGAGGGAGAGAGCCAGCCTACCTTGCATTTAACGGTATAATGACATGCTGATGAATCTCTTTTTGCCTTTTGGGTATTTCACCGGCGTAGGCTAACACAACAATGACTCTCTATAACCTGTCTTCTCACACGCCCCAAATATAAATAATGTGGTCTCCTGGTAACCAAATTAATAGAAATGACCTGGAACAGACCTGTTGAAAGACAGGTAGAGACCATGAAAGGTGTGTGTGATCCCCCTAAGCTTTCTCAGCCAGTCTTTCTTGTGCCCATGGTGCTATTTTTCTAAGAGGAATAATGGGTAGTTTAAGTCTGAGCTCCTGCCCACCTTGAAGACTCTGTTTCCCCTGACTGTCTTGGTGACTACAGTCGCTAGTTTACCGCACAACATGTACCTTAAGTTGTTTTTGTCAGCTCACGGAGCCAGCTTACTGGCTGCTTCTCATGGAGCCAGCTTGCTGGCTGCTTCTCACAGAGCCAGCTTGCTGGCTGCTTCTCACAGAGCCAGCTTGCTGGCTGCTTCTCACAGAGCCAGCTTGCCAGCCAGAAGTTATTTACGTAGCTGAATAGGAGCATCCGCTGCAAATTAGCATGGAAGAATTCCAGAGAATGTGGGAGGAATTTATGACCAGGTACAGTTGGGCCATATCCGCCCACGTCAGCAGCAGTCATATTTCACTGACAACTGTGGCACGCACTGTGTCACCTTGTGTGACACAGAGTGCCCATAAAGAGCCCATAAAGCTATGCTAGCCATAGCAAGGGTTAAACTAGTCTGAATTTGAAGACTAGACAACTAGGGGTTGTGGATGGACACACTTCCCCCTTCTCGTCCTTTTTCTCTCACTCTCCCTCACTCTCTCATCCTCTCTCCCTCTCTCTGATCCTCTCTTCCTCCCGCTCTTTCATGTCTTTCTTTCTCCTCCCAAACCCGCCGCACCCCTACCCACCCTCTCTCTCCTGACAGTGATTTGGGACCGCCACGTTGTGGTCTGTCTGTCTGCCTGTCTGTCTGTGCTTGTCTCGTTGACCCAGCTGGAGCTTGTCAGATGACTGACACACATTCCACTCCAACACACACACAGACACACACAGACAGAGAGCCCAGTGACATTAGCAGCAGCAGTAGCAGCAGCAGCAGCAGGCCTGGCTGTGCTAAAAGACTCCCCGGTGCCAAACGGCTACATCGTCTTAGCAGAGCAGAGGCTAAGATGCAGCGCCAACAAAAGATGAAACTATTGACCTGTGACTTAATCCTCTAATCTGGCCTGCTCCGCGCTGTTGTGCAACCACAAATGCACTGGAATTATTGTTTCGGGGGAAAGGGCACATGGCTTTATGACTGGTGGCAGCCCCTCCTGGTTAGACCATGATGTGTGTGTGTGTGTGTGTGTGTGTGCACACTTCTGTTTCTGTGTAATGTGCACTCTCTGTCTTGTGAGGTTCATAGTAGCCAATAACAGAAAGCCTAATGCTGATGTAAGATGTGTTCTTTGTCTGGACAACGTTAGTCCTGGACAGCGTTAGTCCTGGACAGCGTTAGTCCTGGACAGCGTTAGCCCTGGACAGCGTTAGCCCTGGACAGCGTTAGCCCTGGACAGCGTTAGTCCTGGACAGCGTTAGCCCTGGACAGCGTTAGCCCTGGACAGCGCTAGCCCTGGACAGCGTTAGCCCTGGACAGCATTAGCTCGGGACAGTATTAGCTCTGGACAGCGTTAGTCCTGGACAGTATTAGCTCGGGACAGCGTTAGTCCTGGACAGCGTTAGCTCGGGACAGCGTTAGCCCTGGTCAGCGGGTGTGAGCATAGAGCCCATATGTCCTTGACAGAACGGTTAAACCCCCGACTGGAACTCTGGGAGTCAAAGAGCATCATTCCCACATCTTAACGACATCATGCAGGAGCCCTGTCAGCCAGTAAACTGTTTAATACGCTGTTAATTATTTTGGAGAGATTGGATATTGATTAAAAAGCAAAATGAGTTTAATTATGCCCCCAACCCCCACCTCAGGCTTATGCTGTCTCCGGTGTGGACTGTCAAAGATCCACTATTACCTTAGAGTAGCTACTGTCCGCCCATTTACGGTCTCATGACCTTGGATCTTTAATGACTGATCTGTGTCCCCTTCCTTGTGTCATTCGGTTTGTGTGTGTGTGTGTGTGTGTGTGTTTGTGTCCCTGTCCTGATACGTGTCCCTTTTATAGTCTGGCTGCCCAGGTGTGTGCGACCCCCGACACAGCAGGTGTGGTCAGTGATCGCGTTGCACATTCTTCCTGGCATCGTGTTTCTGCCCTACTTGAGCACGGTGGTGTGTGGAGAGGACAGAGGAGGAGGAGGAGGGAGGGAGGTCTAACGGACCACGTAGCGTTGCAGCGGAGCGTTGCAAACGAACGCAGCAAGGCCGTCCGTTTTTATTTATTTCATTATTTCCTTTCATAACCCGTCTTCTCTTATCCTCTCCCTGTGGGTGCTGGTGCCTGGTGTTCAGACATCCTTAGGCTGCACCAGGAAGAAGAGCAGGGGTCCAGAATACCTGGCTGCTGCCTCCCCTGAAGCCCAGCTCAGGTTTTTTAATTGTGGCCTCGGACGCGGCCGAGGGAATGCTGATGGGGGAAAGGCTCTCCAGAATGCCACTGAAACGCCGCTGCCGCCACTGAGCCTTAAGTGGTGTGTTTGGGATTCAGCAGCGGTAGCACCGCTCTCTCTCTGGCTCTCTCTTTTACTCTCTCCGACTCGCTCGCTCTTTCTATCCATCTGTCTTTCTCCCTGTTTTACTGCCCTTCTCTGTCTCTCTCTCTCTATGTCTCTCTCTCTCTATGTCTCTCTCTCTCGGTCTCTCTCTCTGTCTCTCTCTCTCCCTGCATGCCGTTATCTCCCCCTCCCCCCTTTCCTGGTCTGTTGCAGCCAGCCAGGCTGGTGTGGACTCAGCTTCCCAGGGGGAGTGTGTGTTAATGTGGGCCTCCGGGCCAGGGGACCAGGGTAATTGGGTTCGCATGGTCGGTGTGGCAGGGCACCCCCGCCGCTCCTAACACAAAGAGCCCCCCCCCACCCCACCCACCCACCCCTTCTCCCACAGCTCCCCCAGACAAGCTGTTAGGGACAGAGAGAGAGAGAGAACCACCCTAGCTACTGATCACCGCTCAAATCCATTGGAAGAGCTTATTGAATTACTGGAATGCTCATTGTGGTTTGGTGAGGCCCTGCAGATTGCACAATGAGCTGAGGGACCTTGTGTGTTGTGCCCGCGTGTGCATGTGCGTGTGTGCGTGTGCACGCTTGGCTCCCAACTCCTTGGCACTCACTCTAAGGGAAGACAGACAGCTGAAAGATTCTCCCTCAACACACACACATCTTTTCTTCAAAAGACATAATTACCGCTCCATCCGTCTGGATCTGGGCGGTCAGCACACCCCTTGACGCTTCCCTGTCCCCTCCCAGAGAACACTGACCACAGTCTGGCTGGACAGCTGGGGACAGTGAGGGATATTGTCATGCAGCAGGCTGCAGACTGCTGGGAGGCAGCCCAGGGCAGCTCTACCTCCAGCCCTGGCTGCTAGGTCTTCCAAAGGCCTTGTCCGTCAGAGCCAAGCCTACTAGGCAAGAACTAAGCCTTCTACTTTTTTTTTTCCTTGGTGGTGCTCAGCTTCATATTACTCTGTGTTTCTGGAATCAGCGGTGATTGGATGTGATCTCTGGAGCCAGATGTGATGAGAGGTGATATCTGGAGCCACATATGATTGGACGTTATCTCTGGGGTCCAGTGGAATTCAGCAGCAGGTTGCCTATTGGTCTTTGCTCTTGACCTTATTGCTACAGGCCACATTAATATAGATGTGTGTGTCTGTGTGTGCATTTCTGTGTGTAGCGTTAGCTTGCCCATGGCCACAGTCCCCCCACTTGATTGGCAGAATAATTATGGAGTTGATTTGTTCAGCCACAGGGGAGATTGGACTGAATGAGCAAGGGAGAGCTAAGAGGTACACACATACACACACTCACACACTCACATACACACAGTCAGTCAGTCAGTCAGCCCGCCAGTCAGTCAGTCAGCAGTTATTTGCAGACACGGCCCTGCTCAGAGCCCAGCCCGGCTGCAGGCTGCTGTAATGTGAACAATGTGCTCAACGGTGTGAGCATCGCAGCCATAATTGACACATCCTAAAACTGCGAGTAAAGGACTGGGTTATTAATGCCGTCTTCCTGCGGCTGGCTACAGCACAGCCATTAAGCCTTTAATTGAGAGGGAAGACATTCCCATTATAAGCCGTTGCCTTGGCGCCGCCCGTACCCCGCTCCGTATTATTTCTATATATATTTGTTTCCTCTGCATTCTGAAGACGAGTCTTGAGGCGTCGACGACAACCCCTCACGTGCAGAAGCAGGCAGGCAGGCACAATGGCCAACAGTGCGTGACTCTATTTTCATTATCATGTTGTATTTTTTTTTCTTTTCTTTCTCTCTTTTGGTTCCAAAAATAGCACAGTAAGCCACCCGTTAACCTCCAGGCCTGGAAAAAGTGAGGAATCTCTCTCTGACCCAGGGGGAAGGGGAAGGGGGGGGGTGTGGGGGGCAGGTGAATGGGGGTGGGGTTCCCAGACGGCCCCTCCCTGTTTTTTTCCCCCCCTGGCAATCGCTAAGAAAACAAGGGCTTCTCCAGCAGCAAGGAGAGCAGGCTGTTGATATGGAAGGTATGGCCTTGGTTTCGATCAGGGGTGGGGGAGGGGGGTGGGGGAGGGGGAGATGCCAGCGGCCTGTTACCAGGTTACATCACTGTTGTTGTTGTGAGAGCGTGTGTCTGTGCCAGATCCTGAAGTGTAGCAGAGGGAGCTCTGCTTAGCGGCTCCCTGAGTCTCCCCCTGCCAAGTTACCATCCCACCGCAGGAAGATTTCTGTGACAGCGAGAGCCACACACACTCACACACACACACGCACACATTCACACACGCACACACACACATTCACACACACACACACATTCACACAATATCTTCCTTGGATCTCTTTCTCTTGCTTTCTCCTGACCCCCCGCCCCCCTCGCCCACTCCTTCCCCTTCACACACACACACACACACACACACACACACACACACACACTCAAAGACGTGTACATGCAAAACATGAGGCCTTAAACCATCAGTGGCGTAAATATTTGAGGAAAGGTGTTTGAATTGGTTGGCTCATCATGTGTGGCTCTGTATAAAACAGTCATTAGAACCATAAGTGGGATGCCTCTGTGTGGCGCGGGCGGGTGGGCGGATAGACAGGCAGGCAGGCAGGCAGGCGGATAGACAGACAGACTGGCAGGCAGGCAGGCAAAAGAGGATTCATTGTGTTATTTGCAAATGCAGTGGTCAGGTTAGCCACCGACATGGTAAAGGAGGTAGAAGGAGCCGAGAGAGAGAAGAGCCAGACAGACTGGTGGTGGTGCTGGCAGCTCTGGCTCTACCATGAGACAGGTGTCCTCAAGTTCCCCATGCGATGAATCAGACGCTCATTTGGGGATAATCTGGAAGAGATTCTCTCATGGTCCTTGCAAGCGGGGCCTCTGGGTGGGTGGAGGCTGGTTGGTGGAGGGGTGGGACACACCAGGCTGAACGCCTGCCTGGTCACATCACCTCCACTCTCTCTCCCGGTCGTAGGCAGGTTCCATCACACCCTATTAAAGGAACACAGACTTGACTTTGCTTTTTTTTCTTTTCTTCTTCCCGGAACCAAATCTTCTGATAATCCTTCAGGGGTTGACAGTGACAAGCTGCTTCTCCCTGAATAGAAATGAGTCTGACCGTGCTGGGAAACAAAAGCGTTTTAGTTTGAAGTGACTGAAGAGTGACAGCCCCTCTCCCTCCCCCTCGCCTTTTTTGGACGTGGTCAGAAAGCCCCAGGTTGAAGCCAGAAACTGGCTGTTTGTGCACGCGTGTGTGTGCGTGTGTCTGTGCGCGCGTGCGTTTGTCTCTCTCTCTCTCTCTCTCTCTCTCTCTCTGTGTGTGTTCGCATGTGTGTGTGTGCGCGCGCGTGCGTGCGTGCGTGTGGGTGTGTGGGCAGGCGCGTGGGTGTGTGGGTGTGTGGGCGGGCACGTGTGTGTGTGTGTGTGTGTGGGGGGGCGGGCTCGTGGGTGTGTGTGTGTGTGTCTGTGTGCGGTGGGGGTTGGGGTTGGCTGGGGGTTGGGGTGAGTGTGGAGAGGGCTGATAATCACTGTTGACCGTTGGACAGCAGCATGCCCTGCCATGGCTAGCTGCCCCTGCCAGAACCTGTGCCAACAACACAGTCTCATCTTCGCTCATGCCCCCCCACCACACACGCTTTACAGGGAGTAAAGTGTGTGCTCCCTCCCTCCCTCTGCACCATGTGACCCAGTTCTCCTATCTATTCTCTGTACCATGGACTAGGGCTTTAAAAGCATGCGATGTGTGTTGGTAATGTGGCACAGTGGGAGACTCAGAGAGGGACAGGGAGCTAGCGAACAGGCCATCGTGTCATCATGTCTGTCTGTCACAAACAGCCAGGCTCTGCTTCCACTCCCTTCCCCTTCTCTCTCCACCAATATCTCTGCTTTTCTTTCCCGCCCACCTCTCTCCCTAGTCTGCTGGACCTGGTAGATTAGCAAGCATCTGGATCATGAGTGGGGGGTCAGATGCTGTTGGGCTCAGGGTTGCGGTGAACTCGCACGGCAAGGCCGGGTGGGGTAACCGTCATCAACCTGCTGTCAACTGTTTGCCTCCTGTGTCTGGTCGTTGACTCTGGCCAGGGGCAAGGCCTCAGACACCCACAGCTCCAAGCCCAGTCAGTCCCATGGCTACACAGACTGATTCATTCACCATTCTGGCGATGAAAGGCTTTTCTGAGTTGTTGTTTTTTTTAAGCAAACCAACTTTTCCGCTGGCCTCCAAAGTAACGCAACATCAATGCTGAAAAACTGACAATCGTGCAGAAAATGTAAAGAAGATCACTCATGACGAGTGTGAAGCTACTTCCAAGGCCCTATTGTCTCTGAGGTTTGACACCTGTGTGTGTGTGTGTGTGCATGCGTGCGTGCGTGTGTGTGTGAGAGCGAGACGATGAGTGTGCGTTGTCGAATGCAATGAGGCGTGTGCTATGATGACTCACCCTAATCAGAGCTAGCCGACAGAGCGACAGCGGTGGGGGACAGGCAGGTAGAGCAGCAGTGCTCCTCCAGACAGAGTAGACCGAGCTGAGCTGTTTGCTCCAACTCTGCAGTCTCTCACTGACGGACATTCCTGCCATTGCTTCAACTCTTTTGGGCCTGCTTGGTATTTTTTTTACAACTGGGAGCACCACACAGACTCAACTGTACGCATTCACACGCACACCACACACGCGCACCACACACGCACAGCCACATACACGCGCAGCCACACACGCGCAGCCAGACACGCACAGCCACACACGCGCAGCCACACACGCGCAGCCAGACAGTCACAACCACTTGTGAGGGATTTCCATGTTTTTGATGTTTCTTGTTTTTGGGGCCTCAGTGGTTGGCTGGTTCTCTCGGCCATGAGGATACTTGTTTTGCACGGCGGGTCTGCCCTGTGTTCACCTTTGCTTGTAACTCTAGTCTCTCCTCTGCTGCTATTTTAAGCAGGGCAGGCAGGCAGATGGACAGACAGGCAGACAGACAGGCAAGCATTTTGTTGAGAGAGAGAGAGGGCGGGGAGGGAGAGAGTGTGAGCGAGCGAGAGAGCGTGTGGTGCAGTCAACAGACGCACAGGAGGGGCCTCGGACAGGACGGTTGGCACGATGACACGGCCCCTCTTGGATACGGCAGAGCGTATACGAAGGGGGGGGGATGGAAAGGGAGGGAAGGAGGGAGAGAAAGAGGGAGAGATGGGGGGTGGAAGGCAGGGAGTTTACCTCCCTCCCCCTTGAGAGTAGGAATTCCTCCTGAGCCAGTCCCCCCATTTGGCTGGCAGTTGTGAAAACAACTCCCCTCCTCCTGCACCTCCCAGATGGAGCTGCAGCTCTGAGTCAGCAGGGAGGACAGGGAGAGGAGGAAGAGGGGATGAAGGGAGCAAGGAGACATGAAGAAAGAGCGGGAGGGTGGGAGAGTGGGTGGGTGAGAAACCCATACGTGTGTGTGTGGGGGAGGGGGGCGGGGGTGGGGGGCAGGGAGGGGCCACATTTGGCACAGACAGGAAAGTTCTCTAATGAAGAATTGGATTTGGCGGCCACTCCAGATTGAAACACAGCAGACTATCTGCGTGAGTGTAAAGGGGTCATCAGGGGTAACGACATCCTGTCTCTAAGCCTTTGGCTGTGTCCTCTCTCCTGCCAGGTCGTCCTCCCAGTCACCACCAAACTCAACCACTGATCCGGGGGAGCGGCCCACTCGACCTCCGCCTCTCCTCCCCTCCGCCTGGCCACGCCTCCCCGCGCTCCTCCTCAGTCGACTCCCCCCGCAGACCCCCCTCCCCCTCCCCCCCTCCTCCTCCTCCAGCCCAGCCCAGCCTGCCGTCGGCCATGACGTCGGAGCTGGAGAGTAGTCTGACCTCCATGGACTGGCTGCCTCAGCTGACCATGCGGGCGGCCATCCAGAAGGCAGACGCCCAGGGGGCACACGGGCCGGGCCTGGGCAAGAAGAGCGCCCTGCTGGACCCCAACACCACCCTGGACCAGGAGGAGGTGCAGCAGCACAAGGACGGCAAGCCGCCCTACAGCTACGCCAGCCTCATCACCTTCGCCATCAACAGCTCGCCAAAGAAGAAGATGACCCTGAGCGAGATCTACCAGTGGATCTGCGACAACTTCCCCTACTACAGAGAGGCAGGCAGCGGCTGGAAGGTAAGAGGGGAGGGTGGGTGGGGAGGGTTAGGCGAGGGACAAGCGTTTGTTCGAGGCCAAACGCTTGTTTAATCCGCTGCCTAAACTTGACTGCTGTTTTTTCCATTATTTATTTATTTTTGTATTATGGGTCCTTGTTCCGTCAAGAAGCCCCATGTTACTGTCTAGTAGGTTTAAGCTTTTGTGTGGAACGACGTTCGAATCACGGCTTCCTCCATTCAAACGCTGTCTTGACTTGGTGGCAGTTCGTACGCGAGAGCCTAAATCGGTTATTTGAAAGTCTCAAGTCGGCTTTGTCGGCGGCGGAGTTAAATGTCGCTGGTAATCACTGTTGTCACTTCCCGAGGGCTGCAAAGGAAAGCTACCTATCCCAGCCACTCGGCTCAATCCACCAATCGCCTCGCTTCCCCCCCGTCTGAGGAACGGCGCTGCCCTGAGAGGAGCGTGTGAAGTGTAAAATCCCAGATTAATATTCAGAGAGACGGGCCTATCTGAGCCAAGACACGGCTAAATAGCCCATTCACTAGTGGCATTATTCATTGCAGATGCCTGGATAGGAACAGGCTATTATGCAGGAGGATGGGAGAGTGTGAGGGGGAACAGTGCTGTGTCATCATCTGAAGGGGCACATGATATAGCAGAGATGAAGCTATGCTGATTGCCTTTTAAAGAGCCCAGATAGAAATTGATATTAGAATGAGTTTGCCAATCAGCCAGCATTTATTTGGGATAGAATCTTGAGGCGGGCGCTTTATTGCTGTCGGGGGGTGGGGGGGAGGAGGAGAAGATAAATGCAGTCCATTTCCTGGTGCATGACAAGATCCGTGTGCGCGAGCACGCGCCTCAGACGAAGATGGCAATCCATCGTGTCATTCTGGACTTGGAACAGGCGGCTGGATCTATACAGTAGGGCAGCGACTTGCAAACTTGCGAAACGTCTCCTTAATCATTCCTTAGCAAGTCGTCAACAGCCATTGTCAGCCCGTAGATCTATGTGTGTTACGGTGGTCCGGGCAATGCTGTTTTCAGCTGACGTTTATGTCGGACCGCAGGATATCAACTTCCCCTCTGATCAAAGTTGAGACAAAGAAAAGTGGATTTGAAAAGGGATGTTGGCGGTGTTCTCAACCCATCATCTGAAATCAAATATAGTTTCTGTTTCAGAATGAATTCTATCCCCTGTATAGCACTGACATCACAAGGTTGCCGTGGAGGTTTTCTGAGTCTCCGAAAGAACATTATCCAACCTCCCTTTTTACGAATAGCACGCTACCGTCATTCAAGATATCTCTATTAGTTTGCTCCATACTTTCTGCAGCCTGAATTGTTTCCTATTGAGAAAGGAAAAACTCTTTTCCCCCTGTATTGATTGACTAAAGGAGATCAAGGTTGATGGGCCATTAAGGGCTTGTTGAATATGTCGTTGTCTCTTGATAATAGAGAGCGAAAGCAGCAGGAGTTCTTCCACAGCAGTCCTCATGCTGCTTGTACTCGCACGCCCATTGAAGTCTTAACCTTCATTAAGAAGAACCTTCTAGAGGCTTCTACAATGGGAAGGTGAGGTAACGCAACCTCGTCTGCTGTTGTTGTCGGTGTAAATCGCTTCCCTCCAAAGGTGGAATCCCACTGTGTTAAACTGGCAGGAACAGGTTGAGGTTGGGGAGATTGAAGCATGAGGGTCGGAGCACCTGCCATTCTGCAGCTTCTGTGACTTGGCAGAGCTGCACAGCCTAGTGAGCCAGTGACAAGGTCAGCTTCACCGTGAGGCACCTCAGACATGCCTCCGCCAGAGGGACAGCTGTGTTGAAGTGAGGTGAAGTGGGGCTGGATGGGTGGGGGTGTTGTATGGGTGGGGTGGTAGAAGATGAGGTTAAGTGTGTGTGTGTGTGTGTGTGCGTGCGTGCGTGTGTATCTGAGGTGTGCAATATTCCAGATTAGGGGAGCGGGTCTTCATTGGGCCTGCAGGAACTCAAGCCCCAGCTCAGGCATGCATCTGTTCTTTATGATAATGTGGGCTGCTGCTCTCCGCACCGCCGTGAGACCAGACCTGGCTAATCCAGGGGGCCGCGCCGCATTTTAGCATCTCTCACCAGAACTCCATTAGCCCCCCCCTCCCTCCCCCCGCTTTTAAGAAATATCAATGCGCCGTCAATAAGGACAGATAATTCATCAAGGTCAAAAACACAGGAACACAGGCGCGCTCCAAGGAGCGTCCGCGAGCGAGCAATTAGACGCGGCAGCCTCTCCGACAAACCCTCCCAGCTTCCTCCCAGGCACTCGGGGGCTTCGGAGTTTTTCCACTCCGAGCGGAGGCGCCGTTTGAACGCTCCGCGTTCCTCGGTGCTGTTGCGGAGGAAGATCACATCGCTATTTCTGCTTCTCCGACATTGGCTGAACACCCCGCTCGCGTGGAGCTCTGCCAAATTGCCCTAAGGAATGTTTCATCTTCTAGCTTAGTGATATTTTGTTTCCCACTTTATCACTCATGGCCTTTTCCTCATCTCCCTGGTGCTCCACTGCTCCACTGTGGCTGCTTCATCTTTCTTCATGGTGTTTGTAGTCGGCTCTCTGAACACTTTTTCCCTTTTGTTTTGGGGGGGGGGCTTTTTGTTTGGGTTTGGAACAGAGGCTGGTTTTGTGCTGAGTCCAACTTTTCGCCACAAGTGCAATTCAATCTTGTCTGTCTGTCCAATCCAGCTCAGCCCATGTCATTATGGGATGTTACTTCTTCTGATGACTCTCCCTGATTAAAAGGCAAATAAGTCTGATCTGGTCTCTCCCAGGATAGCTTGCGTGCACGTATGTGTATATATGAGTGTGTGTGTGTGTGTGTGTGTGTGTGTATGTGGGTATATATGAGTGTGTGTGTGTGTGTGTGTGTGGGTGTAAATGTGTGTGTGTTCCCACAGAAGCTCTGTCTGCCGCCACTGATGAGACTCTTAATGCAATCAAGCTGTTTGGCCGCGGGTCAGCGTCTAAGATCATGAGTTCAACACTGCCTGTCTGCCTGCCTCCTTCTCTCCAAAGCAGCTATTAATGAATATTAAAGTGATCAACCCCCCCCTCTCTCTCTCTGTTGGATCTGAATAGATACCTTATCTCGACCGCCCCATGACCGGTCAGCTTCTCTCCACGGGCCTATAGGACAGCAGAAGTGCTAGTCCAGACAGGCCCAAAGAAGCCGTAATGTAAAGGGATTAAATGTATGGATGTTAGAGGCATACGCAGCCTGGGCCGGCCATACAAATTAACAGTCTTCCTTATCCAGTGACTATTTTTATAATCCTCGGTGTACACAATATCATTCGCTCTGCTACCAACCCAGGTCCCATACATAGAATCTGACACAGAGCCACCTGTGAAGACCTACGGAGATGTCGACACCAAAATTATCCCATACAACAGAAATCCCTTTCACTCTGCCGCCTATCCTCCTCCCCTGCCTTCAATCCGTCCCTCTCTTCTCCTTCTTCCTCACTGCCCTCTCCTTCTTCTCTCTCTCCCCTCCCCACACCTCCCCACACCCCCAGTGCCCACACCCCCTACCCCTACCAGTACTCCCACGCCTCTTCCACCCCCTCCCCACCTCCTCCACCTCCTCCAACTCCTCCTCCACCTCCTCCTCACCTCCTCTCTCCTCTCCCCCTACCTCCATCTCCTTCTACCTCCCTCCCCTTCCTCTCCTTCCTCCCCCCCTCCTTCTCTCCATCTTTCTCTCCATCCTTCTCTCCCCATCCCTCACCCCTCCTCACCTCCTCTCCCCTACCCTCCTCTCCTCTTCTTTCCTCTACCCTCCTCACCTTCTCTCCTCCCCTACCCTCCTCTCCTTCTATCCCCTCCCCTCCTCTCCTTCTCTGCCTCCTCCGAATCCTCACCCTCCTCACCCTCTTCCTTCCCTACCCTCCTCACCTCTCCTCTCCCACCTCCTTCCTCTTCCTCCTTTACCTACCTTCTCTCCTCTCCCCTACCCTCCTCACCTTCCCTCCTTACCTTCTCTTCTCTCCTCTCCCCTCCCTCTCTACCTCTCCCTACCTCCATACTCTTCTCTCCCCCACCTCCCCTACCCTCCTCTCGTTCTCTTTACTTCCTCCTCATGGAGCCAGCATGCAACTCTTTCATTCTTGTACAGATATTGTACCAGTAAGGAGACACTCTTGAGCGTGTGCGTGTGCGCTCTCCCATGCAGTCGGCGAAACTCCCCTGAAAGTCCCTCCCATGCCTTTCCCAGGTGAGAGGATGCCAAAGCAAATGTGGAGCGATTCCCAACCAGTAGAAAAATGCTTGAAATGTTTTCTCTTGAACTTCGAGCTGATGAGGAGGAGGTTGTGGCTGCTCTTCATGCTTCTCCCTCCCTATCTTCTCCGCACCTGCGTGCAGAGGAAAATAAGCTGGAGAAGAATGCTGCCTGCCCGTTGGTTACCTAACCAACTGAACAACAAGCCTTCCCTGGTTGGACACAGCAGGGCGACCGGTCTGTACGATCGCAGGCATGGAGAGTTGCAACTTCTGGATGAACTTGTGGTTCTGGCAGCCGGTCTTCTTCTGCGGAGGGCCCTAGACCTAGCCATTTAGCCTCTTTGATCTCATTAAAAAATGCAAATATGCAGCAACCTAAACAGATCAAAGGTTGGCCTTCCTATTGGACGGTAGAGGGAGGCTTAATAATAGCAGCCCGGAGCGTGCTCCATTTCTCTTCCCCACCAGTGATTTGAGGGGAGCCGGGCTAGCTAGCTGAGCCCCCAAGGCTTTATTTATCCTGCAGATGGAGATAATGTTGCTGTTCAACACTGACTAGATCCACAGGGGGAAGGGAGCTGGCCAGCCAGCCAGCCCTGCTCCTGGTATTTAAATGGGGGGATAGGCTCAGGTAAGACCTAGTCGGCTATCTCCCACACCTCAAGCCTGGGTTGCATGGCTCTGGCAATCTGTATAAAGTGTAAAATTGGCTCCGACCCCCCCCCCCCGTCCCTCCCCTCCCTCCCCCTCCATGCTCTGCTCCTGCGGCCTGTACGATCATTACCGTAAAGTGAGCATTTAAATTTTAAACGCTTTGCTGATGGTGAATAATTCAGTCGCTCTGATTCATTTTTTGGAGAGTAACAGTACTTTTCCTGCCTCCACCGCCCTGCTACTTTCAAGCCGTGCCATTCCAGAATATGACGGCTTCTCTGTTCCATGCATCCACGTGGTGTCAAAGGCTCCATCGCTCGCTCGTTACGCCCTCTGTGTGTTGGTGTTTGCGTGCGTATTTGAGTAAGGGAGAGAGTATTTTTAGCCCCCCCCCGAATCTCTCCCCACATTGTTGTTAATTGCAGACTGCAGCAGCAGCCGTGGCCATGCTGGGCTCTTAGCAGCGTGGTGCGCTTGGCGGCCCAGGCCCCGCTAACCGGCTGTGTTGGCGGTGGGAGTGGCGGTCGTGATTCACCCAGCAGCCGGTTCCATCTTGCTGAGAGGTGGGCTCCTGTGTCAGGAAGCTCCTGCCTGCCTGGCCGCCCACCTGCCTCACCTCACCTTGCCCCCCCCCCCCCCGCCCCACACACACACACACTTTCACCCCACCTACTCTTACTCTCACTCCCCTGCTCCAGCCCCCGGGGAGTGGGAAGGGAGGATGTACGCTGGCAGGAGCGATTGGCAGCAGCCTTGCTGGGGGGCTGCCATACCACCCTCTGCCCTCCCACTCTCTGTTGGCTGAGGGAAGAGCCAGTCAGACACAGAGAAGAATCCAGAACTGGCTCTGGAGCTGCTCTCTCTGGTGGGCCTTTGTACACATAGTAACTGAGACTTCATCCATCTCTCGAGTTTCTCTCTCTGCCTCCCCTACCTCCCTCTCTATATATCCCTCACCCCTCTCTACGCCTTCTCTCTGCCTCCCGTATCTTATTTTTTTCTCTTTCCATCTCTATCAATGCCTACAGGTGCACCTAGGTTAGAGTAGAAAGAAATCCTTGCATCATAGGCCCAGGGCTTCAAGCCATCTCCTTCCTGCTTTGCAAAGCTGATAATGGCAGCAGTTATCAAATGTGAATAGAGTGACTGAATACCTTCCCACTGTGATAATGACACCTGTTAGACGCTGTCCTGAGAAGCCGGCAGTGCTCTAGACCTGCAGTTTTAAGACGGAATACTGGGAGGCGATGTTCCGATGTATCGCCCAGCAATAGAATTGGACTGTTTTTCATACAATAATAATAATAATTGAAGAAAAAAACAAACAATTTTAATGCATAAATGTTGCATGTATCTTGAGCATGTGATGTGAAGTTGATGGATAGATTATTGGGCTGGTCGCACAAGAGTGGTCAGGTCTAATGGATTGCCAGTTCATTAGACAGCACTTTATAAGATGACAGCAAGCTGACCTTAACATGGCTAAGTGCTATGATGATGTAGTCAGAAGATAGGCTGATGATGCGGCTGTGTGACAGCTCAATATAGGGGCGGTTCTTTGGGTTGGCCTCTCCAGAATATCTCGCCAACATGCAGACTGAAGTCATCGCTCCCACCAATCACAGCCCTTCGTCCCTGGGCTTTGTGTCTTCAGGTCTGAGGCTGCTGGGACATGTAGGTCTGCGGTGTGGGAACAGTAGAGAGGGAGGTGGGCGGTAGACTACAAAAAAACCCTGCCCAGCCTCGTACTTAAAGTTATGAACTTCAAGGAATTTGAGGCACTTTCAAAAAAAGTCGTAAAAACTGGAAAGATCATTAGCTGCCTCCCAGGCACGTCGAGGGTCGAGTTCAGGGCCACGGGGAAGCTTGAGTCACAACTCCAGTGCCTTCCTGCCTGCCTGCCTGCCTGCCTGCCCGCCCGCCTGCCTGCCTGCCTACCTAAAGCCCGCCCGCCCGCCCGCCCCTGGATGAAGAGAATAAGGAGGCCTGGTTTGTTTTGGTTGTATCATTCAGCATGTGTGTTCCCAGACAGTCACCAGGACTGTGTGTTCCTTAGATCAGCCTGTCAGGGAGAGCAGGACGATGGTACCAGTAAAGCAACCTGCAGGGACCAGACCTTGTCAGCCTCCATTCTGCTTAGCAGGATCAGCCACTGAGCCGACCCCAGGTTCTGTATAAACGAAAGTGTAAAAGGGATGAGAACCTCATCCTGGCCTTAGGTTGTCAGGATGGATGAGAACCTTCTAACCTCAGGACCCTGGCCTTCACAGAGACGGAGAGCCTGAGGCAGCGAGGGGCAAGGTAAGGAGGGAGACAAAGCGTGGGAGGAATGGGTAGAGGGGTAGACGAGAGGAACGAGAGGGTGATCAGGGGGAGGGGGGCGAGGCGCTGAGCCATGATGAATTCTGCATGCTATAAATAGAGGCTAGTCCTTGGAATCTGCCTTTAACTCTGAATCTGCCTCTGCTAAATCCTCTTTAGCTGGGTCAGACCGCCTCCTGCTGCCTCTGACCTCACACAGGCTACCACTCACGCACACGCCCGCTCTCTCTTCCTCTTTTGCCTCTCTCATAATAGCTGATCAAAAACCATGAATGATAAAACCGCAAAGAAAAAAAAAAAAAAGGTTTTATCGTGCGTGTGCGTGTCCTGAATCCGTGTGCATCTCTTTGATCTGCCTACCCCTGGCATTCCTCCATTTTGAGGGACTTCATTAAGTCATAATAATAATAAGCCATAATTGTGCTAGCTAGCAGCTAATCTAGCTGTCTCTCCTGGTGCATCAGCCTTCTGCTAATGTGTCAGCTGTGTTCTCCCTCACTGCTGCTGTGCCCAGAGTTCTCTTGCTCTGGAAAGAGGGAGAGGGAAAGAGAGCATGGGAGGGGGGAGGAGGGGGAGAGAGATGGATTGGGTCGAGCATAGCTCGGTGGGAGAGTGTTTGACTGCAGATCAAGAGGTTGAAGGTAAAAATCCCTTCCCGGGCATCGCTTTGGATAAAAGCATTTGTTGAATGAATACATCATCAGAGAGAGAGAGACGGACAGTAGAGGAGCCAGTAGGAAAACCCAGCTAGAGATCAGGACGTCTGTCAGATGGAACCCTTGACCTCCATGGTCAGAATTCCACCTGTGTAGAGACACCTAGGATGGAGTCCAGCGTAGTTCACCTCAGCGGTCCAGCTCGCTACGACCGTGTTCAGCTCGCTGCAACCGTTTAGCGTGGCTGCCTCTGTCATGTTACCCTCAGGACCGCCCTCGAGCCAGACGTCTTCTGCTGTTCTCTCTGTATCCATCCACTATTCGGTTTGTCGTTCGGGATTAAAAGCGCCTGCTGACCAAATCAAATGAAAGTAATAGAGGATGCTTAATGTGTGTCCATGTTGTTCCTGGATGAACTGAGCCCATGTGTGCAGTTTGGCTCCAGCCTGCAGGAGACACCAGGTCTGCGGGAGACAGACTGGAGGAGAGTGGTGTCTCTGGTGACCGTCGTATCGATAGTATCAGCGCAGCTGCTAATTACTGCTAGAACACACGGAGGCTGTGGTCGTCTGCTCTCAGCGCTGTGTCGATCCCTGCTCTTGTCTGCCATGGTAATTACTTAACCCCTGCCAACCTGCCACACCCGTCATTCTCATTCACTTACTCGCTCACTCACTCACTCACTCACTCACAGCTAGAATAAAGCACTCAGAGAGGAGCTCTATAACGTTGTATCCATATTGACCAGGTATGATCAGAGAGTCTCGTATCAATGCAAGTCACCGTCTTTGTCGTTCTGATCACTTCCTACCCTGACTGACAAACTGATTGAATAACCAAGTCTTGCCATTCTTCCCAGATTATGTGAGAACATGAAGTGGACAGTGGCTGTTGTGTAGATGAGGACAGGGTCCTGACCAGCTGGTTAATCACCTTGACAATGGCAGCTACCCGCTTCCAGTCCAGTCTGGCTTTCGAACGTAGCTTTCTACCAGAACCACCAGTTGCTCAATTCAAGTGGAACGTCTTCCAATCTAAACTGGGAGTTATTGGGACATGGTTGTCGCCGACTTTTGAAATCGAAGGCCCTCGACATGTGTTGTGTCTTCTTCTTAAGGGGATAATAATATCCCTGGAAGGATGAGCGATGCTTCACGCCGTGCCAGCTTTGCGTTGCAGGAAAGCAAGTATCTGGAAGCGACATTGGATCTCCAGGCCACCGCGTCCTTGTTAGGGGGTAATACTTCTGAGACCCCCGGGACGGAGGGAGGGCAGAGATCGAGAGAGGCTGCAAGGGAGGGAGAGAGGTGCTGAGGAAAACGTAGAAGATGGACAGGAAAGAGAGAGTGGGGGGAGACGGAGAGAGAGCGACATAGGGAGAGAGACTGAGAGAAAGAGAGAGAGACGCTGAGAGAGACAGAGGTAGACAGAGAGGCGGGGATGAAGGGACAGTGACACAGCTGTGGCAGCGAAGTGGAACCTTGTGATGGATGAGATGCTAAAGATGGCTGCTGGTTCAGCCTTCCTCATCCTCCCACAAACTGAAAGACAGCCAGACAGACTGCCTCTCTCCCAGCCATCAACAGGAGGGTCAGGGGCTAATGACAGATCACTCCAGACCTGGACCTGCACGCAAACATCCTTCCTATAATTGCTCATTAGTCAATGTCACTGGTCTCTTTATTTCTGCATTGTTCTCATCCTTCTAGGGGGTAAACACTAGCACTAAGCAACTTAAGAGAAATCAATGACTGATCAAAAAGCCTGGGTTTCGCACCTGACAGGATGGTGTCACCTCCAGCTGTGGATGAACGCTAGGTACCTCGTCCACACACAGAGGCCCAAAGTATCCACACAATCGCACAGGAGTCATATCGAATGAACACACAAGTCGTTGGGTCCGCTGTGCTGTTGACTTACAGCTCCCACAGCATGCCTGGCCTGTTTTGGAGCGTGCTGTGTGTGTGTTTCAGCCAGCCCTGCTCAAGCCTCACCTTCTTCCACCTAGCAGGCCTCCAGGCCACTAGCCTCTCTTCACAGCTTAATTGGCTGAGAATTAGCCCATTAGCGTGGACGTGGGGGTGAGTCTGGCCTCTCCTGACCAAGGCTAGCTCTGATTAGTGGGTCAGCCAGGACTGGCAGTTTTGCATGAACCTGCCTAATGGGCTCTTTAGGAGGCTGCCTTGGCAACGGGGCCAAGGCTGACACACCCCCTGGAAGTGGTTTGGTATCTGAAGGTGCCTGCCTGCCTGCCTGCCTGCCTGCCTGCCTGCCTGCCTGCAGACGGTAGACAGACACGCAGACAGTCCTCAGTCCTAACTGACTCACTGTTTCACCATCCTGTCAGACCATTTCACTCTCTTTACAACATGAAAGCAACAGAAGGATAATGGCTCCATTCAATCTGATGGTAGTTTTGTCAATCTTAAGAACAGAACAAAATAATGGAATGCTTTAGGTTTTGTCCCTGCCTGTGTCCCTGTGCACAGTCATTATTTGCTCCGAGCCCGAATGTTTTGGTGCTGTCAAGAATGCTGGGTGAGCGAACACAACACATGCAGCAGGTTTAGGGTTTGTGTACTCGCGGGTCCTGTTTACATTACGGAAGTAATCTGCATAATGTTTGTGTGGACATGCAAGCGGTGAACAGGTCAACGCTTTTGTCTGCCGCTCGTCCTGGTACAAGCTGTCCTATTGTTAGCACAACTAGAGTAGTTCTTCCTTTAGTTTCCCCTCCTTTTCCTTGAGGAGGCCAGGTCAGCTGGAGGACATCACCTGCTCCTCACTGCTCCTCCTGGGTACAGACACCACCACACCACCCTGAGATGGAGAGAGGGAGAGAGAGAGAGAGATAGGGAGAGAGAGAGATAGGAAGAGGGAGAGAGGCAGAGGGAGGGAGAGAGAGAGAGAGATTGGGAGAGAGAGAGATAGATAGGGAGAGGGAGAGAAATCCATTAGACAGTAGCCAGCCTGATGCCTCTCTTCTGTGATGGACAGTCTGCACATGATGCTCAGTGTTCTGGCAGGCTTATTTGTCTGCCTCATTGAAGAACTTTCCGCCTACCCTTTGTCTCCTCCAGCCAGATTCCAGCTGGTGCTCAGACGAAGCACAGAGAACGAGGCGCTTTTAGGCGCTACACTTACATCCTGTATAGTTGATTCGTTGATCACATTTGACCCGTGCCAATGTCGAGTTAGGCCGGTTGGCATGTAGTGTCTGTCTATTGTGTGGCCTTGAGCAATTATTTCCTGGATGAGGGTTACTATAACAACCCTCTTGTGATCGTTCCCCACTGGGTCCATGTCCGCTGGCTCTCTTGAATGCAGTCTGACTTCCATCACTGACATCAAGTCAGAGGGCCCTGATTGTGGTCTATTCAGATCATCCACTTACTGGAGCCATCACCATTACTATGAGGGTCCTTGTCTGCTCCTCTTCTCCTCCTCTCCTCTCTCGTCATTTCTCTCTTCTCTCCTCCTTTCTCATTGTCTCCTTTCCTCTCGTCTCCTTTCCTCTTGTCTCCTTTCCTCTCGTCTCCTCTCATCTCCTTTCCTCTTATCTCCTCCTCTCCACCTCTCCTTTCCTCTTGTCTCCTTCTCTCCTCTCATCTCCTCTTCTCTTGTGTCCTTCGGTCCTCTGGTTTCCTCTCCTCCTCTCATTTCCTCTCCTCTTATCTCCTTTTGTCTCCTCTTCCATCCTCGCCTGTGGCGTATACAGTAGTGAGGTATGCTAGATGTGACCGGATGCCCTTTGACTGTGTGTGTGCGTGCGCTGCTCTCAGCCCCAGACTCTGAAGGGCTTCCATTAAAAGATGCTTCAGACAAGTCTCTTAGATTCTTAGTCACTGCGGTGACCTCTTGTTTACCATCACAGGAGGAGGATTTTCACCAACGGTGTTTCAAATGCCGCTCCGAGCAGCTCAACAGTTTCCTCAAATGCCGCATTTAAGTCTGTAACCTTGGGTGCGCCCTGAAATTATTTAGTATTTTTTAAATATATATATATATTTACAGCACCATTCTACATTCAAGGTCTTTCTATAGAGCATTAAAATAGGGGAAGAGATGTGTGTGCGTGCGTACGTGCGTGCGTGTGCGTGCGTGTGTGTGTGTGTGTGTGTGTGTGTGCGTGCGTGCGTGTGCATGTACCCCTGTGATTCCGAACCCTTCTGAGGTAGTCATAGACTCCTGCCTTCCACCCTCCATGGCCCTGGGAGGGGCCCTGGGAGGGGCCCTGGGAGGGGCCCTGCTGCAGAATGCATGAACCCTCTCAGAGCCACTCAGAGGGTGTGTTCAGCCCAGCCCGTCTACAGCAGCACTCTACACAGAGCAGCTGCTACACAACACACTGCTGCTGCACAACACAACACACTGCTGCACAACACATTGCTGCTGCACAACACAACACACTGCTGCACAACACAACACACTGCTGCTGCACAACACAACACACTGATGCACAACACATTGCTGCTGCACAACACAACACACTGCTGCACAACACACTGCTGATGCACAACACAACACACTGCTGCTGCACAACACAACACACTGCTGCACAACACACTGCTGATGCACAACACAACACACTGCTGCACAACACACTGCTGCACAACACAACACACTGCTGCTGCACAACACACTGCTGCACAACACAACACACTGCTGCACAGCACACTGCTCCTGCACAACACACTGCTGCTGCACAACACAACACACTGCTGCTGCACAACACACTGCTGCTGCTGCATAACACAACACACTGCTGCTGCACAACACAACACTGCTGCTGCACAACACAAAACACTGCTGCTGCATAACACAACACACTGCTGCTGCACAACACACCGCTGCACAACACAACACACTGCTGCTCCCAGTACACTACAGTAGTGAAGCAGAGCATACTGTCCGAATACATTAGAGATGGATGATGATGATGATGATGATGATGCTGATGATACAGTTGAAAAACACACAGCGTTTTGAGATGACATGGTCATCCTCGCGTTTAAGAACGTGCCCTCCTCCACCCCCATGTGCGTGGACTTAATTGCTTTCGTAATGTCAAACATAGGTGTGAAATAGGAGTTTAATTGAAATAGTTTGGAGGAGGTGATTTCCCTGTGGTGCGTCTCTGCCTGTGTGGAGGCCAGGGTTTGGCTGTAATCATCTGTCCACCTCACCACAGGGGCCAGTCTGCTGTTTAACTGGAGGAAGAACCACAACTGGTCCGATCTGGTCTGGTCTGGTTTGGTCTGGTTTGGTCCAGTTATCCCTGATCTTGTCGAAGGTTGGATACCTAAACACAGTGCTAATATGGCACCGATGGTCTTAATGACTGGTATGTACAATACTGGACTGTATTACAATGCAGATTCTGGTTCCTCAGCTCCATGCCACTTAAGTTGTCGATTGAAATATTTGCGCTTTGGTGCCCCAAAACGGATGTAAAAAGCATCATTGTATCATCGGTATTGTCAAAAATAAAATGATACCCAAACCTAGTCTGGGCTAGTAGGTTGTAGTCTGTGGTCTGGTGTAGTAGGTTGCAGTCTGTGGTTTGGTCTAGTATGTTGTGGTCTGGTGTAGTAGGTTGCAGTCTGTGGTCTGGTGTAGTAGGTTGTAGTCTGTGGTCTGGTGTAGTAGGTTGTAGTCTGTGGTCTGGTCTAGTAGGTTGTAGTCTGTGGTCTGGTCTAGTAGGTTGCAGTCTGTGGTCTGGTCTAGTAGGTTGCAGTCTGTGGTCTGGTGTAGTAGGTTGCAGTCTGTGGTCTGGTGTAGTAGGTTGTAGTCTGTGGTCTGGTCTAGTAGGTTGCAGTCTGTGGTCTGGTCTAGTAGGTTGCAGTCTGTGGTCTGGTCTCGACAAGACAGTGTATAGTAGTCTGGACCGCAGGTCTTCTCTACATGTGAATGGAGGACCTGGGAGAGTCTGTGGTTTCAACTAATAGTGTTTTTTGCTTTATATTTATTAGGGTTTTCACCTTGGCATGCATTTTGCTGCAGCAAGCAAATGGTTCATGTTTTATTTAACCAACATAGGAGCGAGTAAAGATCAGAGAGGGAGAGGTTTAAAAGCGAGCGTGCCAACACACTGCGCCTGGATGCCAAGGGAGCCCCATCACATGCCTTTGAAGCCTGTACAGGAAAAAAAAATAAAAAGTAATAATAATTCAAGTTGAAAAGCGTTGCAGTTGCCATCATAGTTTTATTTCTTTTCTTTTTTTTGGACAATTTTAAGTGTGGGTTTCAGGTCTCCTCTGTGCGTGAGAGAATTGTGTGTGTGTGTGTGTGTGTGTCATCTGAGTACTTGGGCCTTGTTGTGTGTGCTCTTTATATGAGTGGGGGTTGACAGAGAAAATGGGGGTGTATTCGGGGGGTTGAAGTAGAGAGAGACTGCAGGTCTCTTTCAGTACTGTACAGTATTCTACACAGGACAGGAAAGGTCTCATCTTATCTCCTATCAGGAGGTCTCCTTCAGTCAATCCCAACTGCCTCATCCTGTCTCCTATCAGGAGGTCTCCTTCAGTCAATCCCAACTGCCTCATCTCAGAGGCCTGAGGGTCAGTGCTCTTCACACATCGCTAACAGGATCAAAGCAGGCTGGGATTGCGCCCGGTCAGGCTGTGGTTTAGCAGTGTGTGGTTTCCTGTGTGTGAGAGAAAGGACATGAAGTGTAGAGAGTGAGAGGAAGTGTGTAGGAGATCAGTGTCAGTGAGGATCGAATGTGTGTGTGTCTATCAGAGAAGGAGCGAGTGAGGGAGTGTTGTGTTTGCGGGAGAGAGAGTAAGAGTGTCGATGTGTGTTGTGAGTGTATCTGTGTGTGTTTTGTGAGTGTGAGAGAGTGTCAGTGTGTGTTGTGTGTGACAGAGTAAGAGTGTCAGTGTGTGTTGTGTGAGAGTGACAGTGTGTGTTGTGTGAGAGAGACTAACAGCAGCCCATCATGTGATGTGATGCAGTAGGAGTTGAGCCCCCCACACATCCTCCCACACCTGCCACAAATAGACAGTGTAGGTGCTACATTCCTGAGCCCTGGACTGGAGGTCTCTCCTCATGAGGTGTGTGTGTTGTGTGCACCTGTGTGTGTGTGTGTGTGTGTGTTGTTTGCGTGCGGATGTGCAAGCATATACGCGCATGTGCGCCTGTGTCCTCGCGACTGTGGGTGTGCCATTGTGTGTGCTGTGTGTGTGTGCGCGCGAGCGAGCTCGCATGCGCGTGTATGTCCCTGTGTGTGTGCTGCTGACACCGGGTCACAGCGCACAGCAAGCTTCATCCGATGAGGTCTGCTGCGGAGGCAGGTGGATCATGTGGGAGACACAGGTTGACCTCTGGTACGGTCACATAACAGTTTGAAGTACCCTTACAAAAGCAGCTTATTATGAGGGTGTTTAGGTTTCTTGTTTTGTGCATGGTTGTGGTACTGTGACTCCTAACTGGGCTCTATCCTGGCTAAACTGGGCTCTATCCTGGCTAAACTGGGCTCTATCCTGGCTAACTGGGTTCTATCATGGCTAACTGGGCTCTATCCTGGCTAACTGGGCTCTATCCTGGCTAACTGGGCTCTATCATGGCTAACTGGGCTCTATCCTGGCTAACTGGGTTATTTCCTGGCTAACTGGGTTATTTCCTGGCTAACTGGGCTCTATCCTGGCTAACTGGGCTCTATCATGGCTAACTGGGCTCTATCATGGCTAAACTGGGCTTTATCCTGGCTAACTGGGTTCTATCATGGCTGTTTTCTTGGTTTGATTCTTTCTGTCTCTCTTTCTGTCCAGCTCTCCACCTTCTCCTCCTCCCCCTTTCCTTTGGAGGGATCACTCAGTAGAGTAGCGTAGAGTAGAGTAGAGTAGAGCTATGCAGAGCAGAAGAGTGGGGCTCTGCTGGCAGTAGTGTTCCTGCAGCAGGTTAGCACAAGGTCACCTCAGCTCTTGTCTGCTTTGTCTGCAGTTCAGCATACCTCTCTCTGTGTTTCTCCTTCTCTGTCTCTCTCTCTGTCTCTCTCTCTCTCTGTCTCTCTCTGTCTCTCTGTCTCTGTCTCTCTCTCTCCTCTCTCTGTCTCTCTCTCTCTCCTCTCTCTGTCTCTGTCTCTCTCTCTCTGTCTCTCTCTCTCTCTCTCTCTCTCTCTATGTCTCTGTCTCTGTCTCTCTCTCCTCTCTCTGTCACTCTCTCTCTCTCTGTCTCTTTATCTCTTTCTCTCTCTCTCTCTCCATCATCTCTCTCCGTCTCTCTCTACTGCCAGAGTGGAGATGTGAAGTGGCAGTTGTGCATGTTCCAGGTTGTTGAGCACCATTGGAGGTTGCTATCTAAAGGCCGTGTTCAGTGACCTCTAGCCTGCCCCTTTATATTTAATGGGCTTTCTTTTCTTTTCTTTTTTTTCCTGTCTCTCCTTTGCTTCTTTTTCCCCCCCTAAGAAATGGCTTGAATATGAAGTGGATCTACATTGTGTCAGGTCTGTGTTTGAACGAGACCAAGGTCACCTAGTCTTGGCTTCATTGTCCCTCCGCACTACCTTGCAGCTGCAGTGGTGAGGACCAGGACCAGGCTCGGGCTGGTTGTGGGGAAAATAAGGGAAAGCTTTAAGTTTGAGGTTGAGAACAGGTGCACAACCTCAGCAAGGATGAAGGATCAACCGCACTGTATAATTCTGACGATATTCGCATCGTCTCATCGAAACGTATCGGACATCGCAGTCGTCTCGTATACAATGGAAACGTGCTTCGTTTATGGGACGGTCATCTGTAGCATGCGCCTGACTTGTAAACTGCCCCGTCTGACACCCTCCATGGTCTTTATGAACCCATAGAAAACCCTCTCAGATAGATCCATCCCTACCTAGAGACGCCCAGTGTTGGAGCAACAACAGCTGGAAGGTCTGACCAGGGGGCGCTTGTTTTCCCCACCCAGGATGCCCGGCAGGGGCAACACGTAGATCACTATGACGCAAATCCCCACGTCATTTAATCCAGGGAGCTCCACGTGGACTTTAATCTGAGAGCTCGTCCAAGGACGTGCCTCTGTGTGATGAAGTTGAAGATGATCTCCAGTGAAACAGCGTAGCAGCAAGTTCTTCCCAGTTGTTAGATGTTGTAGGTCCATCATGGCAGTTTGGCCAGCTAGTCCGAGCATTATAACAGTCAGATGCTGATTCAGACAATGCCAGGTAGGCCTTAGTGATGTAACACCTGTGTGTGTGTGTTTGTTTGTTTGTATGTATGTGTGTGTGTGTGTGTGTGATCCCACCCATGGAGCAAGTGCATCCCCCCAGATCCCCTGGGTGCCCCCCCTCCCCAGCTGGGAGGAGCAGGGACTGGGCCTGTCCCTTCTGCTCACTATGAACGGCTGACACACCAGAGCGCCGAGGTCAGCGCGACCTATTTTTCCCTCCGGATGCCCTTCTGCTGTTGAGCCGCAGCTACTCCGCTACCGTTGTGGGGGCGGTGTGTGTGTGTGTGTGTGTGTGTGTGTG
>BROE01000020.1:6638604-6656677 GCA_036571765.1 Plecoglossus altivelis
TCCTGGGATGCCCCCCCTCCCCACTGGGGAGGAAGCAGGACTGGGCCTTCCCTTCTGCTGCACTAATGAACGGGCTTGAGCACACGCAGAGCGCCGGGTCACGCGACCTATTTTTCCCTCGGATCACCTTTCTGCTGTTGACCGCAAGCTACCTCCGCATTAACCGTTGTGGGCAGGGTGTGTGTGTGTGGTGCGATGTAGTGTGGTGTGTGTGTGCTTGTGTGTTGGTGATGTGGGGTGCTGTGTGTGTGTGTGCTGTGTGTGTGTGGCTGTGTGTGTGTGTGGTGTGTGGTGTGTTTGTGTGTGTGTGTGTGTGGTGTGTGGCGGGTTACAGGGCGCGGTTGCTTACGCCTTCTCTGCTGTCCTGGTGTGTTAAATCACCACGATAGTCAGGAGACACATTGCGGTATGGGTGGAAGGCACACACACACACACACACATGTATGCTCTCACACAGTGATGGGTTTGAAGTGCGCTGTGGGGGTAGCAGGTACATGCTGGGTAGCACTTGGGCTGGCCCCCTGCAGAGGGCTCTGGTTGGCTCACTCTGAACACCCCCTCCTCCTTTGTCCCTTGTTCATACTTGTTGACCCCAGCTACCCCATACACCCACACACCACACACACACACACACACAACACCCCTCCCATGCCCACCTCACCTGTCGACTTCCTTTGTGACTTCTTGTCGGCCAAAGAGGGAGACCGACTTGACCACAGTGGTTCAAACCTGTTCATGATCTAAGAGGTGTCAGACTTTACTGCTCAGACATGCGCAGCAGGGGGGGATTCAAACCTGGAGCCCCGTTGCTAGGCACCCCTCTACCTGTCATGAGCAGCTTTCTCTCCATCCTTTGTCCTTTCTCTCCACGACCCTTTCTTTTGCTCCCTCCTTTTTTCTCCCTCCCTCTTTCCTTCCCTCTTTCTCCCTCTGTCCCTCTGTCCCTCCCGCTCTCTCTTCTCTCTTCCTCTCTCTCTTCCTCCCCCTCTCCCTCTCTCCCTCCCTCTCTCTCCCTCCCACCCTCCCCCTCGCTCGTTAATGTTACATTCTGATTTCACTTGGCTGGCTCGTTGCCGCTAAGTCACCGTTAATTGGCAAGAGTTTTGTCGGCAACAAATATGACTTGCCGTGTCTCTCGCCCAGCCCTCCTGAGCAGATCCTGTGATCTCGAAAAACGAGGCGGGAGTGGCTGTCATCACATCCTCCGTGGCGTGGCGTCTCCGCCACCGTGTCACAACACCTCCCTTCCCTGGGCATCGCCCACGTCTCTCACGGCTGACCCCCCAAGGCCTGCTGGTTTCACACCAGTGATGTGTGCGTGTGCGTGCGTGTGTGTGTGTGTGTGTGTGTGTGAGAGAGAGAGAGAGTCCCAGATTGGAGAGCATGTTCAAAGAATCCAGCATGTTGTTGAGGAGAGGTGGAGTAAAGAAGAGGTGGAGTAAAGAAGAGGTGGAGTAAAGGAGAGGTGGAGTAAAGGAGAGGAGGGAAAGAAGGTGGAAGAGGAAACGAGCGGAAGGGAGAGGAGGAGAGGGAGAGATGAGGAGGAGAGGGAGAGATAAGAAGGAGAGGAAGAGGACGAGAGGAGGGGGAGGAGAGAAGAGAAGAGGGAGAGGAGAGGTTCATAAAAACTGAATGTGTACTGCTGTGGCAGCTGGAGCAGGACTAGTGTAGAGAAGACTTAATGGCTGTATCAATGATTTAGCCCTGTGAGAAGGCTGTAATGTAGTGAAGACACACTCTTGTGGAAGCACTGCACCCACAGACACACACACACACACACACACACACACACACACACACACACACACACACACACGGTCCCTCAGAGCACACAGAGGGATGGTTTCACTTGAACTTAAGTGCTTACGGCTGTTTGACACTGACAGGTCTGCATTATACTGTCCCTCTGTAGAGGTTAGGCCCAGGCCTTGCCCTCAGAGCCATTGTATGTTCTCTAAACGGATGCTGTCTCAGCCTCTTGTCACCATGCACTATGCATGGACAGCACAGCGGCTGGGCTCAGCCTCTGATGTTAGCTGGCCTGACACTGAAGTCTCTCTTTATCTGTCTCGGTGTGTGTGTGTGTGTGTGCGCTTGTTAGTGTGCCTGTGTGTGTGTGTGTTTGTGGACATGTGCGTGTTTGTGTGTAGGTAGGTGTGTCTATGGGTATGTGTGCAGGTAGATTTGTGCGCGCATGTGTGCCTGCCTGCGTGCGCGTGAGAGTATGTGTGTGTGTGTGAGTGTGTGTGTGCGCGTGTGCGCGTGTGTGTGTTAGAGACGGGTGAGAGAACTGCTAGTCCACTAAGCCAGCAGTTGGCCCATCTCCAACTGACTCCAGGGCTACAAGGCTGAATGTAATAAACCAGGCCTGCGTTCCATTCCAGGAAGTTGTTGATTTATTAGATCTATGAAGGGGAGTGAACGAAGGCTCAGGGGGGGTTAGGGAGGAGGGAAGACGACCCGCTTCTGGAGCTCGACCTCAGGTGCTGCGCCTTTCAGACAGGCAGGCTGGCAGCACCCTCTCCACCCTCCCCACCCGCCTCACCAAGAGCCTGATGAAGCGGTCCTTATGACCACAGTCACCGGAGCTGCGTCCCAGTGCTGCACACGCTCCAGCTCTCCTCTCCCTCAGCGTCTGTCTCGGCTTTCTGTCGCTGGTGTTTGGGGCTCCGCTCAGACATGTGGTCCAAGCCTATTGGCTGAACACTGCTTCCTGACTGGCGTCTAACCAGATAGCACATATCTGGAGTCCAACACCAGAGTGCATCCATTGTGGTTAATGAGGTTGTTGATCCATCATCACTAACCCTGCTCCTCTCTCTCTCTCTTGTCTCTCTCCTCTCTCTCTCTTTCTCTCTCTCTCTCTCTCTCTCTCTCTCTCTCTCTCTCTCTCTCTCTCTCTCACACTCCCTCTCTCCCCCATCCCCTTTCTCTCTCTCCCTCCCTCCTGCTATCTCTTCCCACAGAACTCAATACGGCACAATCTGTCATTGAACAAGTGTTTTCTCAAAGTGCCTCGCTCCAAAGATGACCCGGGAAAGGTAAGACTCTCCTTTATCATTCAAACTCTTTCAAAGTTGCACAAAAAAAACACAAAAGCCAGATACTTTATTCTCAAAGACATACTCAGTCTGGAACGGAATAACATGTTTCTAAACCTATCATGAACCTTCTACTGTCGCTAGGTTATCCAATCCAAATCTCTTCTAAAGAGGTCAGTCTGATGGTGAAGTAGCCATACACTGATTGGAATAGGTCGGAAACGTCTGATTGAAATCGCCCTCAGCATTCCCAACAACACAGATAATAGTTTTCATCTCCTCCTCTTCTCCCTCTCTCATCTCCTCCTCTTCTCCCTCACTCATCTCCTCCTCTTCTCCCTCTCTCCTCTCCTCCCTCTCTCTTCTCTCCTCCCTCCCTCTCTCTTCTCCTCTCCTCCCTCTCTCTCTCTTCTACTCTCCTCTTCCTTTCCCCCTTTCTCTCTCTTCTCCTGCCCCTTTCCCCCCTCTCTCTCTCCTCCCTCTCTCTTCTCCTCTCCCCCTTTTCTCTCCTCCCTCTCTCCTCTCCTCCATCTCTCTTCAGCTCTCCTCTCCTCCCTCTCTCTTCAGCTCTCCTCTCCTCCCTCCTCTCTACTCCCTCTCTCCTCTCCTCCCTCTCTCTTCAGCTCTCCTCTCCTCCCTCCTCTCTACTCCCTCTCTCCTCTCCACCCACTCTCTTTTTCTCCTCTCCTGTTTATAGTTTTTCCAGTCAGATTTTAGTCACTCATGCTACTAGTATCCTGGTTGGTTAATTATTCACATGTGTGTTGGGCCCTATTTAGTCAAATGTATATATTATGGACGGAATATGTAATTGTGGCCTAACTATATGTAACCTAGATTTCCTTCTTGAACGTTTAGTGTTTGTGCGTGTGCATGCGTGCGTCAGTGTTAGTGGTTGCATAGTTCACGCACACACACACAAACACACGCACGCACACACAGACATGAGGAGCGCCGTGTAGCTGTGTAGAGGATGGGGACTGAATGCTAATTTCATGTTTTGCTGTAATCCTCTGATATTGACACTCCTGGGAGCTGCTCCACTAAAGTACAAAAGAGTGAATCTCATTGCTGTATGATTCGGGATTTCCAGATCTATGGCCAACACGCTCGCATCCTTAATGTTTCATTTGGAAATTTTTCCCGGCCACCCCCCCCCCCACCCTCTGAACCCACACACCTCTCACACCGCCCGCCCCGACGCCACCCCGAAGGAGCAACTTGCAAAGAGAGCGGAGGGCTCATGATACGTCCAGTGCCCTATCCAATAGATATGTAATGTGCACCAGGTGGAGCCAGCAGGCTCTGATCTGCACTGCTGAGTAGGGAAGGCAGAGTGACCGACGCCATTTGTCGACGTCCTGCCTGAGAGAGCAGAGCATGAGGAGGGACTGGGGAGGAGGGCTAGCTCAACAGTAGCGAATACGCTCCCCCCTCTGCTACCCCCGTCCTCGCGCATCCCTCTCCCGTCCCCCTGCCAGTAAAAAATGCCGGCTCAGCGTGAACGCAGACCAGATCAGCGCATGTCCCGCCTGAAGCCCAGGAAATCCGTGGTTGAGTCGACAGGCCGCTCTCTGACCCTCAGGACAGCGGGTGAGGATGTACGATATCCTGTCAACTTTCTTCTTCTTTTTTCCTCCCCCCCCCCCCCCCCCTGACCACTGTCTGGAAAAGTATCATCTGCAAACAGGCTGTTTAGCTTGTGAGGCTTGTGGCAGGGAGCAGGCTTGGTTGTTCCAGCCAGGCCTGTTAGGTGTTAAAACACTGTGGCCTCCACCAGTCAGCATTTTGCGTTTGGACTGAATAGAATAGTGGAGACGGAAGACTCGCTGTAATTTCATTTGTTTTATACTGTAGGCCACACTTACATACATGCACGCACGCACGCACACACACACACACCCACACCAGGCAGTCTTTACTGTTCCAGTATAATGCAGTGTATTTATTGGTGAATAATTTAACAGCCCTTTATATGGGTTTGTTTTTTTTCCAGACGGGTCTCTAGGGGCCTAGTGGGGAGATGCAGCCTCCCATCCCACCCCCCCACCCCCCCCTCACTCCGCCCCCGCCTCACTCCCACCGCCCTGCTCCCCTCCCAAGGGACCCGGCTTGAAGAGTTTTTTTTTTGTGCCTAATTAAAATCCCCTCCACCCAGCCCAGCTCTGCTCCAGCAGGGCTGCTGTGCTCCTACCGTCGCTCCTGATTGAAACGCTTCCTCTGCCACCAGACACACGTCTCTCCCAGTACCGCTACAGACGGAACACCCTGCCATGGTATTATCATCGCCCCGATCGTGGCCCTGGTTTTTTCTGTCAGAGATTCCAGTCAAACTCCGAAACTCTCACTGTTTCTTTTCGTGAGATTGTTTTTCCTTCCTTCCCCCCCCCCGCCCCCCCCAACACCATCATTTGGTGAGATATTCCTCCTCTGAGGGAATATGTGCATTAACCCCAAGCCTTGAACATGCGAAAGACTTATGACTATAAATAGTAATGCTGCAGCTCCGTACCCACTCAGCACAGGAGTGTTTTGCTCCCAGCCAGAGCAGGATGCTCTACCTGCTCTACAGACACAGAGTCCAAACATGTCTGGAGTAACTCAGGAGCTGGCTGTGCGGGCAGTTTAGTCTGCAGCAGCCAAGGCCTGACACGAGAACGCCTGTCCTCCCGTTCCGACTGGAATTATCAATTATTCCCTCTGCTAAAGAGTCATTTTATAGGTCCTGATCTCACTTTCTCCTGACAATTGAGATGCTATCTCTCCATAAAGAAAAGAAAAATGAAATGTTTTTGGAGAGAGATAGAGAGAGAGAGAGAGAGAGAGAGAGAGCGAAAGAAAGAAAAAGAGAGAGAGAGAGAAAAGACAAGGTTCTTCCTGGTTATAAGACCTTAGGGTGAGAATCTCATTTTAACAACTGTAAGCAGTGTTGCTTTTGGCTTGCGGCATGGAACTCGCCATTGAAAAATAAATTAAATGGGGGCCCGAATGCAGAGATAAATAATGGAATTTTCTAGGTGGTGGAGAGGACTGTATCAGGAGGTATCTCCAGCCCCAGAGCCAGAACCGCTGGACACTCCTTGATTAGGTCTCCTCATACCTGAGCAGAAAGACAACACTGCTGCCTCTTATCCCAGCACTGGCTGGATGGTTGCCTGGCTGGTAGGCTGGCTGGTTACCTGGCTGGTTGACTGGCTGGTTGCCTGGCTGGTAGGCTGGTTGGTTGACTGGCTGGTTCGAGCGCTGACGGCTGCCGACACCTTCCTGGCAGCGACACTATGGGTTGACTGAGCTGGCTAGCGGCTGGTGGTAGGCTGACTGGGTTGGGTTGGATCCTGGCCTGCGCGTAGTAGCAGCTCACTGGCTGGATAGGCCGACTGGCTGGATACTTTGCTGGTTGACTGGCTGTAGGCTCCGGCTGATAGGAGCCTTGGAAATTGCTGGCCTGTAGTCCTCGATTGGGCTCGGTGAACTCACGGTACTGGGGGCTGGGGTCCTTGATTTATAGGCCTACCCCGACTGCCCCATAACCTGCTGCTTGTACCTGCTGGTCAGCGTCGTACTGCACAGTCGGACTCGGTAGTCTGTGAGTCTGACTGCTGCCTTGGTAGGTCTGTATTTCTTACTGAGGCTGCGTCTACCTGGTGGTTAGGGCTAAGCTTGCTTGTTGCTTTGTAACAGGCTTTGCCTTCTCTCTACCGAGACAGTTCCCTCGCCTGTTAGTCTGTCTGGGACAGTACTGATCCATCCAGGCGTCCAGGACCCTGACGGGAATGAGGCAACGCCTATTTTAAAGCAGTCGTTGTGCAGTTTCTTTTAAACTAAGCGTGTGTGGCTTGATATTACCGAATTTTTGTTGCTCTCGTCTGTTATGTTGCCTCGTTATCTAAAGATCTAAGGTACAGTTCAAATGTCCTTCTAAAAAACATCTATCACAACACTAAATTCCCCGATTCTCGCTTCCAATTTTGAAAGACTGTATATTACTTTTCCTTGGTACTTTTCGTGCTGCAATCTTTTAATTAAACATTTTTTTACTCATCAACCTCATGATAGTTGTACCCCCATAAAATTACCAATTAACGAGGTGTAGGCATCCAGGGTTTAGATACCACAGGCTTATCCTACTCGTTTCATTCCTATATTTGAAAATTACTGCTAACCTTGTGTCCGGCTTACGAACATCTGCTAGCCCTTGCATTTAGACCCTACGTGACTGCAATCTACTGCGCTAATGACATTCTCGCCTCGGTCATTTTGTTTTCTTGCTAGCGGCGCATTTCTGTCACAACTGAAAAACTAGACGTAAGACGTAAAGGTCTATCATACTGACCTGTTTACTGGTCTGAAGAAGCACGTAAGAGAGAGGCTCCAGTCCCTGAACAGAGAAATTCGTGTGTTTCCTTGTGGGACGCTGGGTGTCCCAACTGTTGGGTGACCTTTCAATGCCATTCTTTTTCCTTGTCACTGTAATGGTTTTTATATATTCCTCTCCCCACTTTCTCCCTGCCACCGATCTCTCCTCTATCCTTCTACCACCATACCAGTTTCCTACGTACGTTCGAGTAGTAGCCACTCTTCTACCCTGAGCCCATAGACCACCACCACCCACATAGCGTACACCTGTACGGCATCCTCTTTCTTTTACCCCACTCGCCAAGAGGAAAGACAGAATCATTAGAACTCTTCACCTGAGGTCCCCCGCTCCTTCGCTCCGGAGAAAGGGTCAGTCTGGCAGGCAGGGCGTCTCAGGATCAACCTCTACCTTCTCAACCTGCCTTTCTTTTGGTTGCTCTGTCTTCTCCCTCTGGCATTACTCACACTCTCCTCTATCCTTCGTTAGCCTCTTTCCTCTTCTCCTCTCCTCCTCTTCTCTCCTTTTGTCTTCTCTATTCATCCATCGGATTCACTGTCTCTCTTCTCCCTCTCTTTCTCTCTCTCTCCCTCTCCTTCTTCTCCCCTCTCCCTCTCCATATTCCGGCTCTCCTGCTTCCCTCTCTCTCTCTCGGTCTCTCCGCGCTTCTCTCTCTCTCTCTCTCCCCTCTACCCGTTTCCTCCCTACACCTCCTTTTCTCTCCCTCTCTTCCTCTTCCCTCTCCTGCCTTGTTCCCCCGCTTTTCATCTCTACCTCCCCTCTCTCTCTTCTCCTCCTCTCTTCTGTCGGCTCCTTCTTCCCATCCCTCTCTCTTCCCTTTATTACATTAGTGGCTCCCTTATTTCCTCTTGAATCTGTCTGCGCGTAATCCCTCACGTTGACCTTGCTCTCTCTCTCTACTCTCTGTCTCTCCTGTTCTCCTCCTCTCACGCCACAGACACATCACGTCCGCTTCGTGCTTGGAGAAGGTACTTTATGCAACATCCTCTCGGTTGGGCTGGTTCAGCTTTCTTGTAGTTGTCTCACTAACTAATGAAAAGGCCAGGCCCCCCAACTCTATAACCTGCATGTCATTATTTGCCTGCCTCTTTTTTTTGTTTTGTTTCTTTTTTGACAACTCATATAATAGATCTGCACTGTTTCTGAGCAGCCAGCTTTTGGTCTTTGACATGCATGAGCCCTTCCATTAGTAAATGTACAGCTCAACTGTTAGTCTCACCAATCATATTGACCCTGTCTCTGGCCTTGTTGGTTTCCGTCTCTGTTTATGCGCTCTGTCTGTCCCTCCTGTCTGTCTATGCACATGATACTGTCTGAAACCTGTCTGTCTGCCCCTCTGTTTGCCTGTTGTCTACTCCTCTCTCTTTATATTCTGTTCTGTTATCCTCTTATTTCCCTGCGTTTTGTCCCTCCAGATGTTGCGTTATGAGGCTCGTCAGACAGTCCATGTGTCGTCTGTGTTGGTTTGTGTGTGTGTTGTGCTATATTCACTTGCGCGTTCTGCGTGATGAAAGCGAACAAACGAGTGCTGTCGCGCGGGTGTGTGACCGTACGGGTTCAAGCAGACATTGTGACCATGTAACACAGTACCGTTTAAATGCCCCATCTGGAAACATGTGTAAGGATATGTCTCCATTAACTCTTTCCCTGTCTCGCTGCTCTGCTTGTCTTCCTTCTAATCCAATCTGAGAAAGCTCATTTTGTTTGTCTGATCAACTGTATATGTTTGCGAGCCAATCTTCTTACCCGTAGCAGTTTTACGAACAGCTTGCCGAGCTATCTCCCCTAACCGTGTGTGTTGTTCTGTGTTGGCGTGGAGGGGGCTGGTGTTGATGCGGTGTACTATAGACTGTGTTCGGAGGGCGTGGTATTCGTGGAATTTGTTGTGTTGAGGTTTGGCCCGGTTGTTGGTGATGTGTATGAAAGGGGTAGTTCGTGCGGGAGTTTGGATGCTGAAAAGATGTGATGTGTCGGTGGCCGGGAGCTCAAGGGGGGTAGTGGCGTCGGCGTGGTATTTAACTGATGTTTTGGTCCCTACCCTCTTCTGGACATCTTTCCTACAGGTTTGTTGTGACCTAAATAACAGGTGTTCAAATGTAATATCTTTTCTTTAGTTGTGGTTGTTCCTTTCAATGTGATGACAGTAATATGGATCCCAAGGCCTATCAGCTGCAACATTAATCCATAGATTTCAAAGGTGTGGCGTTAGAGGGACGTGATTCACTGTGTGTGTGTGTGTCACTGCTGCAGGCTTCCACACCATACAGCCTGGAGTCCGAGTCTCTGGGGATGGACTGTATGATATCTGGAAGTGCCTCGCCGACGCTGGCTATCAACACTGTGACTAACAAGGTGAGGCAGAATGATAGCAGTCAGCAACACACCATGCCTACCCTGCTCTAACCTGGCTGACTGGCTGTTCAGTACCCTCTCATACTCCACCTTCTCCACAGTCCTCCATCCACTGCTTCACCCTCACATCTCTTCTCCTCCAACCACCACAGATGCCCACATGCGCACGCGCACACAAACAACCCATGCCACGCACACACATCTAATCCTCCACCCTGCCACGCAACAACACACACACATTCACCCACCCCGCCAACGCACACACACACACATCCCCCCTGCCACGCACGCCACACACTCACCACCCGCCACGCACGCCCACACACACAGCTCCCTGCACGCACACACACATCCACACCCTGCAGCAACACACACCACATCACTCACACACACCCACCGTGCCACACGCGCGCGCACACACACATCACCACCCTGCCACGCACACACATCACCACCCTGCCACGCACGCACACACACCACCACCCTGCCACACACACACACCGCCACCGTGCCACACACACGCGCGCGCACACACACACCACCACCCTGCCAAACACACACACACACACACACACACACACACACCACCACCCTGCCACACACATACACCACCACCCTCCTCCCCCCTGAGAGCAACACTTTAGAACGATACACCCACCACCTCCGTATCCTTTGCCCTGTCAACCTGTTGCCTCTTCAGACTAATACACAGCTGCGCCGCACCACTGGAGCCAAGCCTCCATGCTGGCTTACACACACACACACACACACACACTCCAACACAGCATCAGCTACTGTGCTCTCGCCCATCCATTGAACCATCCTCTCTATAATGTTTGGCCTTGCAGTATACAGTAGGATGTTCTCTATGCTGTGTGTGCTTATGGTTAACCATAGTGATACCTGAACACATGCTGCTTTGTACACCAGGAGCGGTTAACCCTCCTGGTGTATAGTAAGTTCACAATGTGAAACTGAGATACACACAGATACACACAGCTACACACAGATGCACACAGCTGCACCTAGCTACACACAGCTACACGCAGATACACATAGCTACACACTGATACACACAGCTGCACATAGCTACACACAGCTGCACATAGCTACACACTGATACACACAGCTGCACATAGCTACACATAGTTACACGCAGATACTCCTAGCTACACACAGATACACACAGCTACTGAAAATATTGAAGCGCTGCCCAAGTAAGGCTGCTTTAAACTGTCGGGATGTGTGCGTGCGTGCGTGCGTGTGTGCGTGCGTATGTGCAAGCGTGTATACACAAGTGAGTGGATGCAAAGCCTTCCATGAATGGAGAGGGCCTGTACAGGAGTGAGGGAGTGCAGCCTGTTGGTTTTAAGTGTGTTCCTCTCACTCAGAAATGTAAATGGGCTTTTTAACCTGAAGCCCTCTCCTCTAAGCCCAGCAGGGCCAGCTCTCTGGAGGACTGTTAAAAAGCCTGCAAGTCTCTTATTCATTTACCGCAGGCATTCAAAAAAACACACACAAAAATTGGCTGGTTTAATATTAACTAGGGTGTTTGGAGAGCAGGGGTGAAGGGGTTTTGCTACTGTGTGTGTCTGCGTGTGTGTGTGTGTCTGCGTGTGTGTGTCTGCGTGTGTGTGTCTGCGTGTGTATGTGTGTGCATCTAAGGGGGCGAGGGAAGGGAGAAAGTTAAAGAGGAGAAAAGACAATAAAATCTTTGTTGAGAAGTCATCCAATGAACTACTGTACTTTGGGGTTTTCAGCTTGTCAGGCCCCAGGGAAATGTGATGTGGTGTTACCTGGAGTATACTGCACCGCACCTGGAGTATACTGCACTGCACTGCACCTGTAGTATACTGCACCGCACCTGGAGTATACTGCATTGCACTGCACCTGTAGTATACTGCACTGCACTGCACCTGGAGTATACTGCACTGCACCTGGAGTATACTGCACTGCACTGCACTGCACCTGGAGTGCACTGCAGTGCACTGCACCTGGAGTATACTGCACTGCACTGCACTGCACCTGGAGTGCACTGCACTGCACCTGGAGTATACTTTACTGCACCAGGAGTATACTGCACTGCACCTGGAGTATACTGCACTGCACTGCACCTGGAGTATACTGCACTGCACCTGGAGTATACTGCACTGCACTGCACCTGGAGTATACTTCACTGTACCAGGAGTATACTGCACTGCACTGCACCTGGAGTATACTGCACTGCACATGCATGAGCTTCTCACTTACGTCCCACTAGACAAAAGCGTGTTGCTCCCCTTGCATTTAATTCATTCACCATAACTATCTCTCATATCACACTGGTCGAATAGACCTACGAGTTTGTACTAAACCACAAAAGAGATCATCAATATGCCCATATTTCACTTTGTGGGACTGAAGTGAAGAGCAGAGATGGGTTGTGACAAGGACAGCAGTTCCCTGAAATGGTTAATAGCAGCTATGGGTATTGAACTGATCCTGCGTGGAAAATAGACCAAAATAAAAAACAGGGCTTTAGTTCATCCCTGATGTCCTTTAGCCCCCCCATGTCTCACTTTGCTGTTTGAAAGCGGAGAGCACAAGGTTACTGTGATGGTGAAGGATGTCCTTCTCTCATCCAACACTGGGACCACATACAAGACCTGCCTTCTGATTATTCTACACATCGTACACTATGTTCTCAACTATTTTTGTGCCTCGGGCAGGGATGTGGTGCGCGTGCATTTCGTGAACGCACTTATGTTTGTTTGTGTGCGTGCGCTTCTAAGGCAGCGTGCGTGTCTGCAGGTTATAGAAATGTGTACGCGTGCGTCTGTGTAAAGTCGTGTTTTCACAAGTGTCTTTTGTTGGTCTGATTGTAAACATGTTCCTTGCTGTGGTAAAGTGAGGTGAGCAGCAGCAGATCTGCGCTCCTCTGAGAGCTTGTTTCTCTCCCTGTTCCACTGTCAACACAGAGCAGGCCACGCCTCTGACAGCACTGTAGCACAGGAAGCCCCTACACTCTCTGTCTCACCGTCTGTCTCTCTCTCTGTCTCACCGTCTGTCTCTCTCTCTGTCTCACCGTCTGTCTCTCTCTCTGTCTCACCGTCTGTCTCTCTCTCTGTCTCACCGTCTGTCTCTCTCTCTGTCTCACCGTCTGTCTCTCTCTCCGTGTCACTCTGTCTCTCTCTCTCTGTCTCACTGTCTGTCTCTCTCTCCGTGTCACTCTGTCTCTCTCTCTCTGTCTCACTGTCTGTCTCTCTTTCCGTGTCACTCTGTCTCTCTCTCCGTGTCACTCTGTCTCTCTGTCTCACCGTCTATCTCTCTGTGTCACTCTGTCTCTCTCTCTCTCTGTCTCACTCTCTGGCTCTCTCTCCGTGTCACTCCGTCTCTCTCTCTGTCTCTCTCTCTGTCTCTCTCTCTGTCTCACTGTCTGGCTCTCTCTGTCTCTCTCTCTTTTATTCCCTCCCTTTCTATTCCTTTCTCCCTCCCAGTCTCTCTTATTTGCTCTCTACCTCTTTTTTCTGTCTCACTGACTATCTGTCAGGTGAGAACCTTGACACAGTCTGACACATCTTATTCTCTCTCCTCTCCACTCTCTCTCTCCACTCTCTTCACTCGTTCTTTCTTCCTTTCATTCTCTCATCTCTTTTCTTTTTCAGTATTGACTTTTTTTTTTCTTTCCCCCTCCCCTGCCAAGACGCGTCCATGTCCATGACTGAGGGCTGGGTGGCAGTAGGCAGTAGCTAGTAGGGACTTCTGGGTAGCAGGTTTGATGAAGTCTCATTTTCTCCCCCTTATCCTTCCGCTCTTCCTCTCCACCTCTCGCTCCCGTGCGAAGGGGGGATAGCACGCCACACTGGCTGCCATTGTAGGAGACACCTGGGCCCATCTCTCTTTTGATTTCATAATCCATCCCCCCTGCTCCAGATTAGTCTCACATGTAAGACACCTCTGGCTTTCTGCTTAATTCACCGCTAAGAATAGAAGCCTGACTAGCTGGCTTGCTAGCAAACAGCACAACATCCCACATCACACAGTGTGGTTACCAGGGTGTGTACAAGCTCCTGCCTGTGTCAGCATGCTCTGTGTGTGCGTGAGTGCGGGCATCTCACCTCTGAGGGCCGTCTACGTCAACCACAAAGCAGCGATAGTTTTTTTTTTTTTTTGGTGTGGTTTTTCAAAACCGTACTACTTCATGGATAAGGATAGTAAATACACACAGTGGTGTGAAGTGGAAAAAGCCGTCCTCCCGACCGAAACGCATCACGTGGATTTGAGCAGCTGCCGCTCTGTACTTGATTAGCACTGCGGGGGGCCAGGCTCAGACACGTCCAAACCCTGAGTCGGACCCTCAAGCCAGGGTCTCCCTCTGCCCCCCCGCCTCCCTTAGTGAACACTGGAGTCTAGACCACTAGCAGAACCAGGGTGGGCCGACAGCTGAGGCTGAGCCACCCTCTCACAGACACACCCAGAACCACACAGCTCCCTGCTTATTAATACGCTTTGTCTTTGTCACCAAGAGAGCGATAAAGAGGAAAGGAGAGAGAGAGAGATGAGGAGATAGGCAGCAGTGATACTCTGTGAAAGTGTTTGGACTCACTCCTCTGGCCATTATGCATGGCAGTTAGGCTGGACAAGTCTAATCCTATTGACCTGATTGGTCGTGTGTGTGTGTGTGTGTGTGTCTGGCTGTGTGTCTATGGTAGTGCTACAGAATGCTGGCAGACAGTGCTGAGCACACTCAAACCCAGGTCTGTTCTACTGCTGAGCACACACACACACACAGGCTGGACACACACACACAGGCTGGACACACACACACACACAGGCTGGACACACACACACACACAGGCTGGGCACACACACACCAGCCACCATGCCTCAAGCCAGACTTCTCCAGAGGCAGGCTCTGTCACCACAAGCAGGTCTGGCATTCCACACATGGCTCAGTCACAATGGGCTGGACCCATCAGCCCTATCTGCTAGCCTGGATGCTTCCACTGCTGTGGTTATTTACCGTCTTGGCCTGGAGCCGGGCCAGCGTCCTCTTTACACCCCCCCTCCGCGACGAAAGCAGGGACGCAGAACCTTCCCAGACAATAATGAAGATTGTCGTTTTGAAGCGCTGGCCGTGGGGGGGCGGCTGAACACCGTAAAGGCAGGTCTTCTGTTGTAAACTGAGGACCTTTGTAAACATGTCCCGAACCATTTTTGCCGAACCCACAAGAAGGCTCGGCACATGGCTGGTGTGGTGGACCTTTTACAAGACGGGGGGGGGGACCCCTCCCTCCCTCTCCTCCTCTCACCTCCCCAGAGAGAGAAACCCCAGCGATGGTGTGGAGGTGTGTGTGTGTGAAGGGGGTGGGGTGAAAGGTGTGTGGGGTGGAGGTTGTGTGTTTGTGGGCGTGTGTGTTTGCCGTGTGCAAGTGAAAGGAAGTTCTCTGTACTTTCTTCTCACCCCCCCCCCCCCCCCCCCCCCATCCCTCTTCAAGCTTATATGCAAGACCTAAAACATCAAAAACCATCTCTGAAACTGGGCCATGAGGGGGTACATTTCCTGTGTTCAGGCGTGATATTCTCTGCCCGGTATCATACGTTGTGGCTTTGAAATGCAAAGGGGTCCAGTTGGTGTGAAGTACATTAACTACTTCCTCTCTTGTGGTTGCAGGTGGCGTTGTACAACCCAGACCAGGATGGCAGTGACAGCCCCAGAAGCAGCCTTAACAACAGCATGTCTGACCAGAGTCTGGCCTCCGTCAACCTCAACAGTGTGGGCAGCGTGCACAGCTACACCCCGGTAACCTACCACAGCGCCGCCAACACCCTCCCCCCCCCGCCAAACCACCTCAGAGCCGTTCTCCTAGCAACGATAGGACCGCATAGCCACTGTAACCGTCACGTTCACACATACTGGAGCGTAGCCATGGCAGTCGGCGTGCGTTAGCTGATCGTCTGATGTGAACTACTTTGGGGGTGCTCGACTGGAGGAGTGAGAGGCTGCTCTTGTTGGCTACATAGGCAGCAGACTCCTGTGCGTGTGCGTGCGCGTGCGTGCGTGGTGATCCTCAACATGAGAGAGACGCCAGTCTGGTCTTAGGCCTTGCGGGCCGGGCCGGGTGGTCCCCGGGGGGTGGAGATCAAGATGAGACGTGCGGATCAACACCAGGGAGGGTTCAGAGAAGGCTAACGCGTCAGAGAGAGTTGGAGGAGAGAGGAGAGGAGAGGAGAGAGTGCTTCTCTTTGTTGCAGTCTGCCAGAGCGAGCGAGAGCAAGGTGGATGCTCGTCTGCGTGGCTAGACTGAACCTCGAGAGGGTGGAAGTGGGAGGAGGGGGGGGGATTGAAGGATGAGAGAGCAGCGCGCGCCCCTGCAGAGCACAAAAAAGAGAGCCGCTTCCTGTGATGTCATCCCACCTGGGACCACCCTCTCTTTGGTGCGGCCCTCCCTACGTCCCAGAGTGCACCCTGCTCCGGGGCGCCCAGCAATTGATCCACCCAGGCTGGCGGCGGACGTGAGTGTCTACTCCAGCTGAATTCCACTCTCTCTCTTCACTCCAGCAAGCCCAGGCTGAAGCGCTGGTACAGCTGTGTTAGCTCAGTGCTGCTCACACCATGGAGCTCAACAGCTGCACTGGTGCTCTCTCTCTTTTGAAGGGCTTTGGTTTGTTCTCTTCCTTCCTCTTTAAAGGAGGAGAGATGCCAACTTTTACACAGAAACGCTGTTCGGGTGGCGAGGAATTCACCCGAGTCACCCGCGCTAAACGTTAGACCCGCCCGTAGTTGCAGAGTAAAGGTCTCCTCGCGTCACTTGTCTCTCGCATCCGAAAGGCTGAGAGAGACAGAGTGGAGCCGGAGGCTAGCGTGGCTGCTAATGCTCTCTTCTTTCTCAGTGGCACAGCGCAGATATCGACCACCTACGCGAGTACGCAGGCAAAATGAATGCTTATTTGTACAAGGCACCGGTATTGATTTTGTTTTAAATACATTTTGCAGGCCACCTGAGTATTGGCTTTGTGTCCATTCAGATTGCTCTGTTTGGAACGAGAAGAGAAGACTTTTGAAGGCAGTCAGCCAGAGCCAGTCAGAGGCTCGCGAGCTAACAGTTTGAAGTGACTGATGCGGCTCACGCATGCTAACAGGCTCCTCACCAGACGGCCTCACTGTCTTGGAAGGCCTCGCTAAACACGTCGTACCGCTTATTTATTTAGCTCCGGAAAAGGCCACGCTTTGCAAGCGAGCGTTTGGTCTGGGGCCGTCTTCTCGAGGGCAACTCGAGAAGAGCCGTGGTCGCCATGGTCACCGTGAGAGGAGGAGGAGGAGGGTGACGATGCTGACCAGGGTTTACATGGTGTAGGTGGCGACCGGTGCATGGAGTCAGCCAGACAGTGAAAATGGGGGGAAAAGAATGAGGGATGGGATCAAAACGCCGCTCAGTGTCCAAGCACGATCGACATGCAGTGGTACATCCAGTCGAGGTGTGTCCCTCCAAACCAACTCTGACTCCCCTGTTCTCCTCCCTCCCTCCCTCCCTTCCCTCCCTCTCTCTCTCCCTCCTCCGTCCCTCCATCCCTCCCTCCCCTCCCTCCCTCTCTCTGGCAGAGGAGCAGCCACCCAGAGCCTGTGTCCCAGGCCCTGAGCATGCAGCAGCCTCCCCAGCCCCAATACAGCATGCCCGAGAGAGACAAGCAGCTCCTCTTCTCTGACTTTGAAGATCTCAGTGCCTCCTTCCGCAGCCTGTACAAGTCTGTCTTTGAGCAGTCCTTCAGCCAACAGGGTAGGTGTGAGCTTTGTTCTACGACCAGCCATACACAAAGACACTGAGCAACTTTCTAGATACTACTCTATGGTTCCTACTCTATGGTTCCTACTCTATGGTTCCTACTCTATGGTTCCTACTCTATGGTTCTCACCATCTATGTCATCATATTCAGCTCAAGGCTATGCTTTCTGCCCTCAAAATGGTGTCAGTGCCTCCATCTAGCCAATCAGAGGGCTATCTGGAGTCCCCAGCGCCTCACCAATCACGTCCTCTTAGACTCAGGGCAGCACAGGGCCAGGGGCCGTGTCAGGCTGGGGCCACCGTGTACCAGAGGGTCTAGGAGCAGCTTGATGAAGGAAGTGGAAGCCTCTATGGCTGCAGGGTGGGTTCCCAGCAGCTGGCAGTGGGACGTGTGGGGGTCTTGCTTAAGGATGACTGAGGTTGACTGAGCTCTCCAAGGGTTCATTCAATAGACAGGGAAGGGACCAGAGGAAAGCTGCACATCTACACTGATGTTATCATGTTGCTACTGTAATGTATACACAACACACACAAATCTCTCT
>BROE01000020.1:6656687-6855279 GCA_036571765.1 Plecoglossus altivelis
AGACCCGCCCGTAGTTGCAGAGTAAAGGTCTCCTCGCGTCACTTGTCTCTCGCATCCGAAAGGCTGAGAGAGACAGAGTGGAGCCGGAGGCTAGCGTGGCTGCTAATGCTCTCTTCTTTCTCAGTGGCACAGCGCAGATATCGACCACCTACGCGAGTACGCAGGCAAAATGAATGCTTATTTGTACAAGGCACCGGTATTGATTTTGTTTTAAATACATTTTGCAGGCCACCTGAGTATTGGCTTTGTGTCCATTCAGATTGCTCTGTTTGGAACGAGAAGAGAAGACTTTTGAAGGCAGTCAGCCAGAGCCAGTCAGAGGCTCGCGAGCTAACAGTTTGAAGTGACTGATGCGGCTCACGCATGCTAACAGGCTCCTCACCAGACGGCCTCACTGTCTTGGAAGGCCTCGCTAAACACGTCGTACCGCTTATTTATTTAGCTCCGGAAAAGGCCACGCTTTGCAAGCGAGCGTTTGGTCTGGGGCCGTCTTCTCGAGGGCAACTCGAGAAGAGCCGTGGTCGCCATGGTCAACCGTGAGAGGAAGGAGGGGAGGGTGAGATGCTGACCAGGGTTTACATGGTGTAGGTGGTGACCGGTGCATGGAGTCAGCCAGACAGTGAAAATGGGGGGAAAAGAATGAGGGATGGGATCAAAACGCCGCTCAGTGTCCAAGCACGATCGACATGCAGTGGTACATCCAGTCGAGGTGTGTCCCTCCAAACCAACTCTGACTCCCCTGTCTCTCCCTCCCTCCCTCCCTGCCTCCCCCCTCTCTCTCTCCCTGCCTCCGTCCCTCCTCCCTCCCCTCCCTCCCTCTCTCTGTGCAGGTGAGCAGCCACCCAGAGCCTGTGTCCCAGGCCCTGAGCATGCAGCAGCCTCCCCAGCCCCAATACAGCATGCCCGAGAGAGACAAGCAGCTCCTCTTCTCTGACTTTGAAGATCTCAGTGCCTCCTTCCGCAGCCTGTACAAGTCTGTCTTTGAGCAGTCCTTCAGCCAACAGGGTAGGTGTGAGCTTTGTTCTACGACCAGCCATACACAAAGACACTGAGCAACTTTCTAGATACTACTCTATGGTTCCTACTCTATGGTTCCTACTCTATGGTTCCTACTCTATGGTTCCTACTCTATGGTTCTCACCATCTATGTCATCATATTCAGCTCAAGGCTATGCTTTCTGCCCTCAAAATGGTGTCAGTGCCTCCATCTAGCCAATCAGAGGGCTATCTGGAGTCCCCAGCGCCTCACCAATCACGTCCTCTTAGACTCAGGGCAGCACAGGGCCAGGGGCCGTGTCAGGCTGGGGCCACCGTGTACCAGAGGGTCTAGGAGCAGCTTGATGAAGGAAGTGGAAGCCTCTATGGCTGCAGGGTGGGTTCCCAGCAGCTGGCAGTGGGACGTGTGGGGGTCTTGCTTAAGGATGACTGAGGTTGACTGAGCTCTCCAAGGGTTCATTCAATAGACAGGGAAGGGACCTGAGGAAAGCTGCACATCTACACTGATGTTATCATGTTGCTACTGTGAACGTATACACACACACACAACCCTGGTCTTCACACACAGCACACTGAGCACTGTTCCAGGGAGTTAATGGCACAATAATGCCTTGTGCATTATATTCGTCAAGGATGTACTGAAATAGAGTAGAATATCTATTACTTGCTGGATTTGCTATGAGCAACTTTTTAGTGTGCACTCAAGGATGGATCTTTTCTGACTATATTAAACCCCCTCTATGTAGCCTACATAATAGAGGATTGGCAAAGGTTCGCATTAGGATGACATTTGTGTGGCAGATCCCAAGCGTTCTGCGCCATATAGCTTTCCAAAGAGCCTAACAGCGCTTTCAGAAGTAATGCGTTTCGCTTCTTTAATCTGACTGACGAACGAAAAGCACTCGACAAGCTGGTTTCCCAGGTCAGGGCTCTCTGTGCACCGTCTCTGTCTGCTCTCCACAAATCAAACGCTTTTCTCTCAAATGGGGTTTTTTATTTTGATTTTATTTTGGCTTGCATTTCTCTCTTTTTTTTCTTTTTCGGGACACGTTTCATCCGTTTATTTTTATTTATTTATTCCCCCCCACCCCCCACGTGTACAGAAGAGTCCAAATCTCTTACTCAGAGAAACCTCTTGCAATTAAAACACGTAAATAAGGGAGCGAGAGGATTTCACACCCCGGCCGCTGGCAGACAGCGAGCTAATTCACCGGCTTTGATAGTAGTTAATGAGCTCGCATTATTATTCCGGGGCAGCGCGCTAATTGCTTTCTGTATTTCCCCCGGTTGGACAATGGGCTTTCTGCACCGATAAGAGGTGCACCTTTGTCACCCGGGCGGTGAGTGGTGTGTGTGTGTGGATTGCGCGCAGAGCAAGGGCTGGTGTCGGCTTTTAAAAGCACTCCAGCGGAATAGCTCCGACGAGCCGCGGCTGTGATGGACAGGTCCACCTCAGTCTAGCGTGGCGGTTACAGGGGATGATTGCTGATGCTGTCTGGGCACGTGTCGCCTGGTGTTCCTGTCAGGCCTGGGGAGGAACAGTCAGGAGCAACGACAACAATAATGGAATTGTCAAATGGAGACATTCCAGGAAAGCTCCTTAGGTGCACAGCTCAGGGGCTGTTCACTGTCACGCTGACTAGTGCTGAGTCACCGCCACTGTTCCTCTCCTCCTCCGTCTCTCCTTCCTCATGTCCTTAGTCGCATTCATACTTCCATACTAACCGCTGTCCTCTCTTTGTTTTGAGAAACGTTAGCGCTAATATATGTGATTATGCGTTGTAAAACAGCCATTAAAAAATCGATAGACTTAATTGATTGACTGATGGGTGTGTGTGTGTGTGTGTTTGCAGGTCTGATGGGCATGCCCTCAGAGTCGTCCCAGCAGACACACACCTCCTGCTCCTACCAGAACTCCCCCAGCGGCACCATCATCTCCCAGAACAGCCTGGCCAACAACCACCCCAACAACCACCCTAACAACCACCCTAACAACCACCCCAACAGCACAGGCCAGCTGCCCCTGTCCCACCCACCCCAGGGCCATCCGGGCCACGGCTCGCCCCACACACAGCACCTGCCCCAGCAGGGGCAGCACGGTTCGCACCAACACAACCAACACAACCAACACGGCCAGCACGGCCAACACAACCAGCACGCCCAGCACAGTCAACACAGTCAACACAGCCAACACCAACACCCCCAGCACGGCCAACATCCGCAGCACAGCGCGCACCCCCAGCACCCGGCGCAGCACCCGGCACAGCACCCGGCACAGCACCCGTCCCACGGCCCTCACACGCAGCCCCACCCCTCGCAGCATGCGCAGCACACCACGCACCCTTCCCAGCATGCCCAGCAGCACCAGAGTCTGTCCCACCAGTCCCACCCTGCCCAGCAACAGATGACCTGCAACACAGGTAAGACCTGCTGTTTGGACTCTACACGGTACACACCCCCTCCACACACTCTCGCACATCCCCCCCCACACACACACACACACACAAGTGTTCATTTGGCATATGTGTACAAACAGACACGATCTAGCGAGCCAATACACACAGCCCCGTCGGTACACAGCTGGACCTGGTTGATTGTCCCAGGCTGCTGTCGCCCGCTGCTGCTATCTGAGCAGTAAATCATCAGCAGATTCATGCAGTTTTCTGGGAGAACAAAGCCAGTGCTGCAGACAGCAGCTCCGTGTCTGGAGTCCTGCTGTAGGCTTCCTCACAGTGGAGTTGATGCCACCCAGTGGCCAGAACTCAACACTGCTCCTTGTAGCAGCACGGAATGCACACCGAAACCGCGCTGGGTGTGTTGTGTAACCCGAGCAGAACTGAAACAAGTGTTATCTATCTGAAAATGATTGACAGGAAACCCTGTGAGTGTGGTGAAAGTAAAATGTGTGTGTGTGTGTGCGTGCGTGTGCGTGTGTGTCGGCAGGTCTTCCCTCCGACTGGTACCCCACCAACCTGGACGCACTGAAAGAGAGCTGCCGCATCGCCAGCAGCTATAACTGGGCAGATGTTGACCTCTCCCCCTTCCAAGGTAGGGCCCTCCATTAGCCTTCAGTGTTGACCACAGTGTTGACCACAGTGTTGACCACAGTGTTGAACACAGCAGGAGCTCTGCTCATGTCTGGGTCTAGCTTAGTCCTGCCCTATGGTCAGCTTATAGTGAACTACCTTCTCTATTCACTAACTGCCATTACACCAAAACGGTTCACATTCAGAGTGTGTTCACCGTGGTTTAAAGTGACTTACCACAACTGGTTTTCATTCAGATTAGATGTGTATCAATGGTTTCACATAGATAAAGGTCAGTGTCCGGAACAAATGATGCAGTGAGCTAAATGAGGTCAAACTACAAGACCAGGAACTCTGATCTTGGTTCTCCTGCTGCCACAAGTCCCTCTTACAAACCTTCATACAGCCAATCATCAAGCATGTCTGTCTGTCAAACCAGCACACGTCAAACTACCACAACATGCACACAAGAAACGATTCGGGTTCAATCGTTGAAACTTTGGTGAGATATGTGTAAAAGCCGGAGCCTTCGAATCCGTAAATGTAAGAGGTGGAAGACTCCTGAAAATAGTCACAACTTTCATCTCTGGAGGAAATAGAAAGAACATTCACTTAAGTAGCAGGAGGACTAAAACATCCTTTTTTCTTTTTCTTTTTTAACAAGTTAAATGATTCATTTTCTAAAAGCACTTCTAAAGTGAGATGGGAATATTAGATGGGGTATTTGATGCACTTGGTAGCTACAGTAACTCTGTGTGTGCTCTTGTGTGTGTGTGTGTGCGTGTGTGTGTGCGCGCATGCGTTCACAGGTCTGAAGGAGAGCATGAGACAAGCAGAGCTAAACAACTGGTCCCTGGAGCCCACCCAGATCGCTGACCTCTGCTCCTCCATCAACCAGTTCTTCACCCGCACCGGGGTCATCCAGCCCCAGGGGGCAGTGCAGCCTGCTGTCTGCCACAGCAACATGCACCCTAACAAGCCCACTCAGCACATCACCACAGGTCAGCTAGCTGGTAACTACCTCCCCTCCCCTGATCAGGTGGGGGGGGGGGCTCGGATCATCACCAAGAGCCCTTATGTTTAACAGTTTGGGTTGCTATGAGGGGGGAGTTTGACACTGTGTCCTTCTCTCCACAGGTAATCTCTACATGGACACCAGACAGAGCATGTCTATGATGGGGCCACCTGGTTATCCTCATCTGCCCCCCATGAGCAACGCAGGGCCCACCATGACAGGTGTGTGTGTGTGTGTGTGTGTGTGTGTGTGTGTGTGTGTGTGTGTGTGTGTGTGTGTGTGTGGACGTGCGTGTGCCTACGTGGTTCTACACATACCTACATTTTCTTACTCGGTTATCTCACTCTTGTCTGTTATCTAATCAAGGACTTGGAGTGGACTGGGAGTCACTGTATTTTGACCCAAGGAATGGTCTCTTTTTTTTTTACATAATCTCTGACCTGTCGAGTCTTGTTCTGTCCCTGGTTCCTTCAGGTCACCACGCTCAGATGAACCAGCAGCACATGATCGTTCCCAGAAACTTCCCCATGCAGCGCATGCCAGCCGACGACATCCAGGATGACTTTGACTGGGACTCTATCGTCTAGCTTCCCTCCTGCCCCTCCTGCGAACAGGATGGGAGGGTGGAGGAGAGGAGCAGGGGCGCGGAGGGGAGGAGCCAGGCCCAGCCAGACACCCACGACGGAAAGGAGGTTTAGAAGGTGGGACGCCGAAGAAATGGAGGAGGAAAGAGAGACTTCAGAGTCCAGACATTTTTACAATCAAAACGGAAACAAAAACAAACAAAGAAAAACGTGGGGGGAGAAAAAATGTTACTTTGAAGACAATCATATTTAGTCTGACATGTTTGAAGTGACGTCCTGCCGTCTTGTCTGGAGACAAACGACACATGTTCATGTCTAAATCCCCTTATCCTCGTCCTCCCTTCCGGCCCTCCGCTTCCTCTCCTCTCCTGCCCTGTGTCCCCCCCTCCCTCCCTCCCTCCCCTCCAATCCCTTTTGCCAGCCCAGCCAGCAGCCTTCCATAGCCCCTCCCTCCTCCTCCCTTCATCCCAGTCCCTAACTGTTGTGTGATTTGAGCGACGTGTTGGCCTTGTAATCCTTCTCGTGTTGACTTGGGCCTTAGCTGCCTCTTGGATCAGTTTGTCTCTTCCTTGTTTTTTGAGTTTTTTTTGTCGTTGGTATTTTTGTTTTGGGCGGGAGGGGGGAGGGGGGTCTATTTTGGTGACGCAGGTCTCATCAAAGAGGAGCGTTGATGTTGGAGGATGGTGCTTGTTGACCCAGAGGTGTGGTGGTCTCTGGGCGGTGCAAGGGCAGGCTTCACAGTCACGGATGGTACACACAGGGTGTTTTTAGTATTGAACCAGACTGGAGGTGTCAATCACAGAGATGCTGCATCAGAGAGCTGATGTTCATCGACAGTCCTAATTGCCCGTCCTGTACGGCTTCTGACAATAGACTAGTTATGTCTGTTCAGCAGATAGATCAGCAGTGTTGTTGATGTATGTCCACTCCAACTATACAGTAGGACCTGGACCTAAAGCAGAGTTGACCTGTGTCATCCCTCTACTGAAGAGCCTACAGGGACCCACCAACAAACCATGCAACGCTGATGTGATTCCCACAGCAGCAGTCATCATCAGTCTGTGTCACGTCCTCTAAAACTGGCTCCTGATCTCCCTAGACGTGACTCGGTCGAAAACAGGCAGATGATCCGCTAATATACAATCAGAACAGAAAGGAAGAGAGACGTGTGTGTCTGTGTGTGTGTGTGTGTGTTTGCGTACTGTTTTGTGAGTGTTTTTATCGTAACTTAGGGCTAAGATCGATTGCTGTGGTGATCTATGAGCACAACCCAAGCAGAGGCACAAAGCAAGTGGAGGAGCACAGAGACCCCCTTCAGAGGGGGGGGAGGGGGGGCAGGACAGCAGCTAGACGCTCCCCTCTCCCTCCTATCCTCTCCCATAGTCGGCCAGACTGATTCTCTTTACGACTTAGTACATTTGTGCCCCTCCCCACACACACACACACACACACACACACACACAGAAGGATGTGATTCCCTGCCCCTTGATACAAATGTAAACCATTGGGGGGTGTTTTTTGACTAGACGATCATTTTCATTTGTTTTATCTACTTATTCCTGTGACAATCATGCCATTTCTTCATTTTGTGTGATATCGCTGGGCCTTTGGATGGCTTGAATTCCAGCCAGGTATCTTTTAAGAAACCTACATTTTTAAGCAGTGCTTTCCGTATGATAAGCAAGGGATAGGTGCGAGGATGATAACTAAAACTTGACTTAAGATTTGGAGAAGAACTGGTCTGATTACTTTATCATCTTGACTATTCTCAATTTCCTTAGGCCCATCTCACTTCCTGCACTTATCCTCGCAGTTTTTTCTGTTCTGGCTGCGTCTCGTCTAACACTCATGCCCCCTCGCCACCCCCCCCCCCCTCTCACCCCCCCCCTCACTCCAGCTACGTCTCTTTTAACCGTTCTTTTGCCATCCGAGTCTTTTGGTAGAAACGTTTTTATTGGTTTGTTGAACCTCTTTGCCATATTCCCCTCGTTGTCCGGTTCATCCCAGATTTGGCTCTCTGTGTTTCTGCTTCTAGCGACAGCTGGGACGTGCCACATGGCCTCGTCAGTCTGTGGCAAAGCTCGGCTGGCTCGGACCGGGAGTCGAAAGCCTAGTCATGATACAGAGTCGGGTATTCAGTCAGGATATGGCAAGACTGCGGAGGTCCTGGTGGTGCGTGCGTGCGTTCAACTCTTGGGCCAGTGTTGTTGTCGCAAGTCTGTGGATCAAGGTGCGATGGGATGAGATGATGACGCTGCGTGTGGTGCGATGCGGCATTGGCTGTTGTGGCTCGTTCTCGTCGTGTGCGTTTTTGCGTGTGGCGACTTTTTTGGGAGCATCAGTGTGTTTCATTGCCTTTCCTTCAGGCTTGGGCGTAGTGTCAGCCTGCCCAGGGAGCTCTGCCTGGAGGGGTGAAGCAGAAGAGCTGGCTGCAGAACAGGGCTTTATCAAGTCTAAACACTAGAAGGCTGGTAAGTCTGCTTCCTTGGAAATGGCTGCCTAGTGATAAGGGATGTTGATTGGAAGATAGAGACAAACCGTTCAATCGCAAGACAATGATTGGATCAACAGGTTTATGCACCATTCTGGGTCTGCGTGGGATTTTTTTCTTTGCGTCTGGCTGTGCGTGTGCGTGTGCGCGTCTGCGTCTGTGTCTGTGTGTATGGACAAGTTGTTTAAAAAAAAAAAAAAAAAAGACAATTCACTTTTTGAATACCGCTGGAGATGAACCTGCCAGAGAGATTACCAAGACAAAAAGAAAAGAGAAAAAAGAAGTTACAATATGGGAGAGAACTGCCAACAAGTACTGCTGATTGAGGCCTATTTTATTCAGTGATGTGTGTTGTTGTGCTTCTTGTAAATAAATGTCTTTTCAATCATCCCTTTTTCCTCTTGGGGTTGGGGACATTAAGGCAGGGGGTGGGTCTTACTTGTGAAAGAGAGGAGGGGAAAAGAATAGAGTATTTTGTTATTATCCAATCAGAGGGTGACACAGTATGTATATATCTATATTGTATATATGTGATGAAAATGCGTTTGCTTTTTGTGTGACACTACCTTTTACCTGTACTATGGTTCTACATTCAGTGTTTCAATGTTGATAATATATATTTTTTGTTTGTTTTGTTTTTAGATTTCATCTTTGTCATTTCTTGTATTTGTTTTCTTTTTCTCCTTTTTGTCCTTTAGTTTATTGCACGGTTTATTACTTTTGCTGTCCAATGAGGTGACACAGCTCTCTTTGTATTGGTTTAGTGCTGTAAAATAACTCCAAGTGTTACTAGATTTGTCAATACCACCCCTCCCCTACCCCAGCCCCATCCCCAATATGCATGAATGGCACTTAAAAGAAATAAAATATGTTAACTTCACTGTGGAATAGGGTGTTGTTTGTGAAATTATTTTGCAAGTCCACGTGCAAGTTATGGTGCATAACTGAACTGGATTTGCAGTGGTTCAAAACAAGTGTTAACCAATAAGACATCCAGGCGTTGCTGTGACTCACTAACACAACAGCAGATGTAGCTGTTACTCACATTGTGGGCCCGCTGCTATGTTTCTCTGTCTAGAATCTTCTTTGACTTGGGATATTATCGTAATATTCTGTAATGAGCAGGTCAAATCCAAAGGTATTTGCGTCGCCCTTTTTTTTTACCTTAAGCAATGTCAATCACAGAGGGCTTCACATACTCTACACCCCTAGAACTTCAACTTAAACCATGCTAAACCTTTGAGGAAGATAAGGGAAAACCTTATGAAGGAAACCTTGGGAGGAGCTATTCAGTGAGGGATCTCCCTCCTCAAAGGAAATCAGATCAGTTGAAAACTTAATCATATCCTGTACTTTAAATGTTTTCAAATGATCTTAATTGTGGATGTGATCTTCCACACACTGCAGAAATCAGTGGACTTTTTGCTTTTAAACACAGTTCACTATCTGATTATTCATTTGGTTTTCTTCGATATGTATGGTTCACACTCTCCAACTCTGTTTTCTTCCACGTGGATAGCATGGGTCATGTGAAACAGTATATCATTCTGGATGCCAGATCAATGCTTTATTGCAGATGACACCCTGACCCTCCCATTTCTCTAAGGGCCCTCCCATCCTGACTATCACCCAACCACTTGACTTGTAATGCCCTCAGTGGCACCCACATAACCCCAACCCCAACCCTCCCTCTCTCTGCCTCACATGCCTGCCCTTTCAGCAGTCGTCTGAATCTCCAACTCTGCAGACCAGTGAGTGAGCTAGAGGCTTGGTGAAGTTGCTCCGGTGGCCTGCAGTGACCAAGAGGGAGACGGACAGACGGACAGGGACTTACCCCTACCGCAGCTCTCGGAGACGTTCGACTCGGTGTGACCATTCTGACTGCTGAGAGCCAGACAGCACCAGAGCCAGACGGACAGACACGCAGACAGTGCCCATGATGAGAGTTCCACAGCTGCTTCTGCTGGCCCTGGCTGTGCACCTATCTACCACAGCTCCAAGATGTAAGTCACTCCATCTCTGAAATCGTGGTTTTCAGGCACCTTGTCATGCAGTTAGGATATGACAGCATTAGATTTGAGTCACCGGTCAATATTTCTTGTTCGGTGGCATTTCCACGATATTGATTTGACACGCAGGTATGTAGAAATACTGTAGCCGTTGCCGTCTCGAATCACAGTCGTCGTGTTTACAGATGTCACACAAGCTTTGTCTTGTGTGTAAGCAGACACTTGCTACTAATGAGAGCACCTACAGCTCAGTTCTTCCAATGTAGTTGGATGTACGTTATGTAACAGTGCCAAGTGGTTACAGAAATAGCTTTTAAGGTGTTCCTCGGCAGCATACAGTGAGTTCCTATATCCTATATGCGTGTTTGTCTCCCTCCCTCCCTCCCTCCCTCCCTGAATCATGCCCCTGTCTGAAGTGAAGTGTCGTTCTAAACTGACATAGGGATATATTCCTCTCCCTTGAACTAAACTTGGAGCCATCTTGCCCCTCCTGCCCCCCACCACCACCAACAGCCCCCATATACAGTCTGTGCCCCATCTGGGATAGTGTTAGACTTCCCTTCAACTGTTATATTTAACTTTCAACCTTTCTAAGTGTTCCATGATTCTGTATAGACTAGCCAGGGTAAATCTTGTGTACAGCTTACACTGTCAATGACTCCATCGATGAACATTTTTGTTTCTTATTCATTTGTTATTCATGGCTACTAGACTAATGTTACTCAACAGCAGCATGCAATGAGAACAGTATTCTATTGTATTACTAATCATATTGCAAAATGTCTTGTAATAAATCACTCTGTCGATGCTAAACAACTGTCATCATATACAACTGAACATGCCACAGCACATGATGCCATCTTAGAATATCCTAATGTTTTTCATGTCTCCGAAGTCAACAGGGAAGCCCCAGAGGTTGCAATACCAGAAGAATTTGCCCGTGCTGCACCAGAGGAAGTGGTTGATGCTGAGGAACCTGCGCCAAAAGAAGTGCGTTCCGAAGAACCTGTTCCTGGTGCACCCGAGGAACCTGCTGCTGAAGAACCTGCTGCTGAAGAACCTGCTGCAGAAGAACATGCTCCAGTAATATCTGAGAAACCAGCTCCAGAGGAACATGTTCCAGAAGAACCTGCTGAAGTAGAACCTGCTGCAGTAGAACGTGCTAATGTTGCAGCAGAGGAACCAGCTCCAGAAGAACCTGCTGAAGTACAACCTGCTGCAGCAGAACTTGCGCCTGAAGAACCTGCTGCAGTAGAACCTGCTCCTGCTGCAGCAGAGGAACCTGCTGCAGAAGAACCTGCTGTGGTAGAACCTGCTCCTGTTGCAGCAGAGGAACCAGCTCCAGAGGAACCTGCTGCAGAGGAACCTGCTGCAGAAGAACCTGCTGCAGTAGAACCTGTTCCTGTTGCACTTGAGGAACCAGCTCCAGAGGAACCTGCTCCAGAAGAAACTGCACCTGAAGAACCTGCTGCAGTAGAACCTGTTCCCCTTGCACCTGAAGAACCAGCTCCAGAGGCACCTGCTCCAGAAGAACCTGCACCTGAAGAACCTGCTGCAGTAGAACCTGTTCCTCTTGCACCTGAGGACCCAGCTCCAGAGGAACCAGCTCCAGAAGAACCTGCACCTGAAGAACCTGCTGCAGTAGAACCTGTTCCTCTTGCACCTGAGGATCCGGCTTCAGAGGAACCTGCTCCAGAAGAACCTGCACCTGAAGAACCTGCTGTTGTAGAACCTGTTCCTGTTGAAGCTGAGGAACCAGCTCCAGAGGAACCTGCTCCAGAAGAACCTGCACCAGAAGAACCTGCTGCAATAGAACCTGTTCCTCTTGCACCTGAAGAACCAGCTCCAGAAGAACATGCACCAGAAGAACCTGCTGTTATAGAACCTGTTCCTGTTGAACCTGAGGAACTTGCTCCAGAAGAACCCGCATCAGAAGAACCTGCTGCAGTAGAACCTGTTCCTCTTGCACCCAATGAACCAGCTCCAGAGGAGCCAGCTTCTGAAGAAATTGATGATGTGGAACCTGATACTATTATAACAGAAGAAGAACATTCTTCAGAGGACGTTGTTCCTGAGGAACCAGCTTCAGAGGAGCCTCCCCCAGAGGAACTTGTTCCAATTGTTCCTGTTGACTTGGCTACTGATGCCCCAACTGAGCTTACAATTCCAGATGTTCCTGAGCCAGAAGAGGAGCCTGAAGTCCTGGCAGAGGTGACAGTCGAGCCTGAGGTTCCAGATTGTCACTGCCCTGAGCTGGAGGCCGCTCCTCCTGCCCCTGAAACTCCTGCCCCTGCAGCTCCTGCCCCTGCAGCCCCTGCAGCCCCTGCCCCTGCAGCTCCTGCCCCTGCAGCCCCTGCAGCCCCTGCAGCTCCTGCTGCCACTAGGGCTACAGAAAAGGTCACAGAGGGTATGGGAGCCACAGCCATACCGATGGAAGAGGAATCCTCCGGTAGGGACAGTCACAGAGCTTCCCACTTAACAAGTATAACATTATCTCCTGGATTCGTTTGTGTGATTTGGACTGCTAACCAGAGTTTTGTGATTGTGCCACCATAGGTGTGAGCAGGGGGCTGGTGCTAGGCGCAGCATTTCTCTCGCTGTTGTCTCTCATCGCTGCTGGATCAGTGGGCAGCGCTGTGTCCAGGAAGATGCATTGATATCGGTGAGTGCTGGATGGATGTTTGACGTAGGCGGTTTCAGTACCTGCTAGATAAGAATGAGCTACTGATCTGCATTGGCCCTTACTTATTTGCCAAAACAAATCTATGTTCATCTTCCAGCTAACTTGAGCTCTCTGCTGAGCTATCTACGGTCAAAAATGGTTTGTTTCAATCTTTTCTATCTCCCTGCAGGTTAAGTGACTAACATTTGGCCGATGGAAAGACTGGATGTGCCGGAATGTACAGCTGTATCAACTTCTCTGGACTGAACTTTTAAAAGTCAACTGGAAGCACAAACTCCCACACTCCAGATATGATATCCATGCTTTTGAACTGCCAAGAAGGGGGTGATTCCCCAAACATCCACCCCAAGGGTGGAAAATGAATATGTATATAAATTGGTGAAATGTGTTCTAGCGTCCTGACTTGATGCCAGTTTAAGAACTAAATGTGACGTTAAGGCTTAAGGTAGTCGTGAAATAGTTAATAGACAGAGTGACCCCTGACTGTTAGTGTGTGAGTGTATCAGTATTTATAAACTGGAATGGAATTTAGTATATCTAAGGTGGGGACTATGTTTTGTTTGCATTTGGGGTGACATGAATATTGTAAACATTCATATCAAAGTGTAATTTATGTTTTTTTTACTTGATTGTTATACTCAATATTGTTCTTGAATACAGCAGGTCTCATTTTGTCTCACTCAAATAATTAAACACAAACAAAAGGTCAATTTGGTTTGGTGTTCATCTATATGAAGGTCAAACCTAAACAGGAAGGTCAAACCTTTAAGAATAATGGTGTTTTATGTTCTTTAATTCATAAAAATATATGTACCAAAATTGCCTTTTGTGATAATACCACTTTAGAATATATGGTTTGAACAATCCATCTTTAAGGGTGCTTCTTCAGGACATATGGGTCTGTTGGGGGGGATCAGGTTTTGCATTTACGTACATACAGTATCTCTGATGGTTTTGCCATCTATGACTAGCATGGAAGGAGGTCCCATATCCCTCTTGAAGTGGCATGTTGCTGTGTGCGCAAAATATACTGTTTACACACCAGCACAGCTCACACACACATGCTTAAACACTGTCCATATGTAGGGGACAGGATGTTCTGTATGCGGTGCTTAAAGAGCTCATATGACCGGGCCATATTCAAGAACAGGACACGTGTGGCGTGGACATATGATGGACGTCCACGAGTTCCACTGCTGTCAAGGGGAAGCTGGAGTAACTCTGACAGCTGAGCTAGGCTGGTAGAAATGAGAGGATGACCCGTGTGTTTGTGTGTGTGTCTGCGTGTGGTGGATGACTTATTGCATATCTTTTTACAGGTGGGGGCTAGTGGTATATGGTAGTGGTCATCATGTCTGGTTAAATAGTCTCCTGTCAGACTGACTCAGTGAAACTATGGAGGTGGTAATGTGCTAAAACAGTGCCTTCAATTCCGATAATAACCAACTTTCGATATGAGGTATTTAACATAACCCACATTATCGCCATGCTCACGTGAGGCTCGTTAGAGACTGTTAAAAGCAACCGTTATCAGACGGGATCGTTGAGTTTAACTCAGTAATGACTAGAATGAGAACGTGATGGGCGGTGCAGGACCGCATTCATTTAGCTTGACCAAAGTATTGTTACTGCTGTGCTGTACCGTAAGAAGTACTGGTTATGAAAATAGACTGGCTTGGAATAGGGAGACTGCTAGTCTGCTATTGACCAGGATTACAGCATCCTCTAGTGGCCACAGGGGCTAAGCATTGGCATAAAGTGTTCCATTTTTACATCTCAGATGAAGATAAGAGGTTGATACTTTGTACACTGAACAATAAGTATGATTGTGTTCGATAAGTAAATGTGTTTTGGATGTATTGAATGTAATTCACTCCAAACTGAAGGGGTTAAACCATTTTGAGACTGCATATGGACCAGACATCATCCTCTCCAGTCTCTGCACATCTTCGGTGTTGTAGACCAGTATTTGAAGGGTTCATGTTGCACTAACATATTTATTCTTGACATTAGATTACAGTAGCATTGTTGTGAAGAATCGAAATCAACCGACACGAAAAATGTAATTTTCTGTCTGGTGGGATTTATCAAGTTTATACTGTAGTTGATCGATGTTCTGCTTCAGGGTTTATTTTCTAAGGCAATTTTTTTGTTCTGTTTGTTTTTATCTTTTGCCTTACTAATTGCGTGTCCCATCAGGACCTGTATAGTAGAGTGTTGACATTAGACGTGCATAATAAACTAGTGCATTACAAGTCTGTGTGCTCTTCTAATCTTTTAGAACGTAAATTAAACGGGCTTAACATGAGCTAATAATTCCAAGCACAATTCTAATGCGCATAGCAGGTTGGTTGCATCAGAGAGCACCTTTTGCTAAATAATTATTTGAAACTTTCCCTGGACTCATCATCACAGTGGTCACAGTGGGTTACTGACCATTGTCAGACAGAGATGGTTGCAAGAGCGGCCTCTCTCAACTCTACATCCAACAGAGAGCAGATTGAAGAGCCTTCCGACTCAAGTCTCCATCCGCCATTTTCAGCTGATGGAAAACAGGTAGACCACATATCACAAGTGCCGGCAAAATATTACAGGTATGTGAGAAAATTGTAAAGATGACTATCCCATATGAACCCTGTAGGCAACAATGAAAATCCAGAAACAACTTCTCCGATACGGTGATATGGCTGGAATAGGTTACAGAGGCTACCATGCTCGATGCCGTCAAACAATAAAAATCACTGGTTTGTTGCGTTTATTTATGTATTCGCCCTCTACCAAATTTCGCATAAGTTTCTATAAATATTGCTCGGTCTTCAATGAAATAGCTCTTTTTAGGGATATTCATGTGCAGCGGACGAAACGGCTTGTTTGTAAACTTTAGATGAGTCCATTTCCGAAGCAGAAGGAAGTCCAGCCAACATTTGTCTTGCAATTCATGTTAATGTTGCATCCAATTTTAGGCAATTTCATTGGTTGATGTCAACGTGATATTTTCAGTTATTGTCAAATACAAGCTAATGATATGGCCTAATGCAGTGTCTCAAACTATTTATTTTCAAAACGTAAGCTGTTTGAGAAATACGTTTTTTTATCAATGTTTTTAAAACATTATGTGGGAGAGCTCTCTGTGTGTTGCCACCATCAATGTCTAACCTGGTGGTCGAACTACAAGGTCTCCCAGCGTCATTCTATCAAGATATCCACCAATATCATCTTTCACAACTAAAGGATTCTAACATATTTGTTAGAAATATTCTGCTTGTCGGTCTGGCCTGCTTGGCTGCGAGGATTGGGAAGTAAAGTGTGTCCATCTGATGTCCGTACAGCCTCCCAAATGGGCAGTTTGACTATGGAGAGGTATAGAATTCAACTGACTTCATTCATCCTGACAGAAATGACATATTTCAACTAGGCTAACACAGTGAATACAGAGTAGGTCACAAAATGGGCCTTTATGTAACACATAGAATACAATACAAACAAACCGTGTTTAGGCAACCGATAAACTGGTTGCAAATTACAAATCACCAAACACAAAGTTTCAACTTCTACTATCTGACCTGACCAGTTTGACATGCGGTTTACGTGTGCGTACGAGTGGAAGAAAAGTAAACAGTTAATTTCCTCTGAAAACCTTGTTAACATAATGTTTTGGAATGATGCACTCCTGAGTTTCAACTACAGATAATAGTGAATAGTAAAAATGTGGTAACACATGTTTGACACCTGTACAGTAATCCGTGTGGCTATTCTGCACAGTGGCTCTGCCAACTTCCTTGGTATTTGAATGTTACCCATTATAAGAACAATGTCTCTCCAATCTTCCTTCACCAAGGTTAGAGGCAAAACTGAGACAGGGAAATACATTTTGTTCAGCCACAAACTTGAATGTGTAATAGTTGTTGTACAACGTCAGGATGAACGCTGGATCAGTATCAAAGCTGTCGTCTGCAGTCTGTGGTGCTTTTTGAAGTTGTTCCTTAAAAGTGTGCATGTTTGTTCATTAGGTTACCATGGCTGATGCTGGTGAGACAGGAGAAGCTCTGGATGACATTCCTCACCATATTTGGAAGAGCTTACCCAGCGCTATAACACTAAGGCCCTCTTCTGTCAATCAAAGTCGTATCGGTGAGATGTGCATGATCTATCAGAGTTTTAGCATTGTACTTACTGATGGAAAGGAGAAATATTACAGTTTGTATGCACATTTGAACCCAAACTGAATTTCTTCCTACCAGCCATGAAAAGATATGATACCCTGTTTCCAAGATGCTATCATTACTGGTTGTTAAGATGTGTGACAGACAGTGGGTGTGGCAAGATGTCCTCATTAATTCCCTTTCTAATGCTAGGTGCCTGGGCCTCTAGGGTCATCCCTAAAGGCAAAAGGTTTGGCCCCTTTGTAGGAGAAAAGAGGAAGAGATCCCAGGTGACCAGCAATGTTTACCTGTGGGAGGTAGGTAACAGGAAACAATTATATGAGTTGCAAATCGATCCTATTCAAAAATAACTACGCATGAGAGTGAGACTCTAGTCCTGGAATCTGTGACAGTCAGAGATCACGTAGCAGCGGAGCGAAAGGATCAAGGAGCCTATTCAGACAGATCTCAGTACCTGCAGCTCTAATGAGACATCTGGGTGGGATTTGTCAGCACAGAATGAGAGGAACATTGCTCCTTCTTAAAGTAACTGGAATGCGCTGGTGCAATGACACACTGGTGAACTTACCTTTTCAGCTTGTATTTATTGAATTGAACAGAACAACAGCGATGCTCAGTAATAGCATCCAGGATTCGGATTGGATCTGTGCTTTGTGGATGTGTCGGTTCCGTGTTGCTGTAGGTGTATTTCCCAGCAAGAGGCTGGATGTGTGTGGATGCCACAGACCCTCTGAAGGGCAACTGGCTACGTTATGTCAACTGGGCACGCTCCAATCATGAACAAAATCTTTTCCCTCTGGAGATCAATCGAGCCATTTACTACAAAGTATTAAGGGTAAGCCAATGCAGAGGTTAACTGCATGACTGAATACATAATTAATGATTGTTCAACTATTTACCTCTTTCAGAAATGTTGTCATAGTGATGCTCATTTATTGCAAATGTCAGTGTGATTTTGTATGGCATTAGTCATACCGTCGCTGAGATAATAAATTGCCTTAGTTAAGTCAGAAGTGTCCAAAATGTCAAGAGTTACATTCCCCACTGATTGGACAAACACGCAGGGGTCCCTCCTGCCTTTCAGCAAAATTTACTTTGATTGGTGCGTTTTCTCATCATTTTTTGTGACAGCCAATAGGACCTGGTGAAGAGCTGTTAGTCTCGTACAGTGGGGAAGACAACCCCGAGATAACAGCTGCATTGGAGGAAGAAAAGGCCAGCAGTTTGTGCAAGAAAAACTCACCCAGGGCGAAACGAGGTGAGTTGTTTAAACAATCAAATAAGAAATTCCTCAACAGATATGTTGTTATTTACGTATTTACACATTTCACAAATGTGATAACGAGCTTGCAAAGAATAGCAATCGAACGAAATGTGGTCTTTAGCCAGTTGTAGCTAACTGCTAGCTAGCTTTAGTCCGGTCGAAGTTGAATCCAAGCTCTAGCTAGTAGCCAGCATAGCTAAATCTGAGAGCTGGTCATGATACTCGGACTCTGTGCTTTTCCAAACAACTTTTTTTCGCACGAACACTTGTGTTTTTACATGGCTACGTAAACAGTGCCAACACTTCGCCAGGTAGCCAGCTAGCAGGTTAGCTGAACAGCACAAATTGCTCGTGACGTTCCGAGGGATGTGACCTTTCTCAAGAGTTCGTAATTACTGGAACCTTTGCGCGACTTCCTTGCTACTTAGTTGCATGGATGTGATGGTTTATCAAGAAGGCCTGGGAGGCTTGGCTTCGCAGGGTATCGTCTGTCTCTCGATTGTCGGAGGGTTGCTGTCAAGCTAGTTAGCGAGCTAACGGGCCAGGTCATGCACGGACGTGCCAGACATCCCGTGCAAGGTAGGGGGAAGATGATGGCAAACTGGCCTTGGTGCTCAGTCAAGTAAATTATTGATCCATAGATATCGTTCAAGTAAAGCGATGATCTATGATCAGAGTAGTCTTTCAAAGTTACGTCTTTTTGCTTTTTTTGTAAGAATATGCGTGTAATCTCTATATAAGTGGATTTACAATACATTATGTAGCCTACTTAATACTTTCGAAGACTGACGTCCAACTTAGATTGTTAATCGTTTAATGTGCCATATGAATATTACACGGAACTAAGGTGCGAAACGGGGTAGGTTTTCTTTGTTTACATCTATACTTAGCAGAGAATAAAGGTACCCTACGTTGTCAACCGAAACAAATGCAAATTTGAAGTAGCCTGAGGTTAGCTTGTGGATACTAGGCCCAGAATGAAGTTGCACAAGCCATGAAGTCCCACCCTTCCTCTCCACAATACAAAAGGCACGATGGAGTGTTTTGTTGCACTCCAAGTAGTTTCAACGTGAAATCTACATAACAGCCCCAAACCTTACAGTAATATCCGCCAAAAAGGTGGGATGTTATAATAGGTGCATACTAGACTGTTGATTCTTGCTCCCAAAGCTTTTATGGTGACAGGAAGTTTGCTGATTTGACTTGATCAGAATAGAACAAAAATATTGTGAGTTGAGCAATAACGGTAGGTAGCATTTCTGGAGATGTTCGAATATGTTATTTAAGCAAAGTCAATCAGTGGACCCAGTGGGTATGGCCAGATTCCTTGTCTGAATGTGTGCAGATTTCAGACATTTAGGCTTTGTGATTTGAATGGCGTTCCTGCAGCTTTAGCTTGCAGAAAGCCTTTGACGGTACAGGTCAGATGACTGAGCTGCAGCATGTGTTGCTGTGTGGCATGAATCAGGCTTTGTAGGCTGGGCCAGATGACCTTGTTGTCACAGCAACTCCAGGGAGCATAATGGATTTTGGAGTCGTCGCATTGTTATTTTTATAGCCTTACTTTGAGCACGCTGATTTTGCATGCATTCAAGGTGTTTTTTTAAGTTTTTTAAATTTTTTTAGAAAGGCCTGATTTGACTGAGTAATACATTTTACGGTCCTTATAAGAAAATGACTAATAATCTTACCTAATATCCTAATAACTTAATACCCTGCCATAGCCAACAGGATGAAGGTAGACCTCAAAGTGTCCCTGTGTAATAACATAAAACAAAATCAATCCCCCAAAATTGCACGTCTTATTCATGATGCATAATCTATGTAATTGGTCAGAATTGCTTAATTGAAAAGTGGCTGCTTTGTGGGTTTCTCGTTCCACCTAGCTCGAAGGAAGTTCCCGGTGCGAGCCAGACAGACTGGTTGGGGTGGATTCCAAGGATCCAAGCGAACAGGAGCAACTCAGTCTTCCACCACTGACATGTGGGACACAGAGGATGGTGTGTTATTCCCACCAGGACAAATAAGCATCCCTGTCATCAATGTTCAGTGTACATAGCACATGTATTAATACATGTTGTACAATATATGTACTAATCTGGGTCAGACATACGTCCAAATACTATCTGTCGACTTTAGAGTTCCACTTCTGTTTCGTTAAGCAGCTGCGTTCGTTTCATGCGTTATCGTGTGTTACGTTTAGTACGTTCGGTGCTCTTATTTGCATTGATGAAAATGAATGTGTATTGACACGACTCTTACCTGTTGATGCAGGTCCAACCGAGGAGGAGGAGAGACAGTCATCTCCAGGGCCCTCCCAGGGGGCTGTGGACTCCTCCCCCAAGCCTCCTCCAGACCCCTCTCTGTCTCAGGTCCAGGCTTCCACAGTGGAGGAGGAGCAGGAAGTAGAACAGGATGAGGCTCCAGGGGACCTCCAGCAGCCTGTTGCCGTGGCCGCGTCGGAGGAAAGCCCGGAGCAGCCTGACCTGCCTCAAAGCCATAGCACACCCTCTCAGGAGGAGGAGGAGGAAGACGAGGAGGAGGAAGAGGAGGAGGAGGAAGGGGCGATGACTGGGGTTGCTCCCCCTCAGTCTAACACAAAGACAGCACCCTTGTCTGTAACGAGACTGGAACCAAAGGCTGACCCTGACCCCGACCTTGACCTTGAGGGTGAGGCCCAGGACGAGACGCACCCCTGTCAGCACTGCGAACGCCACTTCTCCACCAAACAGGGCCTTGAGCGCCATATCCACATCCACGCCACTGTGAACCAACAAACGCACGCCTTCAAATGCCGCTATTGTGGAAAGTCGTTTGGCTCGCAGGTCGGACGAAGGCGGCACGAGCGCCGACACGAGAACGTGTCGAAGAAGAGGCCCGGCTCTCTGGCCGGCACCGCCACCCTGCTTACTCACAAAGCCCAGGTTGATGGTTCGAGTCCTGACCGTGTCACAGGCTCGGGTCACCATGTGGTCGCGCGGTCTCCTTTTCAAATCCCAGCCACGCCTTTGTCGAACTCTGAGATGGTTAGGAAGGATTCAGTGGAGGGCGACCGGCCCTTCATCGTGGACGACAACGGAGAATCGAAAGAGCTTCATCCCTGTAAGTACTGTAACAAAGCCTTCGGCACTCACACCAACATGCGCAGGCACCAGCGCAGGATCCACGAGCGCCATTTACTGCCCAAGGGCGTCCGCAGGAAAGGCATGCTCCTGCAGGAGAGCCCCACCCCGCCCCAGCAGCCTGACGAGTCCCCCAGCACCAGCCCGCCGCTCGTCTACGTCCCCAGCGCCGACACCGAGGACGAAGCGGACCGGGACGACTACGTCGTGGACATATCCAAAAACATCTCAGAGAACCTCAGCCTGTACATCGACGGTAAGATCCTGTCCACCAGCACAGTCAGCAGCTGTGACGTGATCGAGGTGGACTCCAGTTCGGCCGCCTTGTTTGGTCTGGACACTGTGATCATCAGCCCCAGTGACATCTGTCAGGCCCTTAAAGTGGACACCAGGACCGGCTCGGTTCGCCAGATCTCCAACCTCATTGGCCAGTCCACTTTGAAGCGGAGGACGTCCACGCCCCCTCTCATGCCCGGTATGAAAATGGAGACCGACACTGGGAACTCTTCCGCCTCCTCCTCCTGCTCCACCTCTTCTTCCTCCACCCTGTTGATGGGAGGTCTGTTCCCTCCGTCAACCGACACGTTGGCGTTCCAGAAGGAGAAAACCATCTACCTGTCCCCTAAACTCAAACAGCTCCTTCAGACCCAGGACAGCCACAAACCCACCATCACCCTGATAGCTGCTGACAACCACGCTGTCCCAGTGTCGGTCACATCCTTGCCTGGAGGCTCGGGGAGGTTCAAGAGGAGAACGGCCTCCCCTCCCTCGTCTCCTCACCTCAGCCCCGCTCTCAAAGGCGAGAGCGCAAAGAGCGAGGCTGGATGTGGGGCTGGGAGCTCCTACACCCTCAAGGTGCCAAAGCTGGAAAACCTCCACCTGTCCACTGCCTGGAGTCTCCCCAGCAGAGATGACAGGGACACCATGAGCCCCTCGGGGAAAGACACTCGCGGCTGGCCTGCGTCGAGCAGTAGTGGGGGGAACTCGTGTAATCAGCAGCCTCTAGACTTGTCCAGCTCTGTCGGCAGGAGGAGTGAGAGCTCTAACAAGACATCGGGGGAATCGGTGCTGGATCTGAGCATGCACCGCAAGAGCGGAGCTGCAGAACTAGAATCAAAGGGCATCCCAGCGGCAGTTCAGCCCCCGGCCAAGAAAAAGAAGCCTAACACCAGCATGCTGGAGAAGGTTCTGATGAGCGAGTACGCTGGGCTAACGACCTCTGCAGACGACGCCTCCTTAAATCTGGGAAGCCCGGATTCCCAGTACACTGTTGGCAGTGGCACAGGCCCCTGTTCTCATAGTGCCTCGCCCAACATTGTGTCTGACTCAGCCCACCCCTCCCCTCCTTCCCTAACTCCAGTCACCATGAACCCCTCCTCGCCCAGCACCAGCCTGGCGTGTCCCACGCCACCTCCCCCGGTCCTGCCCACCATCCCCTCACCGCCAGGCATGCCCAGCTCCCCTCACTCTCAGCCCTCCGACTGCTCTACGCTCAGATCCCTCCCGGTTCTGTCTCCCAAAATGTCACCCACGTCCATTGACCACGGAGAAGAAGAGCCAGCATCTAAGCCTGTATCTGACACTGAGGAGATGTCGTTAGGGGGAGATCGCTGCGAGGACGAGCTCATGGCTCAGTCACCTGACCCCACTCCCGACCCTGTCAAAGATCTTCCAAATGGTCAGTCCAAGCCCAGTTCCCCTAGAGAGGCCATCTCTCTGGACCTGTCCTCAACAGAGCCTGGGGTGGCCAGGAGGACTCGAAACGGCAGCAGTTTGCCGAATGGAAAAGTCAGCAAAGACGCAGCGTCAGTAGCAGACAGTAAACCCCAGCACTCAGACCTTTCAGAGTCCCTGTCTGGTGCCCCAGCCTCTCCCCCTGCTCCGTCAGACAGCCCATCTCCTCCCGTGATCAAGAAGGAGCCCCGCCACTCAGACGCGGCTCCCGGCGCCCTGCCTCCTGTCAGCAAACCGCCAGAGGTCGAGGAGCAGGAGGACAGCGGCGACGCCTTCAACAAGAGCTTCGTCTGCAACGTGTGCGAAGGGCCTTTCCGCTCCATCAAGGAGCTGAGTCGTCACATCGTGGTGCACGCCGCCGAGTGGCCGTACAAGTGTGAGTTCTGCGTCCAGCTTTTTGGCGAAGCGGCCGCCCTGCTGGAGCACCGCACGGCCCTGCACGGCGTGGGCCGCATCTTTGTCTGCTCGGCCTGCCGCAAAGAGTTCGCCTTCCTCTGCAACCTCCAGCAGCACCAGACCGACCTGCACCCCAACCAGGAGTGCACGCACACGGCCGTGGAGAGCGGCAAGCTGAGGCCCCAGAACTACACAGACCCCAGCAAGGCCACGGAGGAGAGCTCCACGGACGTCCCCACGCCAGAGTCCGCGGACCAATCCCTGTCCCGAGGGACGGAGGTCGCGGCGGAGGAAGAGCCCAGCGTGAACGGGAAGCACGGGGACGAAGGTGGCGACGACCCGACCGAGGAGCTCTACACCACCATCAAGATCATGGCCTCGGAGGGGGGGAAGCCCAAAGGCCCCGACGTACGCCTGGGCATCAATCAGCACTATCCCAGCTTCAAGCCTCCGCCTTTCCCCTACCACAACCGCACACACGCCACCTCGGTGGCCTCGGCCACCAACTTCACCACTCACAACATCCCCCAGACCTTCAGCACGGCCATCCGCTGCACCAAGTGCGGCAACAGCTTCGACAACATGCCCGAGCTGCACAAGCACATCCTAGCCTGTGCCAACGCCAGTGACAAGAGGCGTTACACTCCCAAGAAGAACCCCATCCCCCTCCGGCAGATCGTCAAGCCCCAGAACGGAGTCCTGTCGCCAGCCGCCACCGCCGCAGTCGCCGGCAGTGTTGGGCAGAATGCCTTCCGCAGGATGGGGCAGCCTAAGAGGCTGAACTTTAACCAGGATGCCACGGGCAAGACCAGGATGACTTCCCTCAGCAAGAAGAAGAACCAGCTGGTCCAGAAGGCCATCACTCAGAGGAATAAGTCCGCCGCTTCGGTCAGGAAGCCCTTCGTCAAAGTGGAAGAGGAGGAGGAGGAGCCACAGCCGGCGCCACCGCAGCAGGAAGTTCACGTCTGCCCTCACTGCAGCCGGGAGTTTACCTACCCTGCCAGCCTTAACAAGCACATAGCGGTCAGCTGCCCCATGAAACCTGCTGCCAAGGGTAAGAGGGGGGCAGCGGAGGCCAAGAGAGCCGACGCTGCATCGGACAAAAACATGAGCCTTCGTAAGAGAGCCACGGACGCTGAGCCTGATCCCGGGTCCAAACCCCTGAGGAAGACCCGGGCTCGCAGCTCCGGGGCCTCGGAGGCCGAACCCCCCCAGGCCACCAAAGGGAAAACCGCTGGACGTCCCAAGAGGCCAGCTTCGTTCCCGGCTACAGTCGCTCTGCCTGGGAAGAAGGGTAGAAAGGGGCAAGCTCAGTCCTTGCCTCCCACCCCATCATCCTCCTCCTCCGACGTTCCCGCCAGTGAACCTGCTCCGCGTCCGGCTGGGAGGATGGGGCGAGTGGGCAAGGAGGTGGCAACCAAGAAAGCATCTGAAGTGAAGTCTCCCCAGGAGCAGTCCCAGACCCAGGTGAAAAAAGAGGTCCAGGGAGAGCGCTTCTCCCTGCGGGCGCGGGAGCGGTCAGGAGGCCCGGTCACCAGGAGCCTTCAGCTGGCCAGCTTCGCAGGTCCCGTGGAGGTGAAGACAGAAGAACTGTCCAGCCAGGAGCCCAAAGACCCCAAGGTAACAACAGTCAGTCACAGTGTTTTTCAAAAAGTCTATGAACACTTTGAATTGTAGATGCAGTACATCATCATATTCTTTTCACTCAGGTTGTACAAAATAAGGAATTCAAAGTCAGTTGTTTTTATGCTCCAGGAGTCTCTGCAGAAATAAGCCATGATTCCAGTTCATCGTGAGTGCAGCAGGGAGCGAGTGGAGAGGGTGGAGATTCCCTAAGGAATCACCGCTGGACAAACCTTCCCTTTCCAGGAGGACCTTGGCACAGGACATTCTTAGTCACTAGAAAAAGTGACAGGAAGTGAACTCTCGACAGCTTCCCCTTCTCATTGGCTGCTGAGAAGGAAGCCTCTGACACGCATCTTCCTAATGGAGCCTGGACTAAGACAGTTTTGCTGAAATAAATATAAAAACTGTAAACGACAATGAGAGTATATATATCTATACATGTATCTATAGATATGTCTATAGATATCTATCTATAGATATATACATCTATATATACATATATCTATATAGATATATATATAGAGAGAGATATATATATATATATATATTGTACATCAGTACTTGACCTAAAACATTGACTCTGGGGTTTCCGTTGTGGTTCAAAAGGTAATCCTATTGCAAATGGCAATCATGTATCAGTTCCAAAAACTGGTCTCTGGTGTTTCTACTTCCAACTTCCTGTTTGCTAGGTGAGGGTTTCATCGTTTGGACAAATGTTGCTGCATGTTCTGAGTATACAGTATAACTAGACAGGGCCCCTGTTTTCTGCATCCCATGTTGTGCCCTGCGCCCACTTTAATATGATGATTTACAAATGATTATGTATGCTTGATTTTTGAATCTCTAGAGAGAGTACATTTTTGAGGGGGCGGGCTGAAAACAGCATTTTTATCTAACTGCTATATTGGTCCTCAGGAACAAGTATGTGTGAGTTTGCATATGTATGTGTACATACATGTTTTCTTACTGACTTTTGTCATGTTTGTCATTTGGCTTCTAAGTGTGTGTGACCTGCAGCTAGAAAAAGACATATTTGACTGTTTTTATAAAAGGGGAAAGATTGTTTTAGTTCCTAGTATCATACAGTACAGGGAAAAGGATTCACTGCCATTTATCCATTCATTCGTTTCATTTTTTGTGAGCATTTTCATTTTAATGTGTCATAAATAATAGGTATAATTAGCCCCATCTTGTTGGAAAGCACTTTAAAAAGCAACGTCTCTGCCAAATTCTGGTTTGATTTTGATCTGTTCGAAACCTGAAACGATTTATAGTTTTTAAATGTGAACAACAGAACGTTGTTCAATTCTGTTGCGAAATCTGGTCGACTCCAGACTATAAGCAAGTCAGCAATACATTTCTTACCATGTCACTATTTTAAGACCCTAGACAGATTGTCGTTCTATTGTATGGAAATGCATTTTACAATCCATGTAAGGGGGAGGTGCAGGGGCTGCTTTCAACAATTCTGTTTTTTTTGTTGTTTTTTTTGTCGTCGTCTTTTTGTAGTTTCTTGCAGGGTCAGCCTGGTCCAGCTCTCATGTAACTGACTACAGGTTGTCTCTGAGTGGATCTTCCTGGTGGAGGAGGAGCCTATCCCAGGTCATCCTCCTGCGTGCTGGAGGGAAGCTCCCCCGCCGTGTCTACGGTCGACGCTGCTCCTCGGGCCCCGCAGCACCAGCGCGGCGGGGGCGACCCGCTCAAATGCCTGCAGCATGTTGGAGGGAGAAAATGTTATTGAACAATATATTATGAAGCTAATTTATATTTCCCTGGGATGTTTTCATCATGTTTGTTTTGCCTTCCTGCGTCGATATTCTTGATAATTTTCTCCTTGGATGAAATTGATCTGATACGTGTTTTGCGGATGATCAAAGTCAAAATAGCCCTGTTGACCTGGTATGTGAAACACGCTGTTGTAATTTACATAATAAAGACTTTTTTCAATTTGGCCTTGAATAGAAGCTTCGAGTAGGTCCTCTTAGATAGATTAGCACTTCTCCATCACAGTGTCCTCGGCTGTGGCCCTTACGGATAATTCCACCAGAGCGACGATCTCCGAGCCATACATAACATGCGTGCAGCCTGTGGGATCGGTACTGGATAAGATGCTGGTGACATTTGTCAGTGTCTTAAGCCATTGGAAAAGCATGACGGGCACATCCCTCCGGCTTCTTTTAGACCAAGGAAGACACCATAAACCAACCACATAGGACCGCATATTGTTTGTAGAATGGGAGGAGGGAAGGAACTGAGAACGGAGTCGCCCTGCGTGGTCATCCGGTCAGAATAAAGAAAGAGCAGCCCTCTGCATCGTACATCCTTCCACATTACATTCAGTCCGTCACTCGTTCCTCTCCCCTTGTCAAACCCTAGATCAGTACACCTTGACAGGGGAGCCAATGCAATAGCAGTTATTCCACAGGGTGCATCAACTGCACTGATGCTTTGTTTACCGCTGAAGCGTGTGCTGTTGCAGCTGGGCTGGCGAGTGGGTTTGATGGATCCATTCATGTGCGAGAGGGTGACGGACGGGTCTTGGACCAAACTGATCTCAGATCAGTCAGCAGGTACAGAAGGAGGCGGCTGGTGTTGGTCACGGGGCAGATTGCTTTGACTCGGCTCCAGACTGACGTTATTGCTGCAGCTGTCTGTAATCAGCGGGACGTCGCACGTCAAGCTCCCTTATAAGGGTGTGAACTTTCTTGCTGGTTAACATTTGCTATTCTCTGTTCATCCTCAAGAAAACGGCAAAACACAACAGCACAATGGATAGAAATATCTGGGGGAAAAAGAGTCTCCAGCATGTTGATGTCTAGACATAACAGACCTAATAGAATAGCACAGTCCCAAACCACTGTTATGTAGCGAGACTCTCATCCTGGGCCTTGTCCTAGATGAGTGTACCTGCTGACTGATCTGAGATCAGTTTGGTCCAAGACCCGTCCGTCACCCTCTCGCACATGAATGGATCCATCAAACCCACTCGCCAGCCCAGCTGCAACAGCACACGCTTCAGCGGTAAACAAAGCATCAGTGCAGTTGATGTGCCCTGTGGAATAACTGCTATTGCATTGGCTCCCCTGTCAAGGTGTACTGATCTAGGGTTTGACAAGGGGAGAGGAACGAGTGACGGACTGAATGTAATGTGGAAGGATGTACGATGCAGAGGGCTGCTCTTTCTTTATTCGGTGCAAGGGTGCGACGTGTTTAGTCTTCCCCTAGGTGCCATGGTGGTGTGGTTTATGGGTCTCCTGAGGGGGGTGTGCGTGCTTTATGGGTGTGTGTGCGCGTGTGCGTGCGCATGGGGAGCGGAAGAGCGCTGTGCCGTACTCAGGCTGTCAGGATGAAATATCACTGCACTACCTCCTGATTGCTGTGTAGCTGGACTCGGCCGTGTTCATAAAAATGCAGCCCTACGCAGGTCTGTTGCTGGCCTCACTAAATTAACTAGGACCGTGCAGAAAGAGATTTAAGAAGTCCAGGAATGCACACGCCAGATACTGAGCCCAACACATATATTGACACAGGACCATACAGTACCAATTGTGACTAGAAAATATGTTAGTCCGTGGTTGAATATTTGGAGTAATCTGAAGGAGACGAGCGTGAAGAAGAAATGAGAAAACAATAAAAGGGAGCTCAAGCTTCAATAATTCACTGTTGCCATGGGATTCTGCCTCAGTGTATAAAATGCGTTATCATATCAGTAATCCTTCATTTGCATCCGAGTCAGGGGAGTCAGCCCTCTGTCAAGAGGAGTCATCCGCTTCCAGCAGGGAGACCAGCAGGAGGGCTTTATGACTGTTCCTCACACATGACTGAACACTGCCTTCTGTGGCCGCCAAACCGAGTTGCGTCTGTTCCTCCTCTAAGTAGAAAACAACGTTCAAGACAAGCTCGTTTGAATCGATGGGGGATACTGAACAAGTTCAAGGTTAAAGGAGTTTTAAAAAAATGCAGAAGCCATAAGCTTGGTGAGCTAGCAGAAACGCACATGACTCGAAGCATGGATGAAAGTGACCCTGCTCACTGACCCACCGGCAGGAGAGGGAACGAGTCTCTCTGCAACTGACTCCGTTTGCTCAGTTGAAACGGTGGGCGGGTGAAAGCTCACTTTGAAAAGTGAACAGTTCAAATAACAAACAGGATATCTCTTCCTCTGTGGGTTAGAGGATCGACCTTCCACAGCGGACTGCCAACACTAGCGGTTCTACAGAGACCATTCAAGAGTCCTGCCGTTTCCTTTCATAACAGGAGGAAGTGAGTTGTGCTACTGGCTCCTGTTGCTGTGCTAGCAGCCTGACAGCGCAGCAGTGTGAGAGAGATCATGGTGACAATGGGCTTCCTGGGAAAGTTTGGCAAATGGGAAAAGCCTGTTGATTGGAGAAGGGGGCAAGTTTCCTGTCAAGAGTTCAGGGTTTTAGGGCATATGGGCATCCAGTACACTCAATTGCCAACAGGTAAAAATAGTTCAACAGTTACTGTTGAACCTTGACAGATGATGTTGACTTTTATCTGTCCAGTTTACCTGTTGTCCTTTTTATGTGTTCATCAGGGGTGGAAGTAATGAATTACAGCAGTTCACTTCACTGTAATAAAGTAGTTTTGGGGGGAGGTCCTTGTAAAGTCTGTAACTGTATTTGTTCTGAATCAGCCTAAATTGAGCTAAGTATTCAGCTTATTCTACTGACTAGCCTAGCCTACACGTTTAATTCATATTTAAACTATTGACTGGTATTTCCGTAGCCAATAAAGAACATGAACAAATTGAAACCCTGACAATTGGCCCGAAAAAATCCCTCGCTGCAGCAGGTTTCGGAGAGTTTGGGTCTCCAAACCTGTTCCTGGAAAGCAACCATCCAGACTGTTTTCACTTCATCCTCAATTTAGCACACCTGATTCTGCTAAGTAGCGGGACGATGAGCTGTATTTGGAAACATTATTTGCATTTATGTAGTTGAAGTGAAAACCTACTGGATGGTCGCTCTTAAGACCGGTGCAGGAAAGTCCTTGAATAATAATCGCACTGATCTGAAGGTTTGGAGAAGCAAATCAACCACAAAAAGGAAATTATTGACAGCCACCCATGGCAGCACTTGGAGGTATCGCTTTGCATAAGCTAAAGAGCGAGGAAAGGTGATGGTGAGGATTGGCTTTGTTTGGTATCCGCTTTGATTTAATCTGCGAAGAGTTCAACCATTGATCTTTAAAAAAAATCACTGTTAATGAATAAGGTCATTTTTTGTTAGTACCTATTTTCTTGATCTCCAAGTGCATGAAAAGGATTCAAGATGAGTCTTTCAATGTCACCAGATAAAACATAACCACTGGTAATATGTACTTCTATTTACTTTTACTATTTACTTTTACTATTTACTTTTACTTTTGAACACCTGTACCTTTTCTTGTAATTCAGTATTATCTTAGCAATGTGGAGGTATTTGTAGCCTACTGAAGGACCCAGTCCTCTTCCCACCTCTGGTATTCAGTGTATCATCTGTCATCTATCCAAACTGCAGAGTGAACACACCCCACCCTTATTAACACCAGTGGTACCTGTGGGCACAAAAACAAATGGAAATAAATTCCATAAATCATACATCGTACATTGTGTACGGTGCTTCTCTCTAGTTTGAAGAGTTTTATCAAGGTTTCCTTCTGGGTAACTCCAAACTCTGGGGAACAGAGAAGTCTTGCTTTTATGCAACCTCTCTCTTTTTCTCTCTCATCCTCCTTTTGACAGCCAAAGCAAAGAAATGAAGAGCGGGAGTTTGCAGAAATCTGTTCAGCAGCTCAGGTCCTAAGATGGATCGAGGGGGTTTGGATGGAGAGATGTGGAGAGAGGGAGGGTGTGGGAAGGAGGGAGGGTGAGCAGGAGAGAGGGTTGAAGATAAACAAGCGATGGAGAAGGAAGGGGAGGGGAGGAGGAAGGGGAGGGGAGGAGGAAGGGGAGGGAGCCTCTCCACATCTATGAACGAGCATCATCTCCCCAGTCGTGCCCAGAGGACAACTGCTGCTGCTCCTGCCTATGGTACTGTCATACTGGAGAAGAGGAGAGAGGGAGGGCGGAGGGGAGGTACAACTTTCACCTGTTTCCTCAACAGGGTTCTGCTCTGCTCTCCTGCTAACTGCCTGAAGCTACAGAGAACCGCTGTTGATAACCTTGTATACTTGCACACACACACACACGCATACATACGCACACAATAGTGGTCGCGGACCAGCTGCTCTCAGGACTTGGCAGCTTCCTTAACCACCCTTGCTCTCCCTCTCCTCCAGCATCTAAATCGCATCCGCGCACACTCACGCACGCACTGAAATGATCACAGAACTCTGCCACACACGCACAGACACACCCCCTCTGATGATCTGAGCTGTAAGCAGCGCAGCTCGTATCAGAGGCAGAGAGAGAGAGGGAGAGAGAGAGAGTGAGAGAGAGACAGAGGGAGGGAGGGAGAGAGAGAGAGAAAGGAGAAGGAAGACTGGGCTACGAGGCAGTAGCAGCAGCATCAAGAGGAGAGGTCTGGAAGAGAGCAGTCACCACCTAGCACGCTGAATCCAAGAGAGCTATCGCCCCAGCAACCAGCTCCTGACTCAGCACCCCCCCCCCCCCCATCGAAGCGAACCGAAGTCCGCTCGCCCTTTTCTCTCCCTCTCCTCCTCGCTCTTCCTGCCCCGGCGTGACGCAGTCTTGCTGACCTTCATCCTCTCCTCCCCTCCTTCTGTGTCCTCGTGCACGACGTGGGCCAGTGGGACAGGACAGCCATGGAGGACACGCTCACCTGCAGCCACTCGTCCACCTTCTCCCAGGTGTTTGGACGCCAGGGACAGCTCATGCAGGCCAGTGAGTAATCAAACAGGCAGCACAGGCAGCCCACCTGAGCAGGCGCCTACACTCGCACACACAAGACCTTCCTCTGTTCTCCTGAGTCGCTCCTGCACGTGTCGGAGTGGGTCCACAGTGTGCAGTGTGCGTGTTTGTTTGCTTGCTTCTCTCTGTGATCGTTCTCTGATTGTCACTCACTGTCACTTTCGTTTGTTCTTTGGGGGGGAGGAAAATGACTATTGATGTGAGTGTTTCTGTGTGTGTGTGAGTGTGTGTGTGTGTGTGAGTGTGTGTGTGTGTGTGTGCATGAGCACATTAGCTGCGACACCTCCAGGTGGTTCCTCCCTGCCTCTCCTACTTGAGCTCAACATCCTCGTTGTCGTCTCTGAGGCAGTGCAGCTAATACCTTGTGGCGACACTTGCTGTTGTTTGTGGAGTGTCATTTAACACCTATTGTAATTACACATGGCGCTTCTGTGGCACTTGTGGATTCTATTCCGAGCAGTGTGTTCTGTGCGGCACCACAGGAGGGGAGATCACAGAGGTGTAGGTGTAACCAGAGCTGTTGTGGCTGACTTGGAGCTCGAGCAGTCTGGGCTGGGTGGTGGTGGTGGTTCACCACCAGCCACAGCTGGAGAGGAAGAACACTTCACTGATAATGGTTGTTCACCGTCATCTGATGTCTCTGTTTTGGGGTGTGGCTGCACAACAACTGCACCTCAGGAGCCAAGCAAGGTACTTATGTGTGTGTTTGTGTGTGAGCGTGTGTGTGCGCGCGCGCGAGTGCGTATTGCACCGAAGATACTGTTCCTTTCCACACTTTTCCAACCTCTCTCTCAAATGCAGGGCGCTGTCCTGGGTGAATCGTCTTCATAGGAAGTGTGAATGTGTGAAGCCGGTATCAGAGGAGGAGAGGCAGATGTGTAGTCTGGTCTGTTAAGATGTAACTGCAGAGCAAGACTGTGAGAGAGGACAGGACAGGACAAGGCTGTCTGAGGAACATGACTGAGGCCAGACGGATGCTTTAATAATTGAGAAGCGAATTAAGATTTCAGGGAGCACCGAACGCCGACTGTGAAAGCTTTGAACTGCGAGAGTTCTGCTCGTCCTCACTGACGTGGTGTAATACAACGCTCAGGGTCGACCCGTAAATGCGGATTTCCCTTTAAGTGAGGGAGAGAGAGAGACAGAGAGACAGGGAGAGGGAGAGAGGGAGAGAGAGACAGAGAGAGGGAGAGACAGATAGAGGGAGAGACAGATAGAGAGAGACAGAGAGAGAGGGAGAGAGAGAGAGGGAGAGAGACACTGACTGGATGTGTCAGTGGACTGGCATGGACATCCTGCAGAGAGAGCTGTCTTTGAAGCCTCTCGTTCTCTCCCCGTTGCTGAGAATGCAAACGGACTCCACAGTCTGATAGGTTAGAAGCAGGGCCCTTAGGCTCAAGGAATTCCTTTCATCACGTTCTAAGTAGCAAAGACAAATCAACTATGTTTTAATATTTCGACACGCACCCATTGCAGTGGGACCTCCTGATGAGAAGGGGAGAGTGGGGAGAGTGGTCAGGGCTGAGCCCAACGCCTCCCTAGAGTGTAGGGGCCTGCAATCTGGATGACCCAGCACAAGGGCCACAGCCTCAACCATGCCAGGCAGACCAGCTGAAACACAGGGTTGTTCAGGACTGCAACAGAAGGCTTGCAGGGCCACGCCAGGCCTTCTCTGTCTCCTGGAAGCAGACTCCCACTGTGCGAGAAACACGATTAGATGTCCTCATCATCACACGATACCTCTATATCTTTTGTCTTTGGGAAACGACATATGCTTCTTGCTTTGCGGCTAATTAGTCGAGATTTGGAGGATCAATCTCCTGCGGTTATCTGTTCTCTTTGCGACACGGAGGCAGCGTGCAATGATAAATGGGTGTTGGGAGTGTCTTCATTGTGGGGGTGTCATTTGTGTTTCCCGCTCTCCCTCTCGGCAGAAGAGGAGGCTTTTATAAATAATGCTCTTTGTTGGAGTGGATGTGTCTGTGGACTCATTAGCTATGTTTGGTGTGTGGGAGCGAGAGACTGTCACTGGGTGACAGGGTCCTGATTAATATTCGCACTCTGACAGCAGAACAAGATGTAAAGCCTCTTCGGTAGAAACTGGAGGTTAGTGTTTCCTGTAAGTATCTCCTCTGCGATGGGGTAGAATACCGTACGTATGGTTAGGAGAGAGACGCTCGCTCGATGAGTCTCAATATCCCGGGTCCCTGATATAGACAGTTGATTACCTGGGCCATGACTCATTCGACTGATGTTTGAAATTGCCGTTTTCGAAAGGAGGTGGACGTTAAACGCACCACCTGAATGCACCGGTGACTTTGTCCACTAGTGACTTCATCCACCAGTGACTTCGTCCACCAGTGACTTCATCCACCAGTGACTTCATCCACCAGTGACTTCATCCACCTTTTTGCTGGAGGTACTGCTGCACACTCTGTGCTGTCAGCAGGTTTTTTCTTTGACCGTGTGCAAATGCGGGTTGGGATTTAGGAAGGGAGCTGGTTAGAGGACAGGGAGCTCCAGGTTAGTATTAATCAACCAGCACAGCACAAGGCCTGCCACATAGTGTCTTGCAAAAGAGAAAGGCTCTCTTGAAAGCCTTGTCATAGTACCCAAGACTGAATTTCGTCTTGTTGCCAGTGACAACAACCTACTCTTAGGTAGATGCAGAAACCTAAACCAGGAGCTGTTCAATATTTCTTCATTGTTTAGGTTCGCCTCAAGATATCTGCTGACAAAGGAAGAGGAGAGAAGATGTATGTGGATTGTGTTTGCCTGTAATCACTGATTGGTAAGACCGATGATTTTATCATCTGAGAGGAAGTTCAAGAGAAAGAATACAGGCGTGGTGGAGCCTTTAATGTGTTTATCTGTTTATTTGGACTCCAAAGAGAGAGTGAGGGAGAGTGTTTGTATCACGATAACACAGTTCTCTATGTGTGACAGAGCGTTTTCCTGTGGGAAAATAGAGGACTATTATCTTAGCCCTGAGCTCGAACCAAGTAAAACCAGTCCTCTGGAAACACTAAATTATTCATTGTTTTATAATCTGTTTTATGCTCTCATAGCCAGCTGAAACATTTTTGAGCAAAACTTTTATGTTTTATCCCCAGTGTACACCTCAAAGGGCAACCCAAACCCTTGTTTTTGACAGGAGGACGGCTGGCTGTTGATAATGTGGGTCTTTAATCATCCAGACTGAGGGTCATCGTCCCATTTAACCCATCCTCCTGGTGCCCTAGTTACCACCCTGCCCCAGTTACCCCCCTGCCCCAGTCACCCCCCTGCCCCAGTCACCCCATGTCCTTGTCACCCTCCGTACCCAGTGACAGAGCCAGTGACAGAGCCATCTTGTGTGTCCGTCAGAGGGCTAGAGGCCAGCTGGCATGTTCCCTGATTGTCCAACCGTGCAACAGAACTGGAGCAAACTCTGTAATGGGAGGCCTTTTCAGCCTGGTTTGATAGGGCCAGTGGTATGTTCTGTAGTCAGACAGAACGCCACAGTAGTTTATAGTCTCTATTTCGATGACTCCTGGATTCAGCCGGGTCCCTAAGTATCCCCTGTGGAGAAACTCTCCATGCTGGTCGATACAGGCCTTGTTTAGATCCCCCTCCTCGTCTCTCATACCTGTATTGGATTTCAGCATTCTGATAGGGCAACAGCAGGGATAGGCACAAGGCTAGCCGATACTTTCTGTTTGCTGGCCAGTGGTAATCAATAAGATGCGTGTGATTACGTCTGCATGTTACACACGAGTGCCTGGCATGACGTCAGCGTGAGAAAGTAATGTTCTGATGCACCTTTTACATCCTACGTGTTGTTGGGTGTCGACCTTGAGTTTTACAGGTTTGTGCAAAAATGATTGGATCCCCTAGCATATTCTATAAATGCTGCACTAAGAATTCCTAATGTTGCTTGAGGTGGCACTCCTATCTCTCCTGTGTGAGGTTAGTCAACAAACCAACAAGCATTCAGTTAGTGTCGCAGTTCTTCCTGCAATAGTATGATTTTACCTGGACAGGAAGTCAACCTCCTGGCCCAGGCTGTCAGCTGGTATCTTGCTGTTTGGAGGCGACTGTGGATTTGGGGGACGTGGCTGATGTGATCAGTGACATCATGGTCTGTCACGTCACTTTGTGTCTGTAATACTGGGCCTTCACTGGTGTCATTGTGTTCTTTATCTGTTATTCTTTCAAATACTGGCTTTCTGTTTCCACCATCTTCTTTCTGTCTCTGTCTGTTTGACCCCCCCAGCCCCCACCATCTTCTTTCTGTCTCTGTCTGTTTGACCCCCCCAGCCCCCACCATCTTCTTTCTGTCTCTGTCTCTCTCTAAGTTACACACGCACACACATTCAGAGATTTGGAAGCCACTTCTCTGTGTGATGGAGTGTATCAAAGCTGCAGTTTGAACACAAAGCACTTGTGTTCACACAGTGGCTTGTTGTGGTCTGGACTTTCAGCTCTGGTGCCCAAGCTGTCTTTCTTAAGCCTTATTGGGCGATGCTGAAGATCTCCGATATTCTTGATCCTAGACACACACGCACACAGGCGCTCACGCAAACACCACAGCATGGAGGGTAATGAAGCCTTGAACAGCAACACAGATCGGTGTTCTTTGGTCTGCTGTTTGTGGTAAGAACAGAGACACTCCATCCAATCTTGATCCAATTTTCAATATCACACTTTTAGGAATGACTTCTATTCAAGATGAGGAAAAAGTGCCTTTGACCAAGTGTTTATAGACTGCATATGGAGTTAACCTTCAGAAACCACAAGAGAACCTGCCTGTTCTTCCCCACAGGGAACGCTCTCTCTCTCTCCCCCTGTGTGGCGACCAACAGGCTGCCTCGGTTAAGCAAACACATCTCTATTTCTGATCTCCACTGCTGGCACGGAGAGAGGCGAACCCCCACCCCCCCGTACCCCCCCGTACCCCCGTACCAAACATGCAGGCTCATTGTGCCGTGAGCTCCCTCTGTGCCGAGAGTGCGCTGCATGCCAAACAGCGGCACACCCCAGACCTGGAGAAGCCTACATTTCACCTCCCCAATACCCCTCCCTCACCACGGGTCCTGAGCAGTAACGACTAGAACTAATTTGTAAATGGACGAATTATTAGCCCTGTGCTGAGGAGGAGGGAGGGAAGGGGGGAGGGTGGGTGGTTGGGGAAGGAGAGGGGAGGGGGTGCAGGTGTGTGTGACGTCCATTCTCTTGGGAGGGTGTGCGCGCCGTGCTCGCTCTCTCTCTTGTTTTCTCAGAACAAGAAGAACACTGGAGCAAGACTGCCATCAGCACAGCACCGCACAGCACTGTGTGTGTATGTGTGTGTATGTGTGTGTGCACGTGCGCGTGTGCGTGCAGAGGATGGAACAGTGTAACTAAGAGGTTTATTCCAGGATGAGAAGAAAAGAGGCCAGCAGCTCTCTTGATGGGGCACATATGTGGAGTCAGCAGACACAAACTTATCCCCTCTCTTCCTCACTACCCCTCTCCTTCTTTCTCCATCTCCTCCCTCTGTCTCTCCCTCCTTCCTTCCCCCTCTCTCACTTATTTTCTCCTCGCTTTCCTCCTCCTCACTCACTCACTCACTCACTCACTCACTCCTCTCTCTCTCACACTCATTCCTCTCTCTCTCTCTCTCTCTCTCACTTACTCCTCTCTCACTCACTCCTCTCTCTCTCACTCCTCTCTCTGTCACTGCTCCCTCGCTCTCTCTCCACACCAACACATCACCACACAGGTTCTGATGAGCAGGCTAGGTCCTGTGGCGCTGGCTCCTGCAGCCGCTCCCTCCTGTAACCAGCATCCTGGCACATGCCCATGCAGCTGCAGCCTCTTGCAGAGCACAGACACATTTAGCTGCTCGGAGGCTGGAGAACAATGGCTCACCGTGTGGGCGTTGCTCTACTTGAACAAGCTCCTCTCCTTTTTTCCTCCCCTCTCCGTCCTCTTGTCCGGTCCTTTGCCTTGCGTGCCTACGCCTGGCATGAGACTTCTTTCTTCCTCTACCTTTGCACCTTGACTACTGCCTTCTCCTGTCCCCTCCCCTTTCTCTACCCCTCCCCTTTCTCTACCCCTCCCCTCCCCTTTCTCTACCCCTCCCCTCCCCTCTCTCTACCCTCCTTTGTCCTTGCGGCTCACGGGGGAGCGCCCACGTGACTACAGAGATGTGCATGTGTGAAGTTAGGAACATTTGATGTATGAAGGATGAGAGACAGTGTGCCCTTTAAATACAGCGCGGCGTTTCGCAGCAAGGCGATTGTCAAGCTCGGCTACGTATTAGTTTGATGTGTCTTTGAACCTTGGAGTTTGTTTACCTGCATGCGATATCGCAAAGTCTGCTTATTTACGATACGCAGTTTTAACCAGGTTTCTGCAAGTGGCAGCTAATCTACGCTTTTACAGCAGTAGTGACACTTTCTGAGCATCAAAGGGGTGATGAAAAGCACCTGGTAATGGATCCAACATGCCATCTGTTGGGGAAACTTTGAGGAGAACTCTGGTTGGGTAAACCCTGAGGAGAGGGCCTGGGAGGATGGTTGTGTCTCTGCTGTTTTGCTCCAGAGTTGACCCACTTTTCCAACCCGTGAGTGACAGTCGCAGGGACAGAGACGCAAACAGCCCTAATTGGCTGTAGCCTTGTCACAAATTCTCCCTGTAGTCTAGAGCAAAACCATCCAGGAGGAGGGTTTGAATGTGGAGTTTGGGTGTGTTTGTGTGCGGTCCTATGGGTCCATTCTAACAATCGGTGTTTACCTCAAACGTCCCGAGGAAAAGTGAATGTTCTTGTTCCTGTCCTTCATCCTCCTCATTTGTATTGTTTTGGCTTGTGGGGGAGGAGAGAAGGGGAGGGGAGGGGAGAAGGTGGAGGGGTGGGGGGGCAGGCACATCTCTTATTTTCTTTGTCACTCCTGCCTCACGGAGGAAGAGGCCACCATTCTATTTTTCCGTCTAATGTTGGTGTACAGTTGTCTTCATGTATACAGTCCATATATACTGGATCTACTCTGTATACATACCTGTCTGGAGACTTGACTTGGCCTTGTTTCTCCAGTGTACAGCAGCTGTCAGGCTGTCAGGCTATTGGAGGGGTGTGTGACAGTGTGCTAGATGGCTCTATAACTGGGACACTAACGTCAAGCAGATATCACTATTGGCCAGGACAGATCATTAAAAAGGTTTCTCTCCTGATACCTGAGCAAGGTTAGTAGCAGACCAAAAAACCTCTTCCTCTCTGCCTCCTCCTCTATATTCTCCCTGATCCTCCCTGCTCTCCCCCCCTGATCCTCCCTCTCCCCCTTCCTCCTCCACCTTCACCCCCCTCCATCTCCTCCCTTTCTCCCCTCCTCCTCCTCCCTCTCCCTCCTCCTCCTCCTCCTCCTCTCTCAACGTTTCACTTCCAGATGGACATGTCAGCTCCTCACCTTTAATTCCCAGTTAAACTCAGCTGGTCAGAGGGCTTGGCGGAGGCAGGCCGAAGCGTGTAATAAGAACTTGGAGATCGTCTGGGCTGAGTGTAGGAGAGGATCTGCTTATCAAAGGATCAGGGAGGGCTTTCATCTTGACGAAACGGCTCCGCAGCATGCACAATTACAGATGTGTCTGGCTATGAAAGAAGGACTGAAAGGAGGAGGAGGAGGAGGAGGAGGAGGGGGAGGAGGAGAAGGGATGCTCAGGACGCTTAACGCTGTTGCAGATGCGATCTCTCACTAGGTGGTACACTGATAATAGCTATGCTAGACCTGCAGCAGTGCACCTCATCACCCTCCTCCCTCCCTCTCTTGCTCTTGCTACCTCTCCTCCTTTCCTCCTCCTTTCCCTCCCTTCTTCCCTTCCTTCCTCCATCTACCCCTCCCTTCTTCCGGCCTGTATCTTCTTTTCCTTCTATCGCTCCCTCCTGCCTCTGATGTAGACTCAGCTCAGTAGTGTTGGTCTCTGGCCGTGCTCATTAGTGCTGTTAGGAGACCACTGCTCCTGATGAGCTCATGTCTTATTAGTTCTAGAAGGCTCCAGGGCTTGGCTGGATGCTGATATCTTTACTCGGATGAAAATGACACATCCTTGTTACACTTCTCTCACCCAGACCAGCGGTAGATCCCATGTAACACCAGGCCACCGTGTCCATAGCGATGGCATCATCGCCACATCGGCACCAACTGAAATATGACCCAGCCTCCAGATGGTGGCAGTGTTGCTATGGGGAAGTCAGGTGAATTCCCTGTTCACACAGCATCTGGACAGGCTTGTGTGGGAAGGGGAAGGGAAGGGAGAGTGATGAATGAAGTGATGGTACAATCAGCAAACACGGTCAGACAAATCACATTGAGACCACCCCCCCACCCCCACCCTCCTGACCCGAGATACATGTGGGTCTGCTCTCCCTCCCAGGCTCACCTGTCCCCTGCAACAGGTCAGGAACAAACTGGCATTAGCCTACATTGTGGAATGCAGCAGACACATGAACAGTGGTCACAGGAGAAACACAGCCCACCATCTGTCGACCTTATTAGGTCGAGTCTGGCAGAGGCAGAGGTGAGGGGTCAGGGTTGACCCCCAAGTTAAGTTGACTCTGTGGAAGGTTGGGTTTGACTTTCCAAAACAGGAAGTTCTTGTGTGCCTCTAAAAGCGGGTTGAACTTCTTTTTTTTATTTTTTTAAAGGTGACCTGTCTTGGTTTTGCACATAGATTGCATAGCTGAATATTCATACGATGAGCTCTGGGGTGTGACAAGACTAGAACTCTTTGATGTATGTTAAAACACAGCCAGATAAAAGAGAAAGGGAGACACTTTAGCTCCCAGTCATTTTCATGAACAGACTTGGGTTGGTGCTTTTCTGACTTGTATCAGGGCCTTCAGACTCACAAGTTAACAGGCGGAACATGTGGTGAGTTCCATGAAATTCCTATGGCAACCGACACAGTGAAGGAGCTGTAAAACTTTCATTAGGAATGTATGAAGATTTCTTCTTCTTTTTTTTTCAGACAGCCTTCATTTGAATTTTGATTACTGTGGCTGTTGAAATACTTCTCAGATTGCTGGAGTGAGGGATGAAATTGGGTTTTTCTTCCACGTTCTATTTCACCAGTTCTCTTTGTTGAGAGGTGAAGTGGTTAGACTAGAGGCCTGCGTTCTGTTAGCTCTCTTGTGCGATAAGCCTCCATGGACTTGAATAACCGGTCTGTAGCCAAGGTTCTTCAACCCTTTTGCTAAGGAAATTATCCTAGTTGTCTTTGGTACTACTTTTTTTAAACCTCAGTCTGAAGTTTCACACAAACTCATTTATTTTAACGAGCCGTTCAATTTTTAGGCCGGTCTACTGTAATAGTTTTCTATCAAGTGTATTACCAAACCGAGAAAACTTACTTTGAATATGCAAATTCAAGACGGCTCAAAGCTCCCCCCTGTCTCACCAGCACCACCAGAGGGGTCATTTAAATTTTGATAGAATGCATAATGTAGCCAATGGATTGGAATTAAACAAAGAGAGCATAGTTGGCCTATAGCTTTGTGGAAACAATCCATGAAGGATTCATCCGTGTGCGTGGATATGAGTGGCATCTCGGTGAGTAGGGCTCGACACAGGCACTAGCTGGAACCAGAGGCCAAATTGAAAGACAGAAAGGCATGGAAATTCAATTTAAAGTTAAGACTTCAGAAAGAAACGACAAACCATCAACAACGCCATGGTTGGAATTCTCCTTTCAATAGCAAAGGAGGTGTTCAAATATTGAAAACATTTTTGTTTGCTGTTGACAGGCAGAGGGCTGAGTGGCTCAGGAGGAAGTGCTGACAACATGAAAAAACATGCTAGTAACCCAGCCAGTCCTGTCTGTCTGCCTGCCTGCCTGCCTGCCTGCCTGCCTGCCTGCCTGACTGTCTGTCTGTCTGCCTGCCTGTCTGTCTGTCTGTCTGTCTGTCTGTCTGTCTGTCTGTCTGTCTGTCTGCCTGTCTGCCTGTCTGCCTGTCTGTCTGTCTGACTGCCTGCCTGTCTGACTGCCTGCCTGTCTGTCTGTCTGTCTGTCTGTCTGTCTGTCTGTCTGTCTGTCTGTATATGTGTGCACATGGTTAATCCTGCGAGTGGTTAGTCCAACCAAAGTGCTTTGTTTAGGGTGGTTGGGGGCCGCAGCACAGAAACGCACCTCATCCCCAGGGTGCTAACTCGTCCTCAGGATGGGTGTCGTCCTGTGCGTGGATGAGCAGCAGACTCAACCGCCAGAACACCTGGCCCGGCATTCAGACCTTTCTCACTGTCTGCGCCACCTCTCCTGGAACAAAGGCTGGGTTCTCTGAAAGGACTACTGATCCACAACATTTGTTCCGATCCGCAAACGGCTTTGTTTGCTTTTCTGCGACTGATGTTTTTAGAGCTTGTCTTCAGAAAAAGGGCCTGCATATTTGAGGGAATTGCCACTTGCAGGAAATCAGACAGAGAGTCGTTCTCTCACCCAAGGATACTCGTGCGGAAGAATGAAGCAAACAACCAAATGACAGGTCTGTGTGAGCTGTTACAACACCCAACAAACCGCTGTTCAATATGATGGATCTGCCCAAATGCCTGTATTTGAGCTGTCTTGACAATTAATATAACAATCAGTTAGGTGACGAGATCCATCCACATTCTACCCAGAGTTTGGATCGTGTTCTATCTCTGTGGCCAGAACGCCACGCTGCTCAGACACGGACACAGTAAGAAGTAGCACTTGTTTTTGAGACCTTTTCCAACCGCTTGCGCCAGACATACGGCCCCTGGGCCTCGGTAGAGCTTCGAGTGGGACTGGGAGAGTTTCTGTCAATTTACCACGACAAGAGAGAGACCGCTGCTGCTCAGCGACTGTGCTGGAAGTCCCCAATTGCCACACAAGCGAAACATTTGCCTTTCTTTTTCCTACATCAGACCCAGCGGGCTTTTTATTGTTGGAGCAGGTCTGGGGACTAACTCATCAGTCGCTTTCAAACAGGATTTTCTTCCATCACGCCTTCAACAAATGACAACACACTCCCAGGGAGATATTAAGTGGTTGCACACAATAAAAATAGGGGCTAAAAAAACAACAACATAGAAACGAAACGCAGGAATCAAAGTGTGGGATTGAAACATTGTGTTGGGAGTGGTTCTGGCTCCCCCATGCTTCTGTCTGCTTCTCTAACAGTGGAAGCCTTCTGCTGTTGTTTGGTCTCATCGGAACCGATCGCGGCTGAACATCTATCGCAGACGCTGTAAAGGGCTCTGACTGCTCTCAGACAGTTGATGTTTGGGAGTCTGCATCACAACACCAGCCTGCCAGGGTGGTGAACACATTGGCATCCGCCACTCCATGAAACCCCGTCTATACGTAGGTTTGAGACCCAGCAGAATGACATGGCATGCAACCAAATAAAGGATGCTAATGACCTGGGAGGTTTGGAAAATAGTGGAGCAGTTTGCATTTGTGAAGCCTTTTCAATAACATAATTGATGAAATGGCTTTCATTGTTGAAATAAGACGAAATGCTCATTTGGCAAACTGCCCTACATTAGTAATACAGAGAAAAGCACCTAGAATTGAATTCTTTGTATTCCCCTCCTGTTGTCCGTTGTCTGAAAGCAGCATGAAATAGTAATACGCCACCTCAAGGCAACTGGGCTACAAGTCCAAGTACTCAACTCATGCCTAAAAGGAGATCTCTCCTGCATGTTGTTAGTGGACAACCTCGGCTGTGCCGAGGACCCCTCGGCTGTGCCCCCAGTGCTACTAGCCCCCAATACTACCAGCCCCCAATACTACTAGCCCCCAGTGCTACTAGCCCCCAGTGCTACTAGCCCCCAATACTACTAGCCCCCAATACTACTAGCCCCCAGTGCTACTAGCCCTCAGTGCTACTAGCCCCCAGTGCTACTAGCCCCCAGTGCTACTAGCCCCCAATACTACTAGCCCCCAGTGCTACTAGCCCCCAGTGCTACTAGACCCCAGTGCTACTAGCCCCCAGTGCTACTAGCCCCCAGTACTACTAGCCCTCAGTGCTACTAGCCCCCAGTACTACTAGCCCCCAGTGCTACTAGCCCCCAGTACTACTAGCCCCCAGTAGTGATATGTTCTGTATATTTACTGCTTCCAGGAAGAGGACAGCATAGACAAAGAGAGACGAAGAGAGAGAGAGAAACAGTTCGGGAGGTTCCATGCCTCTACTGGATGCTTGAATGCAAAGTCACGGTGCTCCTCTGCTTGCTATGAATACTTAGGTGATGTATTCAATCGCTGATCTGAAAACAAGGTCTGACATTTCTTTGACTGATGTCTTCTCGGCTGAATGGGGGGGTATTCATTTCCATGCTAATGTGTTGTTGCTTGGTTAGCTCCTACTGGGGTGAATGGGTGTTTTGTGGAGGCCAAAGAATTGCAGAACTCATAAATTGATTCATGCTGCCTCCAAACTTTTAATTGATCTTCTGTTTCTAGGATTCTAGTTGAAATAATTGCTTTCAATTTCAAACATATCTTATCAGTCAAAAGGGCATGTGCTTTTCATGAATGTTTCTGTGTGTGTGTGTGTGCCTGTGTGAGTGTGTGTGTGTGTTGTCATGCGTATGTACGTGTGACTAGAATGGAAATAAATTTGAGCAGTGCTGTATTCACTCTAAGACTGTGCAGTGGCATATTGAAGTGAGATTGTTATTCAATTGCTTTGAATAGTCACTTGTTTTTTCTCTGTCAAACACATTGAAAGCGCTCTGAATGGGACTGAGAGAGATGACAAATAAAGGTGTTTGTCTGCTTTGCTCGTGAGATTTGACAGGAGCATCGGTCCCATCTTGCCTTGCAGTGTGTGTGTGTGTGTGTATGTGTGTGTGTGTGTGTGTGTGTGTGGAGAGGGGTGTGTGTGCGTGCGTGTGGCTGTGGGGGCGGAGGGGGGGGGGGGTGTGCACCTCGTAAATGTTGAATGTGAAATTAGAATCCATTCGTCAACCGAGTGTCATAAACATTGTACTTGGCCTTGGTTCTGATGTGATGTGGCCTGCCTGATCACATCGCCATGCCTGCGTGTGAGCGGACGCCTCGTTCTCACCAGAGCTAAGGGCACCAGCGGGTCCGCGGTGGCAGGGGTGCTTCCACAGCACATTTAGAGGAGGGAGAGGAGGGGACATCAATCTTTGATACTGTACGCATGTGAGAGCCTGACCTTGGGCTCTCTCAGACGGGGGGGGGGGGGGATCATGAAAAGAGGGAAGAAAGGTGGAGGAGGAGCAGGAGGAAAGAAGCTACACATGGAGTCCATCACCACCACCACCACCACCACCTGCATCTCCTGTGCTGAGCCTGCTAAAGCTCTGCTCTAACTGGACTGGAAAAAGTGAAAGCCTGGGTCCCTAAACATGGCTGTTCCCCATCATATCCTGTCAGATCAGGAAGCCCTGACCTCCTAGGCCAAGTTGTTCCTCTCATGCTTTCTCAAAATACATCTTTGTGGATGGCTGGCAACAATACCTACCAGCAGTTCAGCGAGATGGTGATTGTGTTTAGACGTGTCCGGTCCAGTCAGAGCATTGCAAATACATGACAGCCTGTACAAAGCCAGCCTGTCTAGTCTGAAAACCATCCTCACAAGCGGAGACTGCCGTTATCCGAAGTACATTTCTCCCACACTCACTTGATAAAGGACTGGGGAAGTTAACAGATATGTTGCAGCTGTTGCAGAAATCGAGAGAGAGGAAGAGGCAGAGAGAGAGAGAGAGAGAGAGAGAGAGAGAGAGAGAGAGAGAGAGAGAGAGGAAGAGAGGGAGTGCGAATTTAAGAGAGAGGGAGAAAGAGACAGAGATGGAGCGAGAAAGAGAGACAGGGATTAGGGTGAAGATGAGACCAGTTGAGGGAGCTGTGCTGTGGCCCTCAGAGGGATTAGAGCTCAGCACACAGCATGCAGATGGGAGAGATCAGCCAGGAGAGACACTGCCAGGCTGGAAACTGGTGAACTGTTAATCTGCCAGGTCTCCATGGTGATAAAGAAGAAGATGAGTCTATTGTCACCATGTGTGGGTTTCGATGCGTGCGTTGCTTGACTCCAACGTGCATGAGTGTGTTATTTGGGGCGTGTGTTTGATGTCATTATGAATGACTCAGTGTGTTTGTTATGGGGGTACTGTACTGAGATAAGGCAAAGGATTAAGCTTGACAAACCTAAACAAAGCCTTTGATGTGGGATTTCATGTGGGCACTAATACATAATGTGTGCCCCCACTCACTCTTGTCTTTCTTTTTCTCTGACTGTCTCTCTCTCTCTCTCTTTATAATATAATATATAATATATAATATATATTATATATATATATTATATACAATATATACATACATACATGTATTTATTTTTCTTTGCTTCTCTCTCTATATATATAATTATATATATTTTCTCTCTCCCGATCTCTCTCTCTCTCTCTCTCTCTCTCTCTCCTGTTCTCATCTCTCCTCTCTCTCTCCTACTCTCTCTCTCTCTCATTCTCTCTCTACTCTCTCTCCTCTCATCCTCCTCTCACGGCTCCAGCTTTGAACAGCCTAAATGACCAGATTGCCCACTTCATGGTGAACCGGCCCAGTGCTCTGGCCAACGAGGTGGACGCCTTCCATCCAGGAGAGAGGGACACCTTGAGGAAGTCTATGGCCCTGATGAGGCACCTGCTCATGGATGCACAGGTAAGCTGCCTCACCCCAGGCCCTGCTGGACGTCAAACAGACAGAGCCATGATTGATTCGAGCTTGACAGCAACAGTGATACTGAAAGTACTTGAAAGAAACTGAACATGTGAGGTAAACAGAACCAAAGAAACATCGTAAAGGTCTCTCCGAGAACAGTTCTCGGACAGGAAATTGCAGCGGAGAAATGTAAACTGAAAGTCTTCAAAGGATCGATTGTAACATCCGTAAATGTCAACATTTGAATAATTGAATGTCACCTAGTTTGATGCGAAACATAAATAATTGAATCGCCTCTGTTTCTCTGACACTCTGAATGAAAGTGAGCTGTGAAGTTGTTCATTAGCGTAAGCCCCCTGTCACAACACCATGTGCACGACAGCGCTGACACAGGGGCCGCTAGAAACTAGTACACTGCTAGCATATACTGCGCTCAAGCTTTCAACGATCCGTCTCCGAATCTTAACGATGGATGGAACAGAAAGGCGCTCGACGCCGCAAGCTTCTCTGCAGTTCTAGAACGTTCATTCTTAGCATCTATCATCTTTCACGAAGGATTGTTTGCGGAACCGACATTGAGATAGTTCTCAATATAGCGAGAAGTCTCCTGGCATCCTGTAAGTAGGCAGTAGCAACAGGACAACTGCCATGTGATCTGTCAGCGTCTCTCTGGGGAACTTTAGACGGTCTGCCTTTGCACTTTCTCTCTCCCCTCTGCTTCTTCTCGTTTCTCTTCTCTTCTCTTATTGGACGCGTTGATGAATGTTTGTCGAACGTTGACACCGAGATGTATTTGGTTCATCTGTTAGCCGTGTCACAGACTTGCCTCCGTAAATACGGAGCCCCCCCTCGCCACTCTCGCACCACATAGTCCAACAGGCAACTCTGGCATTGATTAAAGGGGAAAGTCATTGAGCGAAAGGCCATCTCCGTCGCCTCAGTCCCATCATATGCATGCCTGCATGAAAGATCGGCCGCCTGCAGTCAGTTTTCTGCAGCTTGGGAACAGAGCTGCAAGCTGATGGATGAGCGAGGAGCCGGGCCATGAATGGACTAATGATTGTCTGCGGGAGTTTTTTATTTTTTTAATGTCTTAGGAAAAGTTTGAAAACGTTCAGTGTTGAGCGAAGCATCCTGAGCGCAATTCAAAATGACAAATCAGCTCCCAGTGGATCTGGTGTTGCTGTGTAACGTAGCTCATATCTGTTCCTCTATGATGTAGAGGGAATCTCAGAGTCCCTCTTCTGGCCTCTGTGTACAGGACCTCATGGTCTGTACCTTTCCACACAGGGTAGAGAGGGACGTACATGTCCAGTGTTGTAGATTCTGGGAGGGAGCAGAGGGCAGGGAGCAGGGAGCAGAGGGCAGGGAGCAAGGGGCAGGGAGCAGGGAGCAGAGGGCAGGGAGCAAGGGGCAGGGAGCAGGGAGCAGAGGGCAGGGAGCAGAGGGCAGGGAGCAGGGGGCAGGGAGCAAGGAGCACAGGTGGTAGATCTTGGAATTGGTTTGAAACTGCGTCTCTTCCTGAGAGTCAGGTCAGTTCTCTGTAATCCACGTCAGATTTCAGCCCGTTCCTGACAGATTTAAGTCTCAGAAGCAGGCCAGGAACTCCACCCCCTCTGTCTAATTGGTTGTCAGACCAAACTTGCAGAATTCCAGCTAGCAGAACCAGAAACTCTGCTAGCTTTACCCAGCAGCCGTGCCTGCCTGCCTGTCAACCTACCTGCCCTCACCTGTCTGTCTTCCTTCCCTCATCTGCCTTCCTGTCTGCCCTCTCATCTACTCCCACAGGCCCTGTCTCAGCATCACAGAAGACATAACATTCCCTAAAGGCAGACAAATTCAGGGGAAATAGGGACAGCAGCAAGTTCTAGGACTTCTATCCTCGGGACTGTCCTGACTGTGACGTCCCTACACATCTGATCTCATCGAGGGTCATTAGTTCAGCTTTGGGACAGTGATTAGTGCCACCAGTGGCTGACTGGAAAACCTACTCTGGGCTTTGTCTGATCGAGATGGTGACTGCCTTCTGTGGTTCCTTGTTTACAATCTGCACGCAGATTTTCTGTATTTAGGCAGCTGAAGTTTACAATAACCAGTGGACCAAGTGTCCAATCTGAAGAGAGTGAACAGCGAACACTTGGGTGGAAACCAATCTCCTCGAAAGTAACAGACTCTTCAGGGAGGATCAACTAAAGCATGTTCTCTCCCTGCGTTAGGAGGAGTGGATATGGGACTGCTGGCAGTTGGTGCCAACAGAGTTAGCCAACACACACGCAAGCAGAAACCTGAAAAACAAAACTCAAATGAATCATAAAGCAACTGTCGTAAGTGTTTCCATTAAGATGTGGAAAATCCGAGAAAACAAGCAGTAATAAGTTTAGCCTGCTAAAAGGATGGAATTGCATAAAATTATTGGAAAAGTGTTGAAATGGTCTCCCTTGGAATGCTGTCCCAAAATTGATTGGGTGATTTGTCATTTGCGCAAATTAAATATTTATGCGTGTGGTTGCCGTGGACGGGTGACCAATCATTTGAGTTTCTCTGTGGAAGGAGGCGGTGGGTTGATGTAGTGCAATGCTACGTTGCATTAGCAACTTGGCTATATGACCGAGGGCCCTGGGGTTTCAGGACAGAGATGCTGCTGCTTACTCGCTGTGTTTGCTGTCTGTCTGCCTGCATATCTGTCTGTTAATGGGTGTAACAGACAGCTCCGCCTGCCTCGCTGTGGCCTGTCATAGCAGGAAGTGATTACTGTATGGATCGGGGATTTGGAGGTGGAATGTTGTGCAGACCTTGCATTTTCTTCTCTCCATCTGTCTCGCCTTATGTCCTTATGCTCAGGGTCAACCTGGGAGGCTACTTCAACACTGTGTCATGTAGAGAGAGTTCATAGGGTCCATCTTGTTGTGTTGTATCACCATGCCCTCAGAATGGGCTCTAGAATACCCAGACCATGGTTGTCCTCTACTTCAGGTGTAAAGGTTGGCATTTTATATGTGCGTATTGAATATATGTAATGTGTTTAATAAAGTGTAGGAAATTCAACCATTTCTGCTACATTACAACTTCAGCTCATCATTCTGTCACTGGAACAATACATTCAGTTTTGGGGGAGGGGTTGGTTTGATCCATTCTATTACTAAACCCTGGCACGGGCCAACCCTTTAATTAATTATTGACCAATCAAACCTTGCAGAGGCGACATGAGGCAGAAGCCCAGAACAAGATGAATGCAGAGGGAGGCTGGCGCATCGATCCGTGGATGTTTGGGGATCCATCTTTCAGTCCTGCGACCCCTTCACAACTCCTGGAAAGGAAATGGATGCGAAAGCGATGCACTTAATGAATTAATAAACTTCTTGACACACACAGAAAGAATTACCCAAGGCGAGGTAGAGAAAGTGGAAATTTGCTGGCCCCCATCTCCATTTAACTACTCGGAATCGATTCATATCTCACCTTTATTATTTGTATTTTTTATTGCTTTACTTTGTTACTTTGAGCCTTGCAGTTCACTGTAGAGGGTCCTCAAACACACTGTTCCTTTCAAAGAAGGGATACCTTACTCCAAACACACGACCCCAAGCAACCAAAGTATATCTTAATACTGTACATATGCTTGTACCATTCGTTTCTCCGATAGCTCTCGACAGGCCATGGTCTATTGGCATAATATCACGTCCAAAGTGCTGTTGTGAGATATTGCTCAATGTACCACGGTAGATTTAAATGTCGGTATATTTATATATATTTCAGGTAATGTCCTTAGGTGTATGACATCTGAACACTATTCCGCGAGGTAAGGGAAAAGAGAATTACTGTTCTATGGGAGGAAAATTCAAATACGCCTTTCATCTCTCCTCAAGTGTCTTTTATCTCTTGTGAATGGCGGTCAATACTTTTTTCCACCTTCAGACCCGTTGAATGAAAATCATGACCAGCCCCCACGCGGCCCAGGTTTGATAGAGTGGCTTTCTTGTGTGAAACAGAATAAAAGAGAACAAACTACTTGGTAAAGAGCTGAGCCGGCTCATTTTCCAGCTCCATTGCAGTTTTAGCGCTTACCAGCCAATACCCACGTTACAAACTACCTTCGCACAGTAGGGCGCTCAAAAATGGAGAACCCCCCCCCCACAGCACACACACACACACAAACAGCAACATGATGTGTACTGGAGCCGGCTGGTGATGAACCATGTAATCACATAGCCATGATATCTGATGATCGTGTCCCTGTAAAAGGACTAACAACAAGAATAGCCCTCTGGTCTAGTTCATATTTCCAAATATCCCATTACAGATATTTCCGCTCGTTGTGTGATATGCTGTAGCTCTCGTCATTGTTCTCAGTTTTATTTTAGTATATCCTCTCTCTCCTGGAATATTTGACACAATGTCATTACACCCAGGGCTCAGAGCATCCAACTCCTGTAAACTCATTGAAATATGGGAGAATAGGAATTGAAGGGCATCGGCATCCAAAGACTGTGTGTGTGTGCAAGTGAGCATATGTGTATATATATATGTATATGTATATATACTGCATACAGTATATATACATGTATATATACTGCATACAGTATATATACATGTATATATATGCTTGTGACAAGTTTCTATGGATACAGGGACAAACTGAGCTTCGTTCACATATATATATACGGCTACAGCTTGTGACAGGTTTCTATGGATACTGGAACAAATATATACAGGGATTTATATATATATATACCGAGCTGCGTTCACGTGTATGTACGTATACAGTATATATATATAGCTCAGTTTGTCCCTGTATCCATAGAAACCTGTCACACGCTGTAGCTTGTCACAACATTGACCCGGGTCACTGTGATGGGGTCTGTGGAGCCAAAGGGACTCACCTCAATTTCAGGGAGCGTTTTGAAGATATGAGAGGTCCCTGCCTCTTCACCGCTCCAGCGTGTGAGTGACAGTCAGAGTGATTGGGCTGCTGAGAGCTCTCTTGGTTGTTATTGTTGTTGTGTTGCTGTTTGTCTGGCTGACGTGGCTTCAGGGTCATGTCTGGGACTGGGGATGGGACCCGACCTAGAAGCATTGATAGACAGAAATCAGTAAGACTGACATAACCTCTGCTGACTGTGAGCTTTGTGATGTCTTCTTACATTTTTTTAGTGTGCCTGTGTTTTACTGGACTAAAGACAGGAAGAGACCCGGACATTCTATCCTGGGTCCTGCATCTGTTGCACAGAGCTGTGGTGGATACAGCCGATATGCCAACAGGCTGCCAACTGGCCACACATCCTGCAGCTGCCAGGAATGGTGTCAAAGCGAAGACGCGGGGCTCTGGTTTGCTTTGTTTTTGATATATTCAGAGACGACCAAACGTACACAAACAAAACCATTAGTTCATTATTTAGCACTTTATCTCTAGCTGAGATTCCTTCTGGTGCTGTGGGTGTGAGATCCCGTGGAGGGCTGTTGACTTGAATAATTCATGAGACACCATCAGCCAGTGCATAGACAAACACACACACACAGACACACACACACAGACACACACAAACACAAACGCACACAGTCATAAACAGCCACCGGGGCATGGAGAGAGATGCACTTTTCTGTCCATCCCTGTCATCCGCTCGTATCCTCACAATCTCAACCCGAGGAATACTTGAATACTTCAACAGTACTTCCAGCATTCCCAACTCCTTGCCTTTTCTCGCTCCTTGGCAGTCCCCCCTCAGTAGAATCATTATGCAGGGCCAGCATGTTTAGAGAGTGGAATTAGAGCTGGGATTCTGCTTATCAAAGCTCCGAAGCTCCCCCTTGACCCCACTCTGAGATTGTAATGCAGTCTGCCTCAGCTGCGCTCCTGGGGAGGCGCGGGGTGCTAAATGACTTTCCTCTCTATCTGATTCCTGACAGAAGCAATCCCGCTGCCTCGCCCAGCGCAGGCAGGGCTGGTGGGCGCTCAGCCCCCCTCCAGCGGCTCCCAGGCTCAGGTTAAAGGGAGAAATGGGACTGCTCAGGGACTGATAACAGACGTCTTTCACAGCGGGGACGTGCAGCGGTAGTTTTCCATCCAGGACAACCCAGGCTTCGTGCTGTGTGAGACTAGGGGGGAACGTGGTATTGCTCGGGGCCAAAACAAGGATTTGAATCTCTGCTGTCTATGTGTTTTGGAGACCGTACAGTATACATGCTTTGTTTATGCGTTCATTTATTTAATGTAACCCTCCATTTTAACCAGGAATGGCTCATTAAAATGTTACAAATATTCGCCAAGATGCCATCACACATGGCAACAATACAACGCAAAAAAACCAACATGATTTGCGTAAAATAATAATGCGGTGACCAGAGATTCCGGACAAAATCCTTCAAATTAAAAAGCATTTGGACGGCGCTCCATGCTGATGAGCAGAGTGCATGAAAGCACACAGTGTGACACTAGCGGGGAATGGTACCACCGCGCCTGATTAAACCCAAACGTGAGTTTGGATTGTTTGCCAGGTAGCGTAGCTTGACACCCAAGACAGGCAGGAGTCTGTTTGTTAAACAACATATTCAAATCTTCTTTAGCTGCTGCTGTTTTCCTCCATTCGATGGTAATTGGTAGTAGCATGCTAGGACAATCATGCACATCTTTAATCTGATGTAATCTGGTGTAATGTAATTAAACTGAGAGCCAGACTGGCTGTAATCCCCGCTGGGTCTTTGGGGAGGCAAGTGATTGGAAGGTCGGCTGGCGTAGGCAGGGTTGGAGTGCTTATAGGAGTATCTACCATGACCACAGTCTGGAGGAGGCCAATCAACCGCTTATCTGCGGAAATGAAATGTTTTTCTTATCTAATATCCACTCTAACAGCGACAGTGGTGTTTGTAGCGATGGGATTACCTGGCCCTGGAAAGCCTGTAGAACTACTGTCACACCTGGGTCCAACACAGTCATGAAGAACTAGGATGTGCCCTTGGCTTGGTTTACCCCAGCAGACTGACTCTGAACGGAGTCCCAACAAACACCAACTTTTCCATGCTTTCCTGTATCTGCATGGTGCAATAGACAGCATTATGCTGGACAATATGTATCCAACAAGTTGAATTATAACTGTGACTACATTGATATTCCTGATAGAGTCTTAATCTCTGGACAGTGGTTTGATTCTGGGAAGAAACCCAGTGCTTTTAGTCTTTCAGCAAAACCATAGAAAAATGGACTTTCAACTGAAAATTGTATTACTGTTTCTGAGATCCTGCGATGGGTGGTGTCAGGGTTGTACTGTTGGATGCTATGGGTTGGTTCGTGTGCTTTGGGCGTGGATGCTTGCGGGGATGGGAGTAGATATGGATGGTGGTGTTTTTGGATGGATTAACTGAGATGCCTTTGCTACTTACTGCTCTGCTGCTCTACTGCTCTGCTGCTCTGCAGCTCTACTACATCATTCAGGGGGAACGATGGGAATATAGGAGAATTAATTGCAAACCAATATTTATTTACACATCAGCTCTAATGTCCAGCAACTGGGAATGAAGCTACTGTGACAAATGGGTTTTTTTCACAATGAGGAGAGCAGGGCATGATAATGAAAGACTTATTGCACATGGCTCAAATCTGTATATGCATGTATGTCTAGCTTTCTTGTGGCTTAGCCTTGGGGAGCGGGGGAGGAGGGGGGGGGGGGGGCGGGGGGGGGGAGAGGAATGGGTGCGGTGGTGGTGATGGGTGGTTTTTTGGAGGTTGGAGTGTTGTTGCTCGTTCTTTAATGGTTCCCCGCGAGTGGTGGCATACGCATCGTACACACTGCAGTGAACCCTGGGGTAAACCCTGTGCCTTTCACTTCGTTTGTTGTTTTGCTCCTATGTTAACACTTGTGCTGCATGCAGGAGGTGTGTGTGCCCCTGCTCCCATCCATGTTATCATGTTACAAGCATGAGGAATTGCCTAAAGAGGTGAGCCCTGCGATCAACCTCAGGTAAACCTGCTAACCGGCCTTTCAGATTTTAAAAGAAATTGGAAGATTGGACTGGAGATTTGCTGTCAGAGCGTCCTGTGAAATCAGTCTTCAAAATGTGGAGGTTGAAAACTGTCAGTCACACTGACATGCCATTAAAAATCCATTGTCAGCATTTTTGTGCCATCTGAATGAGTTTATGGTCAAAGTAAACAGCAGGCTTTAGTGTGGCACACACACAGAGTTTAGCTTGAGGCCTTGTTAGTATTCATGAGAGTGACCATGCAGTCTACCCTCTACTCTCTCTGAACCCTCCCAGAGGTATCCCACCACTCTGGAGGTGTGATTACCTGGCCGGCTGACCCTCCCTGCCAGCCACTGCACTGACACCATAACAAACGATGGGGCTTGAACCCCAGTGGCTCGCAAACGTGAAAGTCGACCATCATCCCGCGTGGACATCCTTGGAGTAGCTGCGTCACGATAAACGCGGCGCCCGTGTCCATCGGACGCTAACATGAGAGTCTCTGTACGGACTCTTATGTTGGTGTTAGCAGATCCAAGAGGAATCTTCAGATACCCCGAGCACTCTTTGGGAACCATTAATCTTTGTTAAGGGAGCAGATGGGTGTGTTTTTTTTCTCCATTTTTGTAATTTTTTATTGGACTTTTCGAAGTGTTTTAATTGAAGCGCTCCTCGCATCTTTAAGCAGCGATGGTGTGACCTGCATGCCAGGCAGATCTGCTCCCTCCTCAGAGACAAGCTACGGCTAAGCATGTCTGTTTGCACAAACAGGGATGTAGCGTGTCGTCTGGGCGCGTGTGTGTGGCGGATGCAGCCCGCTGCGCAGACGCACTCTGCCCTTTTTAACACCCCAGTCTCCTTAGAGGGGCGTTATTTCATGCGCTGATCCAGGAACGGCGGGGAAGGTCAAGGTCATTGATCAGCCAAGGCCGGCCCAAAGGTCAGCTTAGCGGGTTGTCTGTGAAACACTGTGTCGATGTCATCGAGGCGGGGTGGTGGTGCGATTTATATCTTTGCGTAAAAAGACATGGTCATTGTGCTTGGTTCCAAAACAGCCTTGTATTAATGAGATGAATAGATGAGATGTGTTGTGTGTCCCATGACTGTCTTTACACATCTTCATGTGGATTTAGTGCTGTAATCCCTTGCAAATTTACAACCCTATAGAACACACTAATCTGGGATTTAGGCAAACTCATTAGAAATGGAGATTAATTCAACTGCCAGCGCCTACCAAAAGCATTTAGAAGTTATGTAAATCATACAAATTTATAATTTCCATCCAATCAGATCCATTTAATACAAATGGTATAAAACACCTCTTCAGTCCCATTTTACAGCTATATTCATTTGCTTCTACTCACCTCTGTTTCACACCAGTTGAGTGAAAGTACTCTAACATAACATGACTGGACCTCCTTCCTGCGCTCACACTCAAGCATGACTCAGCCATATTGCGTTGACTAATTAAAACAATCAAAGGCCTGCTGTCATCTTGGCAGTTGTGCTGTGTGTGGAGGCTCGTGTCTAATTGCCTAGCATGTTAATCTCTGGCAATGGGGCTGTGCTGGACGGTGTTTCCCTGGCCCTACCTCTAAGTGTTGTGGTCTTTATTAGACTGACTGACTGACTGCTATGTGTGTGTGTGCGCGTGCGTGCGTGTGTGTGTGCGCGCGCTTGCGTGTGCGTGTGTGTCTGTGTGTGCCTGCATCTGACTCTTAGAAATGGCAGAACAATATTTTGACCTCATTCTCTTGCTTGGTAGGTGTTTTATTTTTAGAGTCCATATCTCCTTCCCAGATCTGTTCCTGAGAAGTTGTCTTGTACCAAGAGACGAAGAGGACTATATTATGGTGACAGGAGATCTCTTTGGGATAGGAATGCGGAGAGCATGGATTGGAGGTGTCGCTGGAGGCCACGCTGTAATTGAAGATGATGACTGATATTAACAAAGTGAGAGGAGAGCGAGAGAGAAGAAGGAGAGAGAAGGAGAAGAAAAGAAAGAGAGTGAGAGGAAGAGACTGGAAGGTTTGTTTTAAAACAACTGAGATTGATGCCAGTCAGAAAAGACCTTTAATCCTCATTAAGATACTTTCAAGATAAAAGTATGTCCAGTACTTTCTATCAATATTATCCCATCTGTGATTCAACTTTGAGTCCGATGAATATTTAGCTGTGATCAAATTAGCGTTCATGTTAGATGTTCTCCTCTTCTGAAATAGGCTGTAAATGTGACGGAAACGTGACCATAACTGTAACTGTATCAGAAACATCTCACCAAATACATTCGTAAACAGGAGTTCGATTGGGTAACATTGTCCTGTGGATTCTAAAGGATGCTTATACGATCGTTTCCCCCACTTTCCCAGCCATTGTCCCCCTTCAGTAGCTCCATCAGCAGGGTCTATCCATCTCCCACTCAGTCACACTCTGCTGCTGCAGTCTTCAGCTCTGCTGCTGAGGAGGCGGGGCTCCGCCTGCTTTCAGCTGCCCGCCATGATGAGCCAATAAATAACTCTACACCTGCCATCAATCAACTGAGGGAAGCTCAGCTCTGTCTCTGGCTCTTCCCTGGAGGGTCGTCTCTGTATACGGGGGAAGAGGAGGGATGGAATGGAGGAAGGGAGGGATGGAAGGAAGGGATGGATGGATGGAGGAAGAAAGGAGGGCAGGAAAGTGACGGAGAGAGAAGGTTTGAGCGAGCGTAACGCAGGCAAGAGCGAGAGAGTGAGAGAAGAGGTATCTAAGTCACAATAAAAGTGGACCTCCTAAACCCTCAATCATCTTTTCCTGACGTTTCACCCTTGTGTTTATGAAGAAGACAGAATAAAGCACATGATTGACACCAGAACAAGCACTCTCTGACGGCAGCCTTTCCTATATGCTGCGAAATCAATGCTAGAAAGTGTCAAACCAAACTTTAGGGGAAAGAAGTGAGAAGGAATCCCAAAGCTCCTCTTCATCCACAGGGTAATCCTGTGATCCTCCCCTCACAGTTCACCTGCTGAGCAGACAGCCCCACTGTGGAAACCCATTTCGATCAGGATTAAGATCCCATTGAGAGCGTCTTTAATGGCCGCGGTGCTTCAGTCGCGACTACCTTCACGGGAATGATACTTTCCATTTCTATTTGGCCATGGTTACGCCGGCGCACCTACTTCCCCCTATGTCACAGTGGGGAGTCTTCCCGGAGTCGTATCTACTTCTGAAGGGGGGGGGGGACAGTGATGGGAAGGGTGACCACACTGAGCTTCAGAGAAGCTGTGGGCTGTGTGGGCTCAAAGTGATACGCTCCTGTTGTGTCAACATCACCCATCAATGTGAGAAGTCACACAGCCGGGTCCGTGTGATGTCACTGGATCAGCTCATCATGGCCGTGGCCAGGAGAGAGTCAGCAGGGGGCAGCAGCGAGAGAGAGAGAAAGAGAGAGAGAGAGAAAGGGACTGTGTTTGGTTCTACAAGACCAATATCACAATGGTGAATTATTTCAGATTGGTTCGCTACCTGCTATTTCTTCTCCTCACACCTCTGCTTCCGCAGGCAGGCAGGCAGGCAGGCAGGCAGGCAGGCAGGCAGGCAGGCAGGCAGGCAGGCAGGCAGGCAGGCAGGCAGGCAGGCAGAGGCAGGGACAGACAGGGAGAGATGGACAGGGTTTTGTGTTATCTAAATCCTCATCAGGCCCCTGGCCCAGAACTCTCCCAGACTGCTCTTATCTACTGGCAGAGACATGGTGTCAGAGGCAGGCGTGTGGAGGGGCACCACAGCTATCAAGGACAGTGGGAAAAGGGGAAGAGCGAGGCAGTGGAAGGGAGACAGCAAGACAGACGAACAGACAGACAGAGAGGGAGAGAGGGAGAGAAAAAGTGGATCAAGTGAGAGCCAGGATAAAGCAAGAGAGAGACAGTCACCATCAGCTGGGGTCAGGCTTTGGCTGGGGGGGTTGCGGGTGTGAAGGGCAGGTTGGCCGTATCCAGGAGGAGGCTATGTTGGTGGCACAGTGCTGTTGAAGTGGGTTGGGTGTGAATTGTGGTTGTGTCTTGTTCTTGGTGATTGCAGAGTAGGGGGGTAGTAGGCGAGTTCTTTTGCCAAATTCAGTCTAGCTTGGCCACGGTTGCAGAGCTACTTCCTCATAGATTCAGATTTGTGCACAGCTCTGCTCCACTGCAGACGGGAAGGGCTGGGGGAGTGGGGGGGGGGTCTGGGGGCCACACAGCTCAGTAGCTGCTGTTGCATGGTTTCCCTGACCAGAGCACAAAGCTTAGTTGTTGGATTATTTTGAATGGGGAGGCTCAGATTCACTCAGCAAGAGACAGAGAGAGCGAGAGAGAGAGAGAGAGACAGAGAGAGAAAGCGAGAGAGAGAGAGAGGGAGAGAGAGAGGAAAAAGGAGAGAAAGATAGAGAACCAAGTGTCAACCAAACAACAGATGAAGAATGAGAGTTCAGTTTCCGTTTCTGAGCTAGCAGCTCTGTTCTCCGTCAATGCTCCTCTGTTCCACCTCTGGTGACTTTGCACGTGTGTTCGCTTGTGTTTGTTTGTGTGTGTGTGTGTGTGTGTGCCAGTGTGTGTGAGACTGTGGAAAGAGTGAGTGGGTAGTAGTGGTAGGGGAAGAGGGGGCATTTCCTTCCAACTGTGACATTTGCATAAATAAATTCTCAATCCATCCGTTAAAAAAAAATTCAGATGCAGATCTTTAAGATGAATGATCCCAAACGATCAGTGCTCAACACATTGCTATGCAGTGGGGAGAGAGAGAGGGAGAGAGGGAGGGAGAGAGGGAGGGAGGAGGTCAAGGGAGAGAGTTTACCATTGTGAGAGAAATTGCTTCCAGCTTTTAAAGTTTCTGTTAACAGCCTGGTAGTTTCTCACATCCCATCAGGGGTGTTGCCATCGCCTGCGTGTCTCTCCCCCTGCTACGCCTCCAGCATCATTGGGTTTGACCGTGCGTCAACAGTGGTTTAGCCATGTGCCGGACACACACACACAAAAAGAAGTGTTGTCATCCAACTTCAATGAGAAATGAATTCATTCATTAGAAATAGAGTCGTCGACTCTCTGTGATCTGTCTCTCTGTCTCTCCATCTCCCTCATCTGTTCTCTCTCTCTCTCATCTGTTCTCTGTCCTTGTCTCTCCACCTCTCACATCTGTTTTCTGTCTCTCTGTCTCTCTCTGTTTCTTACACAACCTGTCTTTTCACCATGACGTACTTCTCCGCAGCACCACCGAGGCCTTGGTATGTCTGCTCTGTCAGCATCTTTACGCCCAGTTCTCCCTGGAGGGTGTGGCACTGTGTGTGTGTCTGTCTGTGTGTGTGTGTGTGTGTGAGTGTGTCTGTGTGTGTGTCTGTGTGTGTGTCTGTGTGTGTGTGTGCATGTGTAACAGCGCGTGCTATGAGACTATGAGTGCTATGCAGACACACATGAGAAGAATCCTTGACCTAACACACCTCCTCACTCTCCCTCTCTCCCCGCCTGCTTTCTCCCCTCCCTCTCTCACCGTCTCCCTTTGTCCCTAATGCAGACATTCAACACAAACACATACGTGTACGCCGCAGTTTCCCTTGACTTCACGAGGTGCTTGTTGGTGATGCATTGGAGTAGTTCCCACTTAGACCCACTGATCAGACCAGGATAGATAGTTGACCAGGGTCTTGCATCACCCTGCTGTTAGGGGTGGGAGGGAGGAGGGGGGGGGGATAACATAGAACATTCCAGCTGTACTAAAGTTGAATCAATATTCAATTAACGCAGGCAGACAGCTGTGGTGACTGTTTATCAATTCCTTCTTTTTAACAGCACATCCCTGGCACACTTAATTACACTTCCCATTAACCACACCAAGCACAAACAAACAAACAAACAAACAGTGAAAAGATTTTGCCCCAAAGTTTGGATAGGTGAGCAGGGCTGGCGGGGATGGAGGGTGTGGGAGGATAAAGGGGGGCGGTGGACGGGGGAGATGGAGGAGTCAGTTGGGGTCATGTACTCTGCAGAGCTCCAGCCTCCATGTGCTGCTTCCATGCTGAATGAGAAACAGAGGAGGACTTTGTGTGACTGACATTCCGTTACCATGTATCTGCCAAGTATTAGTTCGACTATTGATGATATATGGGTCAGTATGTGACCCCTGGCCTCTGGCCTGTAGTAGTATCATTGTCCAGCTCCACTGCCCAGGGTAGAAAGACAGTCTGGCTGGGGGAGGGAGGCAGCAGGGGGCACCTCTGGTAAACATGTAGCCTCGCCTGTAAACCCTTCTAACTGTCACTTTGTTTATGTCTAGTGAAGGAGAACCATTACAATGACACAATAGAGCAGGGGTCAAAGTGTAGGCTGTAGGAACTAACACAGCAAGACATCGCTGCTTATCTATAGAATTAGATTTAATAATTAGATTTCGTCTCAAATTAGAAAACCCCCTTATCGTTCAAAAGATCGTCTTTTCCTAAACTACGCAATAATTGAAGGATCCAGACCCACTAAACATGAAGGGGTTTTATTTCCACAGTAACCTGCATATCTTCCGGCTAGGGTCCTCATAGCCATGGCAGGTATCAAGCCTACCTTGCTAGCGATCGCAGGACATTCATCACAACGACCGTGATCCGAGAGAGAGAGAGAGAGAGAGAGAGATACCGACCCCTGAAACTGTGATAGAGATCCTGCGTTGCATACCGCAACCAAAACACCATCCTTACGGGTCTGTGTAAAGCGCTCGTCTATCTGTAACTCTAGACCCTTGCCTAACTCCGTCTGTGTATCGCGGCCAAATGTGAATGCTCATGTGCAAACTCTAATCACACCCCGGGGGCCCCAGACATCCGTCGCTCAAGCGCAGGCATGTCTAGGACAAGAAAAAAGGCAGGTGCTGTATTGTTCAGAATGCTATGACCACCGCAGACCAATTACCCTGCATGGTGATGTAACTTGTTGAGTTGAGACAGTTTGGTTGCATAGTGGACCGTGGTACGGTATTGGTTGCGCTGTAAAGAAGAGAAGGTTTTGTTGGGATTCTCTGTATAGCAAACAGTCATACAAGACGCATTACAACTACTGAATTGATTGGCTAGGATTTGTTTGTCAGCTTTTAAGAAAAAGTCATCCTGAATTGAATGAGATTAATGGTAGCGTTCTAGTTCTCTCTCTCTCTGTGTTAGACATTCTTTTTTTGTCCTCTGCTAAGTTTCTATTTGTTCTGTGTGTTGAAATGTTTTCCCCTTAGTCTAGTGTAGAGCCAGCCCCCTTCCTCTCCTGAAACGTGGGGGTGAGCTTTCCATGGACAAAGGGATGAATATATAATGAATGGAGAGAGCGGGGGACGGAGTGACAGAAAGACAGCGGGGTGTGTGTGTGTGGGAGAAAGAAAGGGAGTGTGGGAGAGGGGCTGAATAGAAATTCAGCACTTGACAAGTGTTTGTCATAGGGACTAACCTTCCAGCCAAGCCCTGGGAGAGAGGGGAGACAGAGATTGAGCTGCAGATAAGAGAGAGAAAAGAAAGCGAGAAACAGATCCCAATCTTTACTTCTTTCTTGACAAAAGACTGGATTACCGACTCGGTATCAGAAAGAGGATGTAGGGTGCAAGATGCTGCACTCTGTGATTAGAGAGGCTCTTTGAGGCAGGACCCAGGTTTGGTTTGGTCTGCTATCACCCCCACACCTCCCCCCCGCGGTCCCACGGCACATGGTACGTTCCGTTTAAAAGGCAGCATGTCATCCCTGTGTGTGCGCTGGTTGGGATCTCTCCGAGAGCAGCTGCTCACGGCACACTTTCCTCGGCGGGAACGCTCACTTTCTCCTGTGCCTGCTGGGCTTCGTCTCCCTTCTATATCGAATCTGTCTCTCTCTCTGCCTGGCTGTCTCTCTCTCTCTGCCTGGCTGTCTCTCTTTCTGCCTGGCTGTCTCTCTCTCTGCCCCGCTTTCTTTAACTCCCTCTATCCAGCTCACTTGCTCACTTTCTTTTTTTCTCCTTCTCCCAAGTCTCCCTCCCTCTCTGTGTTCCTCAGTCTTTCCCAGTGTGTAGTGAGTGGACAGTCACAGCGGCACTCAGCACGCAGTAACAGGTATCCAGCCTCTCTGTAGCGCTGAGAGGAGGACAGGACCCCGGGCTTCTGGTGTTTTTATGTGTGAAGACATATCTCCGAGAGAAGCGGAGGAGGTGGAGGAGGAGGAGGAGGGAGAAGAGAGGAGAGCAGTGGGGGGAGGACGAGGAGAGAGACTCAGCATTGTCCTCTGATGCTCCCCATGACACCATGCTGCACTGTGTGGATCTGCTCCTCAGGGGAAAATCCTTAAAATGATGGAGGACAACAAGCAGCTGGCTCAGAGAATAGATGGAGCCATCCAGTCTGCCAGTCAGGAGGTGACCAACCTGCGCTCGGAGCTCTCTGCCACCAGCCGAAGACTGGCGGAGCTGGGAGCCACCAGCCCGCCTGCCCTGGAGAACCACAAACATAACCACCACGGTGACAGCCTGCGCTACCGCGGTGAGTTCCATACAGCATGTGTGTGTGTGACTAGGGGATACTGTCTGTGTATCAAGGCTGGTTTAAGAGTAAGAGAGTGCGTGTGTGTATGTGTGTGTGTGTGTGTGAACACAGGAACATGTGTTGCTGGTTTGAAAGCGAGTGTGGGAAGTATTTGGGGAATGTCTTAGAGGGTGATCTCATTCCAATGCTCCTGCGCTAGTTAACTTCCTCCACTTTGAAACAATCCTTGGCCTGACAGTGGAGGGCTGGAGGGGGGCAGTGGGAGTGAGAAAGTTCCTGCAAGGAACTTTGGTTGGGGTAGATTAGGGCTGAGGACAGAGTAAGGGCTGGGGCCGGGGCTGCGGCCAGGACTGGGACTGGGACTGGGGCAAGGGTAGGAAATGGGTCTGGGACCGTGGCCAGGGTGGGGGCCAGGGTTGGGACTGGAACAAAACTGGGACCAGGCCAGGGTAGAGACTGGGAATGAGGCTGGTTTCCCAGGCAGCGGTTATGTCTCTGTAGGCTTCACTGGGTGTGTTTGTGTTTGTGTGTGTGCTTGTGTGAGATTCTGTCTCGATTGATATGTGTGTGTGTGTGTGTGTGTGTGTTTGTGTGTGTGTTTGTGTGTATTGTTGCCTAAAGGTCCAACGTGTGCTGATGTCACTGTCCAAACTCCTTAATGGAAAAATGGATGTATGCACTGAAACGTATAACCTTTATGACTGTTTATGTTGTAACACATGTAACGTGTGCGTGCCCAGTACTGGAAGCAGTCTGTAAGGAGTTAAGGTAAAGGCACTGGGTGACTTCAACAGCAGTTGAGTGATGTTTGGGGACAAGGTCCAGGGGCAGAGTTGGCTGGTCACTGTGAAATATCTCCACCTTACCTCGACTATTTAAACAGCTGGCAGTAGCTTGGTAGCATCCACACTATAATGTCAGACCCAACAATAGCTTTTCTATGCTGTGCTGCTAACAATGAGAGATACAATTTGTGGTTTGATGATTCAAGTCCCTCCCCATTCTCTTTCTCTTCATTATTTTGATTTCTTTCCTTTTCTTTATTTTTCTTCTTTCCCCTCCCTCCCCTACAGCAGTAACAGCCAGCTATGGCCCCACATTCCAGTGGTGATGTCATGCTTCCTGTTCCACTGCTGTCAGGTGACTTTGGCCCAGCCAAGCTGATTAGGCACAACCAAAACAAAGCATGAGCAGAGCCCGGTTCCATTCCAGAAAGAAGGCTTCTCTTCCTTTGGTCCACAGCTGCATTCGTTATTGTGGTATTTCAGGCCAGGGAGGTCAACTCAATGAGTAGGTGTAAACCGCTGCTCCCTGGCCAGTCTTCCTGTCTCCGTCTGCCCAAGGCTAGACCAAGTCTGTGGGGTGGTTACTAATACAGCATACACCTCTCCTTGTACGCATATTAAAATGGGCAAATATATATTTTAATGTGGTTTTATGTGAACGTCCTTGGAGGAAAATAAGTTCAGATGTTCTCCTCAACATCTTCAGACGCAGAAACAAGGCTTTTTGGTGATGTAGGCTCTGCTGTTGGAAGTACAGAAGATCAGTGTAGCTACTGAGTTTGTACCATGTGTTACAGCTGTGTCCTGGAGTAAACCTTACTCATAAACCTTGAACAAACCTTTTTAGGATTGTCAAATAACGAGGGGAATCATTTTCTCAGGAAAAATACACAACCCAGTTACAGCAGGCAGTGAATGCAAATCTGCAGTAGTTGTCTATCCATGTTAATAGGCAAGTTGGTGAGCTGTTTACAATGCGAGTTGATGTGCCAACGGAATGGGCAACCGGTTGTGATAAGGTGAACAAAATGTGCGATCGTTTGAACCGTCGTTTTCTGGAAGCGCCAACCAAACCATAACCACTGTCGTGTCCATAACTATACAGGACAGGTTCAAATGCTCCAAATGAGTTGAACCTCGATAGGACCTTTAAACCGTCACTGACAGATGTCTAAAAGGGCTATAAAAACGTTTTCTACTGCCATCCCTTGTCCTTGAAGTCAGCCTGCTCCACAGTCTGATGACAAGAGACTAAATCACTGGACGCTGGACGCTCTCTCAGAGTCCCTTAGAACCACAATGTCATCCTACATGTCCAGTGTACTTCAGCAGCATATCATCTTGTTTCACAGCATATAAATCAATAATAAATAATAAATAAAGTACAGTACACTACAGTGCTGTGTACCACAGGTCTGCATTCTACAGCATTGCATGTACTATGTACTATGTACTAAAGTACATACTAAAGACAGTTTAACAGTCCACTATCCTAATGTACAGTATCCTAATTTACAGTATGACAGCACAGTGTTGGGATGTACAGTATACTACAGTCTAGTATACTGTAGTACAACAGTCTAATGTACAGTAAAGTACATCACAGAATATGAATGTGCAGTAGTGTAATGTACAGGATACTTACAGCAAAGAATATTAATCTACAGTAGTCTAATGTACAATATACTAACGTACAATGCACTACAGTCCAGTCTTCCACAGTCCAGTATTCTACAGTCCAGTATTCTACAGTGCAGTACTCTACAGTCCAGTATTCTACAGTCCAGTATTCTACAGTGCAGTACTCTACAGTCCAGTATTCTACAGTGCAGTATTCTACAGTCCAGTACTCTACAGTCCAGTATTCTACAGTGCAGCATTCTACAGTGCAGTACTCTACAGTGCAGTACTCTACAGTCCAGTATTCTACAGTGCAGTATTGTACAGTCCAGTATTCTACAGTGCAGTATTCTACAGTCCAGTATTCTACAGTCCAGTACTCTACAGTCCAGTATTCTACAGTGCAGTACACTACAGTCCAGACTTCAAGACTCTCTCAATGGTGCCAGGCTGCCTGTTCCAGATGATCCTGCCTCCTCCTATTGCAGTGACTGGCAGTAATGTATTCATCTAGGTGGCGATGAAACCCCCATATTATTGGCTACTATACTTAATCCATCACTCTGTCATGTGTGATCTGCTCAGCATACCTAAACGATGCCGATGTCTCTCCTCCCGACCACTACATTACTGTCGCTTGGATGCATGTTTAGTGGGAGGAGAGAGGAGGGCGAGAGACATCCGGGGTGTGAAATGTCTGCCTCACGCCTGCCACATCTGGGCTGGGGAGAAGCTAGCGCACAATGAGAACATGTGTGTCCTTCTAGAAAACAGGATTGTAGGAGGGCTGATCTATTATTTACATCTCTGGCTGATCACTGCCCTGCAGTCTTCCAGAGGGGTTGTCTCTCTCTTCCTCTCTCTCTCTCTCTCTCTCTCTCTCTCTCTCTCTCTCACTTGCTCTCTCTGTTTGTAGGCATGAGTGTGTGTGTGTGTGTTAATCACAGACAGGGAATCTGCCAGTAGAACCCAAAGAACAGAAAGCTCATAAGACGCAGCCCTAAAGCAGCCCACTCATGAGAACCACAGAGTAATCCCGGTCCAAATCCATGGAGAATCCCTCTCCCTGGAGATGTTGTAGAGGTGGTTCGAGGTGTACCCTTTCATGAGTATCATGACAGGACCAGAAGAGAGCGGTTCAACCTCCTCCCTTTCTCGGCGGAGGAGATTAAGTGGCATCTGGAGTATGTGTGGAGCGTCCGTGTTGTCGAGTTCTGCATTCAGAGTTGTCAGGCAGTGTGACTTCTCTCTCATCCATCTGGCCTGAGTTTGGAAGCTGTAGCTAGAGGCCCTGCATCTCTCATTACCTCATGGTGAGGCACATGAACAGTCTCTCTTTCTGTTTCTCTCTCTCTCCTCTCTCTCTCTCTCTGCTCTCTGCTCTCTGCTCTCTGCTCTTTGCTCTATTTTTCTTTCTCTTATTATTGATCTATCTCTATCTCTTTCTGTACACCAATCTCACCATCTCTATCTCCCTCCCTGGCTCCCTCTGTCTTTAGACTTCCTGTTCACCCCGCATGTAGAGAAAGTAAAGAACACACTGTGCCTGACACCCTTCCCCCCCTTCTACCCCTCCCCCCAAATTCCCTGCCCCGGCCTCCCTCAACCACGCCCTGTCTGTGGCCAATGCAGCATGAGAGGAACTGTGTCCAAACAATAAGCCAGGGGCTGCCCCCCCTCACTTTCTCTCTGTCTCTCTCTCTTTCTGTCTCTCTTTCTGTCTGTCTCTCTCTGTCTGTCTCTTTTTCTCTCTCTCTCTGTCTCTCTCTGTCTCTGCCTCTCTCTATCTCTGTCTCTCTCTCGATCTCTGTCTCTCTCTCTCTCTATCTCTCTCAGTCTATCGCTGTCTGTCTCCATCTATCTTTCTGTGTATCTCTCTCTCCTGGAAATATAATTCTAAGAAAAGCATTTCCCCTAAAGCCTGGTCATTTGAACAGGAGAACTCCCTTGGCACCCTCTAATCTGACCCACATGGCATTTTGGTCAGAAATTCTCATGGACTTGCATAGCAATGTCAGCTCTCAGATCAACTAGAAATTCCTTAGGGACTGATCTGCTCTAATTGTCCAGTAATATCCAGGTCTGGTTCCAATAGATGGATCAGTGAGGGGATCCTCTCTGACTAGCCTGTACTAGTGTGTCCTTCCTCCCTGCAGCATCGAGAAAATGGGTTCTGTACAGTAACATTAAATCAACCATTTACCCTTTGCTTTCAAAATGGCCCCTTGGTGTGGCTCTCATGTGGAGATCAGAAAGGTAATGTTTGACAGACATTCCTCTGCTTAATCCAATCAGAGTCACCGAGTGGCCAAGATGTGTTTCGCGATGGCCTCCTCCTCTTCCAGTCCCGGTTTGGTTCCCACATGATTCTGATTAACAGTAAAGAAGCGTTTGTACTTCCTGTGTCTCACAAGGTCGTAGGTCAAGGGCTTTGTCAGAACAAGTGAAGAGAGGCGCCTCCAGGAAGAGTCATCTTTTCCCCATCTCCTCCGTCCTCTGCTCCTTCCCCTCTCCCTGGCCCCTACTTCATAACATTATAAGCAACGACACGCTGAATGTTTCCTTTACTCAAGGGCAATTTAACTGCGAGGGAGAGTGAGCATGACCGTATGTTAAAGCGAGAGAGAGAGAGTGCGACATTCTACACAGGAAATCAGACTGTAAGATGTAATCACGTCCTTTGTATGGTGTCTATCTTGTATCTCCTGTTGTGGGAACCTAGTTTGGATTAGCCTGGTGTGTGAGAGGTGAAGCCCTAGGGGATGGTGGGAGGGATTTAGTGCTTCCTGCTCTGGCGAGTGGATCTATAGGATCTGACATCTGTAGTTACAGTTACAGTATCGGGACAGGATCAGACTGAGGTCCAGGACACACCAGCTCTCTGAGGAATGAGCTCAGAGGCTCAGAGGAGAGATATCGTAACTCAACACCTACTTTGTTTTTGCCTGGTTTAATAAAATATGCTTTCAAAGATGCATATGGTGTGTGTGTGTGTGTTGGTCCCATGCTCTCTGCATGCACATCCAACGCTCCCTTTTCACCATTCACACGCGCGCGCGCACGCACGCACTCACGCAACCATCTAAGAATACGCACTCCCTCGTTCAATATACAGACACAGCCACACAGCCGAAGACTGTGAACAATGCAAGGGCTGAAATGTGACAATGATGCGCAGACGAAATCGAAGTTACTCAACCTAAAATCCTCCATTGACGTTTGCCTGCGATTTACTCCCGACTTGGCGCCGCTCTCTCGTACATCAAATCAAGATGTCACTTCCTCCTGGTTCTCTCGGCAGCCCACCCTGTCATCGAACAAAACACAGCTAGATTTACATCCCGCTCGCCCCCACCCCCTCCCACCGCCATGCAGCAACATGTGGAAACATCGCATGAACATTCACGTCCATGTTTTGATGTACGATATTGACGATCAGCTCTGACACGCCGTACAAGCCTGACATGCAGTCCAGCCGGCAGCCTCCTCTTCCGCCTGTGAGTGGTGAGTCTGCCCCGTCTCTCAGGACCGTGCCAGATCTCTCTGTTTGCCTCCACAAGAGGAGGCTCTGCACAAATATTTATGAGGGCAGTAATTACGGCGGCTTGTACTGCGCTTCCTCTCCATGACCGAGGGATGCTCACAGCCACAAGCAGGCAGGACACGCATACTAACACACAGTAAACAACAGCACGTATACACATAGAAACGCACACTTGCCTGTTGACACACACACACACACATGCTTACACAACTGGAAGTGGACATTGTTAATGTTTTGAGGTGTGTGTGTGTGTGTGCGTGCTGCTGAAGACCAGATGTGTTTACATACCCCTCCAACCCTGGGGGACCATAACTGTATACACTCCCAGGACAGGTTTTGCAAACTTGTGGTTTGGCGGAGCAAACTTTGTTAGTTCTCCTCATCAACCAAGGTCTTGTCTGTACCATCACTGAAACACCCTTTCAACTACTGAGCGCCACCCTCATCAGTCTTACCCAGGGGTCACCAACTCTGCCCCTGGAGGGCTACCATCCTGGAGGTTTTCACTTCAACTGCACATCATGTAGCCTCATTTAGCTCATCGTCCAGGTCATTCGTAGAATCAGGTGTGCTAAATTGAGGTCGAAGGGAGAACAGCCTGGATGGTAGCTCTCCAGGACTGGAGTTGATGACCCCTGGTTTAACCTGTCATCCCATCTGTACTCATTTACCCAGAAATCCCTAGTCTTGCGGCACCACGAGGTCGAGATCCCTACCATGCGAGAATTCATTTGGCTGAGCTCTAACATATTGGTTTGTGGTTAAAATGATAGACATGGAGAAACAGATGGGGTCATCCATTCACCAGCCAGGTATTTTTTGGTAAACGCCTGCCCTCTTCCAAACAGTTTCCCAGGACAACGTCAGGTCAAAGAATCCCCACCGTGGACCAGCTATGCCACGCCCCCCCCTCAGGCGGTGACTGCTCCCTCTTTGAAAACGTTATCTCCCTCATGGGATTATTCAGTTGCCCTATAACCCTCAGCTTGTCTGTGTTGGCCTTCTCATAGAGGACTTCATAGACAGGATGGGAGCAGTGGAATCTTCCACACTGGCAGTAGAACAATGAAAAGCATTCAGTGTGGCTGGTACTGGTGGAGTATGTGTGGTTGGGGTGGGAGGAGATTCAGATCGAAGGCTATACCACAAAGTCTTCTTAATTAACCACGACCAGAGTGACTCAGCTTCCCAGCCCATCCAGGAATGTGCTCTCAAGACCCCAGAGTGCTTCTGTTCCAGTGCTCACAAAGCCCTGCCAACTTTCCACAACCCGGTAGGCAGGTGGGCAGTGCCACCGGAACAGCACCAAATGGCCGATTTGAAATTGGTTAATTTTACCAAATGACATGGTGCCTTTCTACCTTTGTCTGAGGTTAGTCTGGAGGGAGGGAAGGGGAGAGACTGTGGCATGGCACAAAGAAAAGAGGTTTAACTACTAGAGTAATCAAAATGAGAGAGTGATTTACAGTGTGGCTGATGTCTGTGTAGCACAGCCTAAGGGTGGGAGCGTTAGAGAAAGCATGGGCGAGCGAGAAGGAAACCTAGAAGAGAACCAGACACTAGACTGTTCTCAACAGGGCCTGAGGCTGATGGGGGGCCGAGGACAGGAGAGGGGATTGATTTTCTATACCAGTCCATTTAACACACTGTCTCAGGACTGTGGTAAAGCAAGCATGATTAGGAGGTGAGGGAGTGTGTGTGTGTGGGTGAGGGGGGGGGGTGATATACACACCTACAGGTGATATACACACCTACAGGTGATATACACACTTACAGGTAGGCCAGAGTTGGGGGTTGATTCTCTCTCTGTAGATATATATGTATGTATATATATATATATTAGTCTGGTCTCTCTCTCTCTCTCTCTCTCTCCCTTCTCTCCACTCCCTTCTGTAAGAACCTCAAAAGTCCATAACGAACGGTTAATGCCTCTCGGGTCAGATCATCGATGCTGCCATCCCAGGCCAGGCTTTGACCTTATTAGTCTAATAACTGACCTTTCCAGCTCACTGCCAGGAGCCTGCTGAGGAGTCAAGTGGTCCCTATATACACTGCACACTGTTCAACCTTTATGAATAAATAAGAAGGGAGGTGTGCGTCTGCAAAGTGATGGGCTGTGATTAGCACAACCTGTTGATCTTTTCAGTGGCAGCGAACTCAAATGCCGACTTCAAACTACGGAGAACGTCCTGGTTGTTTTAATGGCTTGGACTTTAATTGAGATCAAATGTCAGGTACGTTAGCACTTCCGTCTGCTTCTTCAACCTTACTGCCCGTGTTCATTTTGTTCCATTTACACGTGTCTACTGTCTGTACACAAAACACAGACGCGCAGGCCAATCAATCAAACCCAGACCCCCTCCGATTAAGGTGTTAACTTTAAGCACTTTGCACTGTTTGTTTAATATTTCTATAAATCTCTCAAATGAGAAACGCCAGCGATCCACACGTCACCACGAAGCCCAGTTCCAAAAGTGGATCGGTTTGACGCTGAACTGGCACCTTCATGACTCGTTCTAATTTAGCACCATGCAGTCATTGAGAGCAGAGTCTGGTCAACTGCAATATTCCCCTCAGAGGTTGAACACTGAATTTCACAGCGTTGGATGGATCTGCTGCCATAAGACGCTGAGGTAAACACCAAGAGGGCTCGTTCTGTAGGGTTTGAGGAAGTCGAAGCCTCTCATTGTTTAGTCCCAAAAATATCTTGAAACATTTTCAAACGTTTTCCAAATGGACTTTTGCGCAGAAGCGTGAGGAAAACAACCTTTCATCCATTTTGAATTGGGATCGTGGTAAAAAAAAAAAAAAGAATAAATGAGAAAGGCATCTTTTGAAAGAGCAGGGCAAGCACCATTTTCTAACAGCGCTTATACCTCTTAGGCAGAGAGAGAGTCGAGTCTCCCCTCGGTCAGTGTACTGCTACTTGCCTTCCGTGGAATGCAGACGGCTGAGTTTGAACCGTTTGGAGCTCCTCTCTCCAGCTCCCAAAGCAATCAAGAGGGGGAATTCCGCAGAGTCTGGTGGGTTTGGGTCTAGAAGCCTCCCTTGTTACAGCACTTTGCTCAGAGGTTTATGGTTACACGGAGCACGCTGTGTTTTCGAGACGGGAATATGGGCATTTTTTTACTCCCGTTCCGAGTGTGTCATCCGTCTTTTGCTGATAAACTGTTTAGACAGCTTGAGCAAGGCCATACACACATTCCTCGGGTGTGAGACCTAGGTTCAGGCACCGTAGCCAGCCGGTTTTGGAGCATTTTTTTCTGTAGGTATTTCACTGGTGTCTCTGCTGATGAGAAGCTCTAACGGTTCAGCTCTTCACTAAAAGGGCTTGGTTGTTTGTGTGTGTGGGTGTGTGCGTGGGTGTGTGCGTGTGTGTGTGTGTGTGTGTGTGTGCGTGCGTGCGTGTGTGTGTGTGTGTGTAAGGACTAGGATGGATCAAGGTGGAGTCATGTTGTGTGCTTTGTTGTAGGAGTAATTAAGCGTTGCAAGTGTTCACTGTGGACGAGGCAGTAAGGTGCTTTTGTGTTGCGTTCTCCAGAGGTCAGAAGGCATTTCCCCCCCCCTGCCTCTCCTCACTCTCAGTCTCTTTGCTTTTCCTCTCTTTGTTCAAGTGTTGTCCAGAACAAGCAGCCTTGTCCAAACTTGATTTATATTCCTGTACAAGCACAGATGGTATTTGTTGTGCTTGATGGGAAAATGTTTTTGGCTGTGGTATACTGCTTTTCCAGATGAGAGAGAGAGACCGGGAGAAAGGGGAAAGCAAGTGAGGGGAAGAGAGAGTGAGGGGAAGAGAAAGAGTGTGTGTTTGTGTGTGTGTGTGGGGGGGATGATTGAGTGGGACAGTGAGTCAGAAAGTTGAGATACGTACGTGTGTGTTCCCCCAGCTTTCTGCACACCTGCACTAATGAATAGAGATGGGGAGCTGCTGAAGACAGATGGACAGTTCAGGCAGGCAGCCAAACCAGCGGGAAGGCAGGTAGACAAACAGGCCTGCATACTGTATAGGCAGACATGCAGATAGAGACAGTTAGGCAGGCAGGCAGAGGGAGAGAGAGGGAGAGAGAGAGAGAGCACCGTAGAGTAGAGTAGAGCTTAGAAGCGTGTACTCCATCACTGTGGGTGAGCAGACAGACAGCTGGCTGACTGACAGTGTGTGTGTCACAGCTTATTAGGTTGCTCTGGTCGTGGCAGCTCTTACTGGTGGGAGGCAGAGCTGCTGCTGCTGCTGGGGCCCCTGCTGCTGGACTCCATCTGAAGCACTCAGGCTCACACACTCCGGCTCATTGGTCACGTCTCGAAGCTAACTTCTCTGTGTGCTCTCTGCAGCTGAAATCAAGAAGTTTTCTATGGGAGATGATCCTAGGCACACACACACACGCTCACATTCACGCTGGTTGCGTGTACAGCTGAAGAGGCTAATGTCATGGGTGGGTTTTAGTTTTATCCCAGTCAACTTCGATTTTTTTCTCCCTCCATATCTCTCTGTGTCTGTGTCTCTTTCTCCTGCTGTCTCCCTCCCATCCCCAAGTGTTTGTGTGATGAGATCAGGATTGACTCCTGCTTTCAAATCCCTTTAATGCTGTCACCTGATCAAGCTGTGGAGGCTCACACACGAAGTGTCAGTGTCCTCGTCAGACCTGAGCTTCCTCATGCAGCCCGTTTCTGCACGATGCCACTGCTGCCCTGCAGAGCAGTCAGAGTCTGGCGCAGTAGTCTGAGTGAGTCCTAGGCTCTGTGGCAGGGAAGGAAGGGGGGTGACAGGGATGGAGGAGGCACGATAATGGTGGGGGTAGGGATGGTGGGGGTAAGGATGGTGGGGGTAGGGATGGTGGGGTAGGGATGGTGGGGGTAAGGATGGCAGGGGTAGGGAAGGTGGGGTAATGGATTGGGTGGATAGGGATGGTGGGGTAGGGATGGTGGGGGTAAGGATGGTGGGGGTAGGGATGGTGGAGGTAATGGATTGGGCGGATAGGGATGGTGGGGGTAGGGATGGTGGGGGTTATGGATGGTGGGAGTAGGGATAGTGGGGGTAAGGATGGTGGGGGTAGGGATGGTGGGGGTTATGGATGAGGCACAATAATACTGATACTTTCATGTGAGGTTGCATGGTGGGATACTGGTGGGGGTAGGGATGGAATACTATGCTGTAAATCTGTCCGGATTAGAGAATTTACTGATTTACCCAAATACAAATGGACTGTAAGTGCATTGTAAATATAAATGAAACTGGGTACGGCCAGGGTGTGGGGATCCAATGGGGTGCCAGTGTGGGGTCGGGGAAGTGGTGGGAGGGGAGGGGGGGCGTGGACAGTATAATCTGGTAGTCTAGTCTGCACATCTCTAATCAGGGACAAGCAAACAGATGCAAGCAGTGAAGGAGCGAGTAAGACACAGGAAGGATAGAGGGAATGGAGAAGTAGAAAGAGGAGGGAGAGATGGACTGTCCCCTGCTATGGACGATCGAGAGGCCTAGCTGCGTTCCCTGGGAGTTGGAGTCGGGAGAGCTGCTTGAAGGTGAGACAGGAGAGCTGCTGGGAGGTGAGACAGGAGAGCTGCTGGGAGGTGAGACAGGAGAGCTGCTTGAAGGTGAGACAGGAAAGCTGCTTGAAAGTGAGACAGGAGAGGTGCAGGGAGGTGAGACAGGAGAGGTCCTGGGAGGTGAGACAGGAGAGGTTCTGAGAGGTGAGACAGGAGAGGTGCTGGGAGGTGAGACAGGAGAGGTGCTGGGAGGTGAGACAGGTGAGCTGCTGGGAGGGGAGACAGGAGAGCTGCTTGAAGGTGAGACAGGAGAGGTGCTGGAAGGTGACAGGAGAGGTGCTGAGAGGTGAGACAGAAGAGCTACTTGAAGGTGAGACAGGAGAGGCGCCGGGAGGTGAGACAGGAGAGGTGCTGGGAGGTGAGACAGGAGAGATGCTGGGAGGTGAGACAGGAGAGGTGCTGGGAGGTGAGACAGGAGAGGTGCTGAGAGGTGAGACAGGAGAGCTACTTGAAGGTGACACAGGAGAGGTGCTGGGAGGTGAGACAGGAGAGATGCTGGGAGGTGACACAGGAGAGGTGCTGGGAGGTGAGACAGGAGAGGTGCTGGGAGGTGAGACAGGAGAGATGCTGGGAGGTGAGACAGGAGAGGTGCTGGGAGGTGAGACAGGAGAGGTGCTGGGAGGTGAGATTATACAGGCATAACAGTAAACCATCTAGTATAGTAACCATATGAATAGTAGATAGTAACAGAGCCATACCACACCAGCTGTCTGTGTATACACGTGTGTGTGCATGTATTGCAATGCAGGACAGTACCAATAGGATGGTGTGTTCCACATGATAGAACCATGATTGAAGATGAGGATGACTCATGCAATCGGTGCCACAGGGCAGGCCATAACTCCAGTCACACTGAAATGAATGAGGACCCTTGGGATTGTCTATTTTCACTCTTTTTCTTTTCTTTTCTTTTCCTTTCTTTCGTCTCTCTCATCCTCTCTCTCTTTCCTCCCTCTCTCTTTCATGGTGCAATATTGCTATGTAGTTTCTAGAGATCTTCATGCATATGCAGGTGAAAACAGGCCTGACACACACCTTATGATTGCATCACACTACAGTTCAAATCTGCAGGTGTGTTTAATAAAAGTGGAATAACAATATCTCTTTCTCTGTCAGTCTTGAGAAGGGGCCGCTCACCTGAGCTGACTACATCAAGCTCCCATCCCAGCTGCTCCTCCAAGCAAAACAACCTTAAGGTTCTTTTTGATTTTTACCCGCAAAAAATGGATTACTTCCCCAGCGAAAGAACATTCTGCTTAAACACATATGTAGTAGCGACCAACGTACAAATACGGAAGATGTCAATAATTATGTGAATCCACATAATCTGTGCATTTTAATTAGGCTTTCAGTTCCGGTAGAAAATAATTATGTCACTAAATTGCATCCTCTCATGTAATACCTTTCAATTAGATTTAAGTTTATTCCTTTTCCACAGTCATATTATAGTCAGGTTAAGAATGTTTTATTCTAGCACAGTTTTTGCAATTGTAGGGTTTTTTTTTCCAGACGTTCCAGCGAACGTGTGATGTATTAGTAAGTGAGAGAGCTCTTGTCTGGCTTGGTTGGAGAAGGACTGGGAGAAGGTGCTGTATAATGAGAGCTGGGAGTTGGGTGGTAGTGGGAAGGTTAGTGAACAGGACTTCTAAGAACTCGGCCTTTTAATGGTTCACATCAGTCAAGTCTTGGTTTCCCTGCTCATCAGCCAGGCTGTATTATTCCCAGCCAGACTTTTCTTCCTCTGTGGTTCTGTAGCACTTTCTTTAGAAGGGGAGATTAAAGTTTAAGCCTATGGTTGGCCATGCAACCGTTGCCTAGCAACCTGGATAGGAGGCTATGATGACATGTCAAAGCAGAAATGATGTTACATTTAAAGCCCCATTTCGTAAGATCCGTTCTGAGTCCTTAACTCGGTGCTTCAACACTGAAATCTGAAGTCTTTTTAATCTATTGATAAATCGTTTATGTGATTTTGGTTTTTTTATTGGAGTATCATGTGTGACACATGGCACTTTCTGACCGAAAATAATTTGGGGGGAATAATATTTGGGGCAGTTCAAGATGCTAATTAGCAACAGTTGTTTACCAAGTACAGTATTTTGCTCGACTGTGTTCCTTTGTGTGATGGTTTATGGGAAAGAAACATCTGGTGAGTGGTGTTCCACAAAACTTGCTGCCTCTGTTGTTAAACATGAACTCAGACAGGGATCTACTGTAGCAGAAAACAGATGTATGGTAAAAATGACATGTCCCCGCCCTTTTGATGGATCTTCAGACTAGGATTAGTTCTTCTTTAGTCTTATCACAGAGGGACTACTGGGACATTTAGAAAGAGCCACATGACCATGATCATGATTGAGATGACGGATGATCAGATCTCTTGATGAAGTCGAAACAGAATGGATGGGATTCAACCCCCATCTGTCTAGAACCTCCCTCTTAGTTGTGAGAAAGTCTCCGGTCCACCCCTACTCCAGCCACGTTCTCTGTTTGTCAAGTCTGCCTTTATGCAAAAGAGTCTCGCACTCTGTTCCTCTACGCATACTTTTTGCAAACTTCGAAGGCAAACCGCTCGACCGTGTAGAACGAGCCTTCGTCTGAAGCGAGTGAGTTATGGTGTAAAGTGAGTTATCTGAGCATGGCCAGCTGTCTTCGAGTGTAGGGCGAAGATGGGCTGTCTACACGCCTGGAGAAATCTGCTTCCAATCGCATCTGTCATCGTCCAGAGGAGCCTTAGAAAGGTATCTGTCATTTCTAATGACGCTGAGTTGTGGGGCCATGGAGCAGCAGCCTTCCCCCCCAGGCGAAGCTTTGACCTCTGGGGAACCAGACCAGACCGACGGCTAGCTGCCTCAGGGAGACGGACACTCACAGCACAGTGACATCTCTATCCCTGCGCTCATCACACCAGCCCTATGAGGAGAGACAGCCCCACCTCGGAACATCTGTGATCATGAGGGTTTATAGTGAAACAGAGGTTCATTGACGGAGCCGTCTTGAACAAATTAGCAAACTGTACACTAACTCAGAACTGAAGACAAGGTTTTACAGTGCAAAGAGCTTGGATGTGGCCCAATGAATGCTTAATGAATGCATTTTGATGGAGAGAACAGACATTGATGTTGCTAACAAGCAGAGCAGTCATCGAGTTTAGCTGATGTTTAGGGAGGTGACAGACAATGAGCAGAGCAGACAGTGATTATGTAGTACAGAGTGGTGCAGCGTGGGTAACAGAGTTCCTGACAGCTCTGGCTCTCTAGCTGTAAAAATGTTAATTAGCTGTGTTGCCGCTGCCTCTTCACAGCTAATTGCAGCCATGGAAGAGACGGTGGACGACTTATACAAACTCCATTCAAATACTGTAGATGTACTTGTCTGGCTCCCCATTTACATGTTGAATGACGTTTATTTGGATCAGAGAGTGAATTTCACGTGGAAAAAACACAAGATAAAGTTGGAAGGAAAGACGGTTGCATAAAAATGAACTTTCTCCAAGGATATATAAGGATATATAGCAGAATACATATTGTAGTTGAAACAGCCCTGATTGACGGTTGTGGCAGTTCACCCTGACCCTTCCCAGGCCCCTGCCTGCAGGCCAGCTTTTGGACTCAGAGGAGCGGGCAAAGCAAACTCAGCTGCTGTATTCTCCACACTCCCTGCTCCAACATTGATTTTGGATAAATGCTGCCTTCATTCAACTCGCTGCCAGTCAAATGTATCAGGCTATTAGAATGTTTGTTATGTTAAGGCCCTTGGCAGGGAGAGTGGGAGCTGGAGGACGGGGCTGGGGTGAGGGCGGAGGGGGCTGGGGTGAGGGCGGGGGGGCCTGGGGTGAGGACGGAGGGGGCTGGGGTGAGTGTGGAGGGGGCTGGGGTGAGGGCGGGGGGATTGGGGTGAGGGCAGAGCAACTGGGGCTGGTGGAGGGGGCTAAGGTGAGGGCGGGGGGGGGGCTGCGGCTAGAGGAGGGAGTATCTACTCACCTGGTAGAGTCCATTTCCCCCTTTAAGTAACACCCTGGCGTTCATACTTGATACTCGTTGCGGGACAATAAGTGGACCTTGAAAATGAAGGTCTTACTTACATAGATGTGTGTGTGTGGTGTGTGGATTCTGATGGGAAGTACTGAAATAGCCAAGGGAAACTTGTACGGGTTGGTGTGGACCACATGTGGGTCTCTGTTGGCTGATTGTGGAGGTTCCTGCTGGGATTTTCCACCAGCAGGGAAGAGATCCCAGGACACACACAAAGCCTGATTTCCTGGTTGTCTGGCAGACTGACTGGTTGGCTGACTGGCTGGTTGGCTGACTGGCTGGTTGGTTGGCTGAAGGGCTGGTTGGCTGTGATGCTAATCTGCTCACCATATTCTGCGCTACTTAAACAAAGCTCTTGCCTACTTTCACAAACACACACAGGCATTCAAAGATAGGTGTACACACACATGGATGCACTTACAGTATATACACACTTTCACACACAGCTTTGTGTTGAATTATTCAGACTGCTGAATAAAACTTTTCCATAAAAAATCTCTCTGTTGCGTTGAGGCCATTTACTGCTTTAGAGTGCAGTAGAATATAGAACTGCTACAGTATTGAACTGCTGATATTGAGTCAGAGTCATGAATTGATCAAATTTAAACATATTGAATTGCACTACATATGGGTTTGTATGTCTGTCAGACAGAAATCGTCACTATGCACCTCTGAGCTGACTGATAACCTGTGGGTTCCTGGGAGCAGTTCAGATGTAGCTTACAGCATGTCTCTGTCTGGTCCTGAGGCCCAGACACACCAGCAGGGTTGTCTCCCTCTCAGCTCTGTCCAGATGTCCTGGAAAGAGGGTGACGTTAGAGGAGCTGCAGAAGGGGGTTAAAGGAACCCAGTGAGGGGGTTTGAGGCAGCTGGGCTGGGCCAAGAGAAGCTGAGGGCTGGAGGTGAGGGAATAGGGGTGAGGGGTTGGAGTTATATGTGACAACTAGGCTAGTACAGTAATCAGATGCGTACGCCTCAGGGACAGAGGGTCAGAGTGGCGCTTGTGCTCTCCAAATGTTCCTCAACACTGACAGCATACTAAAGAAGAGGGGACCATGCTGACCCATCCCTGATGACCAGCCTCAGCGCACTCTCTTCAGATGAGAGGACAGAGCTTTGGCACCAGAAGATCCGGGGCTGAGCTGGCCAGGGAGGGAGGAGGGAGTAGGGGCTGAGCTAGCCAGGGAGGGAGGAGGGGATTTGTACCCTGGTTGGGTCTGTGCTGGATTTCTTCCAGACAGATTTTCACTCTTAATCTTGGTTTTAAATCCGCCCTCATCTTGGGGTAGGTCCAGTAAAGCTTTCGGGTCATTGTGATGAGGGACCAGTCCAGCTGTGACCAAGACCATCAGCCATGATGAGTGTTTGTGTGTCTGTGTGTGTGTGTGTGTGTCTGTGCGTGTGTGTGTGTGCGCGCGTGTGCGCGTGTGTGTAATGTACTATGTGGTCTGTAATAGTTTCTCTCTTAATCAGTGTTTATTTCTACTCTGTGTTTCTCTTTTTTCCAGTTGAGATGAGAGGGACCCTAAAGCTTGCAGCAATTTCAATACACATTTTTCCAAGTAACCGTACAAGTAGCTTCCAGCTGGTTAGAGTTCTTCCCCAAACACACTGAAGAAACGTTGTCCTGACGCTGAACATATCCTCTGGTGCTGCTGTTTCTTCCTGGCATTGAAAGTCATTAGTGTAGAACATTCTCCTCACACACAAGCCCGCTAAGGGAGAAGACATTAAAATGTCAAGTTCCAATGACCTTTCCGGCCAAGCTCCCTGTTGGACTGCTGACCCGCTGAAAGTTCAGCCGCGAGCCTCTGGGACCCGTCTGAGATTTAGGGCCGAGCTGGTGTCCACCTGAGGGAGAACATCATTATCTCATGACTCTGGTTGGCCAGGCTATTAAAGCTTGTCCAGCAGCAGGGAACTGTGTGTGTTTGACCCAACGGTAAGGGCAGTATGCCCTCAACAGCAGATGATGAGCTGTTGACATCAGCCAATCAAAACTCCGGGTTCTGCTCTTCAAAGAGAGTGATGAGTTCGTCTGTGATTCCCAGCATGTAATCCTTGTTTTAGGTGGGCTCAGAAGCAAGCTCTCCACTCCCCACAGCCAGCTTTGGGGATGAGATCAATCGTGGCCGTCAGATAGTCGTCGTGCCGACCAGATAGTGTAAGCTCAGCTACAGACCGTAGCCTCCTGTCCTCCAGTTTGGCAGCTCAGTGGTCAACCTTTGATCTCCTTCAAGCCCACATGAGCCCAGGGTATCAAACAGAGCTGACGTTCACGTTTAGCCTTCTTCACGTGTCTGTTGTTTACGATGTCTGCTGACAATGAGAGAAGCTCCCACCTCCTGCGACTGAAGCACTTTGAAAAGCAGCCTGCGGACAGCGAGATGTGGACGTTTCGTCAGTGCGGTGGTTGCATGGGTTGCGGTGGAACACATAAGGGATTACAACAGGAGAATGAAAGCCTACAGACAGTCCAGAACTCATCATCGAGCTGCAGTTCATTCTCCTTCAACCCGCTTTCAAATCCTGCCTCTGTCAAACATGCCCGCGGGGTTCTACGATAGCCCCAGAATTGAGCGGCCCTGCCCTCATCACCGCCAACACTGAACTCTCCTCTGTTTTTTCCCCTCATAAAGCTAATGGATATATCCCTGAAGGCGCCTGTCATGCGAGTGTGTGACAACTCTTGGGCCTGTGGATCACCTTAGCCTTGAGGCAGCTAGTCGCCCAGAGCTAATGCTCTGTGAATGCAGCGCCAGTCGATGGCTGCTGTCGCCTGTGATCATAAATCCAGATGAATAGACAGCCAGGGCTGAGCCTCGGGCGGGCAGGCAGGCAGGCAGGCAGGCCAGGGTGGAGAGGAATGACTGTTGCTGTAAAGATGTTTGGGCTGGGTGTTGAAGCTCCATAATTAAGATGTGTGGCAGCCCACAGCCTTAGATGTGACAAAGAGACTGATTTGGAGTTGGTCGCTAAGAAAAAGCTTGTCATCTCCTGAAGGAAAGAGATGAGTGCGGACCAGGCCTTTTGGTTGAGGGATATCATTAACTGTTGATAATCACATCTTATTATCTTGTCAATGCACCAGCTGTGGGACTCCCAACCGTCAAATGAGGTGTGATTAAAAGATGAAACTGACATATTTCAATTCGGTTTGTTAGGGTGCATCTAGTTTGAACAACGTGCCTGTAAATTTATACATTTGCCAAAATGTTTTGATTGCTCAGCAGTCCCAGTCACAGAGGTGATTTGTGGCGATGCATCACTGCCTTGGGATGATACATGTGCTAATGATAGTGGTGATCACAGAACAGTACTGGGCTGGGATGGGCTGGCTGGCTGGCTGGCTGGTAAACCTGTGAGATCTGGGCACGCTCTCTTTCCCCACTGTCAGCATTCTGTGGCCTGGCCTGGAGTCTCAACTGAGCCAGAGTCTCCCTAGAGAAGGAACACAGCCAGGTGCTGTCAGAACCAGAGGTGGGGTCCGATCAGCAGGGGGTCAAGACTTCTGAAAGCCTTTTGGACATCTACAGCCACAATAAGGACAGATCAGAGCAGACATGTAGAAACACTGTTGTGTTGGGTGCTAAAGTGCTGTAGTACTAAGTTTGCGTTATGGAGTGGCTAACAGTTTAGAAGCTTCCTAATCACCTCCAGACCCTGCTGTTGTCTTCTGGGTCTAGTCATAGACCAGGGTTTGGATGTTTGAGAAAGTGGAGTTTGTGCCCCCCTGAGGGAACAAAATCCATTGTTTTCCGAAAAGGCAGAAGACAAACCACCATATTAACCATAAAATGCTTAATCTATTCCATGTGATATTACCAGGAAATCGCATTTAGATGGAATACAGCATTTACTTGCTTATTGCCTCGTCTACTCAAATGAACAAATGAAATCATTTATTTAAATCCCGAAGGAGAACAGCTATGGTGGAAACAATTTCCATGACCATTTCAAATGATGAAATTCAACAATAAAACATTTTTTTTTATTAGACCTTGCAGCTTGATGCTCTCAATGAACTGCAGGAGTCCTGCAGTTTGACAACGAACGCTTAAAGAACAAACCAACCTTTTTTTTTGTCATTTAAAAGAAATAACCCACTGCAGAGTTACACTTCATTCTGCCATTGTCTGTGGTTGCATAACCAGGGACATGTTGGATCTATGACTGTTATTTCTATGTTTCCTGGGGGATGTGTGGGCTAGTGTAACTGCTGGGCAGATTATGTGAATAACTGGGATATTTACCCCCGCTATGCAGTTACTTCTGTCTCCTTGCCTGAGGGGAGAGAAGGTCCCTCTTTAATTTTCACAGAGAATTATCATCGTAAAAATGTTCACGGTGAAATATATTTTGATATGAAGGTTTAATGGCAATTTTTCACCGTAATATATGTAGCCATTAAACGTGTTTGGAGAGGTTGATGAATCAGACTAACAGAGCTGGAATCCAACCTAAGGTAGGGGTCAAAGTGACATCATATTTTCCGGTGTCGTCCTAGGCACCGGAATCTCCAACAACCTTTGACCTCGAGGGGCTGCTGAGGATGGTATCCAGGGTTACCCCACAGTCTGTCTGCTTCTGAAATGTTAAGGGAGGTTTTTACAGTATCCCCCTACGCTGTGAAGCATCTCGTAGTGGCACAGTCTTACCAAACTTGGATCATTTACTCAGAAGCAGCAAGGAACGAAAGTTATCTAACCATGTGATAAGATGCCTACTGTCCTACTGGACAAAATACTATTTTGTATGTAGATTGACAACAGTGTATAATCTTTGCCAGCTCTTACATAGATTTCCATTCACCTGTCTAGCCCAATACTGTGCAGCTGTAATTGTATGTGACTGGACTTGAAATAGTAATGAGAATACCTACAATCAATACCAAGGACCCAGAGCTACCTTTAGAGGAAACGATTTTTAGATTTTCAAACCTCTCCGCTTGGGGTCTGCTTCAGAAATCAGCCAGGACTCAGGAGGGGATTTGGCTGCTTAAAAAAAATGTATTTCTTTAGTCCATCATTGCCAGTGAATTCAAACGAGCAGGAAAGGGGGTTAGAGATGGAGGAGGAGGAGCAGGAAAATGAGGAGTGTAATAGGTAGGAGAAGGAGGAGGGTAATGGAGGTAGGTGGAGGAGGGGAGGAGATGAGGGGAGGATGGGTAATGAGAGCTGGCTCCAACACTTTTGGTTCAGCTCGAATTTAAAACCCCGCCAATCTAGGAGAGAAATAAAGAATGAGTGGAGAGACCGAGGAGGACAGAGGAGGCCTGAAATGAGCCTGGCTAACCAAGGCTATCGAGCAAGCAGCCAAGCCTGCGTCTGCTTAATTGTTCCGCTGCTGTGCTGCTGATCTCATGCATTCCCCTGTGCTGTTGTGTTTCTCCCACAGACCCAGCGCTTCACCACAGACAGAAGCTCTCAGGCATGTGTTACCAGACAGAGATCTCCAGCCTGATGGACTTCAACACTCCTGATTCCTCCCTTGACAAAGGTACCTTGGAGGGGGCGTATGGGGTGGGGGGGGCTGAGGGGTATCCACATCGGGAATACATGCAGCTGGAGTCACGGCGATGGCGTATTGTCAAAACAGAATCAGTCCGTCTTGATGAGCGCTACGCCTCCATCAGATCTGATCTGCCTGGAATTCCATGCATCCCATTCATTTCTCTAAAGTATTTCTTCTGTGTCAAGCACCCCTCTCCCATATCTGATGGCTCTTGGCTTTTTTCTACCTCTCACCTCTCACCTCTCCTCTCACCTCTCTTCCTTCTCACCTCTCTTCCTCTCTTCCTTCTTCTATTCTTCCTCTCACCTCTCACTTCCCTGATCCTTATTTCTATTGCTCTTGTGTGCCCTAACTACCAGCAGTCTAGTCTTTCCAGCTACACTCCAAGTCAAGGCAGGAAGGCAGCAGCCTTGCAGGCTTACTGTAGTGTGGCGCTGTGTGTGTTTGCCATCCACGCAGACAGACAAAACAACCTGAGAGCGAGAAACGATGAAATACGATGACAGACGGACAGACAGCTCCTGTACATGAGCAGGCAACTAGGTGGTGTGTGATGTTTGGACAGTTTCAGGGCAAAGTGTTCTTTGATAGATGGTATGCTAGTCAGGTAAGTTGTCATGTCTTTGATAACATGAGGTTAAACTCTAGCATCTGACAATGTCTCTCTCGCTCCGGGCTAAAACACTGGTTTGATAATCCTGTAGCCTGTTTCAGGAACACACAAAACAGGTTCTGAGGTCATTCCTGTAGAGCATGGTAGACCCGGTGTGTAAAGGATTCTACGCGTCAGGTGGATTCACCATGTCCTCTGGAGTGACTTGCAGCTGTTTGCCATTAGGTGGAGGTAGAGTACATATTTTACCTGGTTAAACACCTGAGGCAGAAGCTATAACCTGTTTGTGGGTGTGTTAGGAAAGAATGAGCGTCATTGTGCAGCTAGGAGGGGTTGCTGGAGGGAGGGGCTAAGGGTGGAAGCAGAATGGTTGGAATGGAAACTGCCAACAGGTGTGTTCCTGTAGATAGAGAGGTGGAGAGAGAGAAACAGGGAGAGACAACCCCCTCACGAGAGACCAATTCCTGGTTATCTGGCTGGGTGGAGCCACCATGCAGAGCTAGTGAGCGAGCGACTGAGTAGCTGGCTGGCCTTGGAGTTTTCCCGAGCGGTTCGTACGTGTGTGAGAGTTATGTCTGCCAACAATGAGATCACACACCAGCCCTGACCGTGGAGTCCTACGGAGCGTGTGCGGAGGAGGACATGAGGTCCGAGAAGGAGGAGGGGAATCCCGGTGAGCCGTGCAGAGAGAGAGAGCGAGAGAAAGAGGGGAGCTAGTGGACGAGACAGAAGTGTGTTTACTGTAGATAACCAAGATTTAAAAACAGGTGGTGTCTTTGGCTAGTGGGGAGGAGGTGTGTGTGTGTGTGTGTGTTTAGGCAGGGGGGGGGATATACTGTAATTAGAATGTAGTTGCATGTCCAGGTGTTTGTTAACACTGTCATTGTATCTGTTGATTCAGAGCAGTCTGAATGAATAAGGTAGAGTTTAGAACTCAAACCTATTTCTGGTAGCTACCATGAACGTGTCTCTGGTCTATGGAGTTGTTGTTTTTGGACATCTGGAGACTAGAATCTCCAGCAGCTCCAATACTTGGGTTCACTTGGACGTTCCTCCTACAATCAGACAGTAGTTTTTGTGTGTATATACTGGATATCTACCTACATTTTTTTAAATGTGACTTTGTCAATCTGCATCAATATGGTAATCTGACAGATGAAGCACTGTATTTGAGATTTGACTGTTAGAGAGGATATTCTGTGGGTATTTACTGTACATGGGCAGCTCAGTGAATTTTAAGCATATTCTGGGCATAATCAGACAAAAGGCAGTAATCTAAGGGGATTACAAATGGTGGAGGCCTGCAGTAACAGGACAGGGGTCACATTCATTTTAAACTCAATCCATTCAGAATCAAACTAAATCCAATTAAATCTAATAGTTTACATTCAGAAGTTTCCTTTTCTGCCAATGGTCCTGAGTTGAAATGATGTTTGGCCCTTTTTTGAATGCTAAGATAGTACCAAGATAGTCACAACTTCTCCAGCCTTGTCTGGGTCAGTGAGATCCTAGCAGTGTCCTAACTGTCTCTACTGGAGCACTGATTGTCCACATCCACACTGTTTTATAACATGATCTACTCTGTTTGACTAAATGTCCTAAACTGGTTTGGTTTCGACTTAACTGTATCCCACTGAAATGGACTTGGTGTGTGTGTGTGTGTGTGTGTGTGTCTGTGTGTCTGTGTGTCTGTGTGTGTAGGCTGATGGTATTTGAGAGGATGAGGCAGAGCTGATCCCAATGGCTATGTAGCGTGACTGAACTAGTCCATACCCAGAGGTTCTCTCTCTCTCTTTCTCACTCTCTCACTCTCCCTCCTCTCTCTGTCTCCAAATTGCTAAAGATAATGAATTTGACCAAACTGAATTGTAGTACCAGATGTCACTATCGGGGCTAGTTCCACACTTCACACACACACACACAGAAACTACACACACACACCCACATGCACCCTCACACGTACGCTCTTTCTTAGCTAGGATCCCTCAACACGGAGTGTGGCCTTGCCTATTCACAGCTTCTGTATAGATGTGCTCCTGCAGGAGGTGAGAGCACAGCATTATGCAAGTCCCTCGGGGATTACATTCACTCACTACATGCATTGACTCCTCTGTCACTTTGGCTAAAAGTGCCTTGATAAGCGGTGAACGTTGTTGATCATCCGCCAATACCGGAGTGTGTTTACGCGCTAACGCACTGCGCTTTAGCTTCTCTGGAACTCCATGTGTTTTGTTGGCTGGTGATGCTCCCCTCTCCAGAGTCCAGCCAGTGTCTCTGCTCTCTCCAGGTTGTCTCTAGTGTCACACTGACACAGCACTGGCACGGAGCCTAATCTGCTCAGAAACGTGTGAATCCATTACAGCGCCTGCTGGCATCATCTCACTGACCTCACATGAAACGTAAAACTCTGAGCAATTAATTAATGGCAGCTGGTCTCTGTGGATACAAACACACGCACGCACACCCACCGGCACACAGAAAGACAGCCGCTGATGCTGGCGCAGGCCCGCAAACACAGGCACTACAAATACCATCATGCACCTGTGGCACCTGCTTCTCTGACCAGGTGGAACAGTAGTGAGGATGTTGTGGTTAAGTGCATCCTGGATCTTGTAGTGAGACATGATCAAATAAAGCCCTTCCATGTGTTATTATAGAATAAGGTTGTTCTACAAGCGCAGACTGAAGAGGTGAATGTGTGATGTGTGAAAGCATTCAAGCAGGGCAGAGCCTTGTTTGAATGCTTTCAACCACTTACCTTCCATCTCCTCTTCCTTATGTTACCGTGTCAGCTATGCGACCACTAGTCCCTGGGTCTAAATATGACAAGGGACTGCTGTTTACAATGACCTGCAGTATGCTTTTATTCGGCAGCACAGCTTGTCTTTTGCTTCCACACGCACACACATTCTTAATATAGCTTTTCTGGGAATGTTTACAACCACTGTGTCTAATCTGTGTTGCTCCCCCAGAGAATCGGAAGAGATATTCACTGAATGAATGCATTTTTGAACCGTTTTTTTCACGTGCGTTCGCGTGTGTACATGCATGTTTGTGTAATACGTGTGGGTGTACGTAGATGTGTGTGTGTGTGTGTGTGTGTTTGTTGTGTCCTGCATTTCATGTGGATTCAATGTTATCCTCTTATATAAGGCCCCTTATTCAGGTCACACTTTTGTCTTGAGTTGTATAGTCGATGCTCTTTTTGGTTGGAACGGAGATTACAACACGTCTTTCAGTGGCTGCTTCTCTTACCAGATGTTCGTTTAGGAGCTCCTAGCCTGAGAGTGACTGGAGGTGATAGTGAGGAACGGAGGATGAGACGCCAGCATAAGATCCTGGCTGATATCTGCTTGATGTGGTTGGAATCTGCCTGTCATCTCCTTACGCTGATTGTCTCTGTGCCGTCATCGCCACAGGCCTCAGCTCAGCAGATACGCGCACACGCACACACAGTCGTCACACACACAGTCGTCACACACATAGCCACACACGCAGTCGTCACACGCACAGTCGTCCCACACATAGCCACACACACAGTCGTCACACGACAGTCGTCACACGCATATGCACACACACGCACAAACTCACTCGTCGCTGACTGCATCCATAAACGCTCAAATATCACATCGAATATCAAATATCACATCGAATATCAAATATCACATAGAATATCGCATAGAAAACAAACACACTGACCCAGACAGCAGGCACACCCGGGCTGGTGCACACCTAGCTCCCCTGTGAGTGGGGGAGTAAATACACTGTATCTAAGAGTGTGTTTGTGCATGACACACAGCTGCTCCGCAGCCGGAAGCAAACTCAGAGCTGGATGTAATTTATTCATAACGATCCCCAGTCTCTGCTACCTCACTTGCAGGCACCCCAACCTCATAAAACATTGTAATAAAAACAGTAAATGAATCAAACCGAAGAAAAAGGCTCATCAGCAAGTTAATGCTAATACTATGTGCATGTGTGCACGCACTAATGTGGCTGTAAAAATGGAAGAATGACAGGGTTTTGAACAGTACGACACCGTCGAGACCGGAACCTTCTTCCTGATCTTTACTACGTCTCTGTAGCTTTTCTTTTCCTTGTATCCGGACACCCTGTTTCGCAGTGATTCTATCGAGGAAGTGTTGAGTCAAATACCGCCAATGTGCATCATCTATGTTTTTGTCGAACTCATCTGAGTGAGGACAGCTGTATTAGTCATGACCAAGTCACCTGTCTAGATAAATACTATCTTACTTCCTGTTTCTGGTGACACGGAGAACCTTGGCCTTGCTGTACAGGTGGCCACGAGATCAAGGTATGGGAACTGTCCCAGAACACGTCTCGTGACAAGAATCGGATGTGACAGGTGGAGGCAGTGTGGTTGGAAGCTTCGACCTCACCCTTGTCAACGTTAGATGTGTCACCCCTGGAAGTGCTCATTAAAAGTAATGGCTTATCTTAAGGAATGTTGTCGTGTCACTGATATCATTTCCATGGTATTTCGAGATGTGTTCTCAGCTGTCTGTGGCTCTACTCTGCTGCGTTCCGCGATGTTCCGCGATGTTCTAAGGGTTCAGCCTGAGGAACTCGGGGGGGGGGGCCATTCGGATTTTCGAAGTCAGATGAACGGTTTCCGCGTCCTGAGGGTTCATGTGGTGCTTCTCCTTTAAGTAGAATGACTCTGGTGATCTCTCAGCTGAACAGTGTCTTAAAACCTCGTTAGTCTGTCCCCCCCGGGTCCCCTACCATGACTGAGTGTGCCAGAGCTGCAGACAGATGCCAGGCCACCAGGGGACATGCACATCCTGAGAAAAATAGTGCCGAGCAACGTGGACTCGTAGAAGGATCCAGAACACTCCCAGCCGTCTGTCTCTCTGCTTTCTGATGCCAGATTATTGTGGGAATTTACAATCAACTGGTAATCCAAGGATTGGAAGACTTTGGACCATATTGTGAGATTATCTTGCCCCCTACTAAGGCTCGACCAATGAAATGAAATCAATTGAGGCACAGACTTCTTGATTTTATAATGATGATGGCATACATTACCGCATGTTAATTTTCTTATCATTTCATCAATGCATGATTTGCACGTTTCTGCATGACTGGCATGGATCTGCTCCTTTCCACAAGCCTGGTTTCTACAGTGCCAGGTAGTTGGCCATTTCCTGTATTTACACTATAAATTTACATCTGAAACAACACAATTCATTGATAGTTTCTATCTTATAAAAGGTCAATGTTGCTGTTTGGTACATTCGTTCGAGTACCGATTATGGTGGAAAGTGTTCACAAATGAAAATATATGCAAAACATGTACGTATGTGTTTGTGATTATGTTTTGAAAAGACCTTGGCTTGCCAGTCATTTTATGTAAGCTAATTGTCTCCAAGCTAAATAACATTATGCTTATAAGTATAAGTACAAACACATTTACATAATCAACTTGCCAATAAGTATGTGGATATACAAAATCAGCACAGTGAATAAACATAATAAGTGAAATTCTTTAGAAAAGGATAAATACAATAAAAATGTATGAAGCGCTGATGAACTATATTTAAATTTGACTTGAAGTATAATATTCTTGTGCTTGGAGAGCTTTTGTCCTGTGGCTAATTACCCGCTAACTGCATAACATTTTTAACATGGGAATAAAGCAGAGAGGCAAATAATACAGTTTTACTATCTGTTAGTCTAATGGCTTCCAAGGGGACGCTTGTTGGAATGACGGATGAGTCTGCTTCTGTACGCCATCCACACAGGATAGCTGTGTTGGAGAACAGAGCACAGGATAGCTGTGTTGTGGAACAGAGCACAGGATAGCTGTGTTGTGGAGCAGAGCACAGGATAGCTGTGTTGTGGAACAGAGCACAGGATAGCTGTGTTGGAGAACAGAGCACAGGATAGCTGTGTTGTGGAACAGAGCACAGGATAGCTGTGTTGGAGAACAGAGCACAGGATAGCTGTGTTGTGGAGCAGAGCACAGGATAGCTGTGTTGTGGGGCAGAGCACAGGATAGCTGTGTTGTGGAACAGAGCACAGGATAGCTGTGTTGTGGAACAGAGCACAGGATAGCTGTGGTGTGGAGCAGAGCACAGGATAGCTGTGTTGGAGAACTAACTGAGTGGATTTCTGTTTCCCACTGAGCATTGGCAGTGCTGAGGGCCACCAAGAGGCAGTGGATAAGGACTAAGACTAGTGCCCATACACTCTTTCTAACTCACAAAGAATATCATAGATGAAACATCCATGTTTCCCCCTGATATGCTGCACACCTGGTCTTGCATAGATGGATGCCTTATGTCTTTGGTAAAACACAGAAGCTTCCAGAGCCTTTGGCTGACCTCTTCTCTCGCCCTCTGTGATGCCAATGGGCAGTGATTATCTCAACCCGACGTTGAGTTTGAGAGTGTGCGTTCGAGTGTGTGTGTGTGTGTGTGTGTGTGTGTGTGTGTGTGTGTGTGTGTGTGTGTGTGTGTGGAACGGGTGAGGGGGCGTAAAGGACTGAGACAGGATCAATAGGATGGTGTATTTGAGGGAATTATAGCACTAATAGCTCCTGTGGAAATCCCCTTCTCTGTTCCCACACCAATCTCTTCATAGCAAGCCCTCACCATTTTTCCTCTTTTCTTTTGGTGGTCAGTTTGCAGTCCTGATGGCCTGTCCTCTATAGATCCACATCATATCCTCAGAATTCCCTCCCTTAGTGAACCTGTTGACTGTGAATTTTTTGCTTTTATCATGGCGAGGCTGAGATCACAGGCACCAACTGGATCCAGGGCTACACTTCCCCACACCTGCACTCTTGAAGCCCAGACACCACTTCACACCCTGGGTTCTGTCTCAGTCTAAAGAGCGGGCCCTTCTTCCCAGAATGGATCGCAACTGCAGCTATTCATGTGGACTCCAGACGCCCAGAGATCACACCGGGGTCACAGTCAGGGCCACCGCTTCCATCCCCTGGCAGCTCACTGATCGGGCGGCGGACGCTTTCAACAGCCCGGGAAGCACCACTCCGCCCGGCTCGCCCTACGCAGCGATCAAACGCATCAGCTGCTCCGTCTGGGAGGAATAAGGAAGCTTGTAGGTGGACAGATGAATAAGCGGATTTAACCGGCAAGAAGGCAGCCAGAGATTGCTCTCTCCAGGAAAGCAGCTCTCTGTGCCTTATACTGTATAATAGAGAGCTGCTTGGTGTGTCTAGGCTGTCTGTGCAGACGGTGACCGATGGACTGTCCCTGCCTGCCTTATCTGGGTCTCTGCAGCCTCCTGCTGCCTGGCTGCGGGCCTGGCTTCCTCTTTCACACACGTGCTGGCCCGCGCACACATACACACACACACACACCCACACAGCCAAACACAAGCACGCAGACTCACACACACACACGCAAATACTGCCAAGCACATATACTTAGGCTCACACGCACACACAGGCAAAATATGCACACCTGGAAGAACACATGCACACACTATCTCCTTAGACCAGACACAACTTGCTGCAGAAAAACAGTAGTTTGGAACATGCATCTTTCTTGTCATCATTGGCTCGCAAGCTAGAGTCTAGTGGAGCCCTCTGAAAGAGGAGGAGGCTAGTTATGGAAACTAAGTTGGAGTTTCCAAACTTTCTTTTTCTTGAAGCGCTAACTTGTCCGACAGAGGAACAGTGTTAAAAGTACCGAAAGGTGCTGGCGTGACAGACTGGTCTGTGTCTATCAGCAGGTGGCTGTCAGGGACTGGGGCTTGCGTGTGTGTTTCCCTGTGTTGTCGTTCCCTTGGCTTCCTGCGCCTGAGTATCTCTCTCCCTGGAGGCTTGGAGGAAAGCCTCCTCCGTCGAAGGAAAACACACCAAGCTGGAAAACATGGACGAGGTCGGAGGCTTGTGGGGCTGGTATTTTATAAGGGAGCTACATCAAGCTGCTCTCTGTATTGCTGTAGTGTGTGTGTGTGAAGCATAGTCAGCCTGAGAGCTGAGTTGCCACTTCTTATATGTAGGTGTGTGTGAGTGTGTGAGTATTTGTATTCTCAAAGCAAAAAAGGTGACAAATAGCTTGCGTATGCTTCTCTTTTCACACGCTTTTTCCATTTTAATCTCTGCTGCTTTTTTCCCTCCTTTCGCTTGCTCCTCCAGCTCTCCCTGACTCCCAGGCCGTCTGTTTCCTCACCCTCGCAACGCGTCCTTCTGCTCCAACCTTTCACTCCCTCACTCCATCTCTCCTAGTGACGGCAAGAATGCGTTTCTGCCGTTTTTCTGTTTTCAGTGGTACAGCTAGCTTAATGAATGTTTCTCTTCTCTGTGCGTGTGTGTCTGTCTGCGTGCGTGTGTCCAGTGCTGCTGCGTGAGGAGGTGTGTCAGCTGCAGGAGGAGGTGCATCTGCTGCGTCAGATGAAGGACATGCTGTCTAAGGACCTGGAGGAGAGCAGTCAGGGCTCGTGCTCGGCCACTCTGCTGTCCGCCACGCAGCTTCGGGTTCAGCTGGGCGACCGGGAGCAGGAGCTGGACCGCGCCAAGGAGGCCTTGCAAGGTCAGGACCTCTAGACTAAACGCAAGCTGTTCACCTTGACCCTCAGTCTGAGTGCTGAGATGCACACCGAACCTAAACCCAGAAACCTGCCGTTAACCCCTGGCTATACCTTCACTCTTTTCTTTTAAACATCTAAGATCGTTGTTTGGCTTTTTTGTGGGGAGTGACAGTGCAGTGGTAGTAACAGTGCAGTGGTACTGACAGTGCAGTGGTAGAGACAGTGTAGGGGTAGAGACAGTGCTGGGGTAGAGACAGTGCTGGGGTAGAGACAGTGCAGTGGTAGAGACAGTGCTGGGGTAGTGACAGTGTAGTGGTAGAGACAGTGCTGGGGTAGTGACAGTGCTGGGGTAGTGACAGTGCAGGGGTAGAGACAGTGCTGGGGTATTGACAGTGTAGGGGTAGTGACAGTGCTGGGGTAGTGACAGTGCAGTGGTAGAGACAGTGTAGGGGTAGTGACAGTGCTGGGGTATTGACAGCGCTGGGGTATTGACAGTGTAGGGGTAGTGACAGTGCTGGGGTATTGACAGCGCTGGGGTAGTGACAGTGCTGGGGTAGTGACAGTGCAGAAAGACATCCCCCAACACCAGCCCTCACCTCACCGATATGAACCGAAACCTGGCAGCTTCTACACCACCATTCTAGACTGTATATATTACCTTGTAGCCTATCATTAAGTTCAGAAGGGTAGCTGGAATGTATGCTATGTTAAGTAACATATCTTGCCATCAGTGCCAAAGACTATCTGATTTGGTGAAAAGATATTATCGTCAGATTTTCTTTAGAGGCAAACAAACAAGCTTGTTTGATATTTCTCTTCACAAGGAATGAGGGACATCTCTTCTGCTCTGGGAAACTCTAGTCAATCTTTATAGTATTAGCTGTAGTTCCATAAATGGCTACACATACCCACGAGCACACGCGCAAATATTCGGGGTTTTCAAAACACGGTCGGTTTCTCTTTGGCAAGAAAAAGTTGAATGCTATGTGGAGCATGTGTTGAAACATAGCCTTCATACCAGTGCTGACTGTGGTTTGTCATATGGTTTGGAAATGGTCCTACCCTCCCATTGCAGGAAAAATATGAACCGGTAAAACTTCTTTAATATACTTCCTGTTTTCTACAGGTATGTTTTCTGTCATAGCTGACTAAAATATGGTGGAGAATATAGGGAGGTGTCATGTAGATTGTCAGCGTCTGTTTATCAAAACTGCCTGTGAAAAACAAAGGATCGCATCTGGTTTCCCCTTTCTCTGTGGTTGTCATGCCAACTTGAGGAACAGGTGTCAGGCACTCCTAAGCGCCGAGCTTTCGTCTAACTTGCACAGAACAGGTCTTGATGTTGAGTGAGAGCGCTTATGGCAGGAGGTGATCCTGAGTCATGAATGCTTCATGACTGACACGTGTGTTGAAGTGTTCAGGAGCAAGACAGGTTGTCACCTGGGTTGTCTCTCTCCTTCTCTCCTTCTCTCTGTCTCTCCCTTTCTCTCCCCCCACCCTCCCTCTCCATTCTCCCCTCCCTTCTCTGCCCCCCCCCCCGTCTTTCTCTCTAATTCTCCTTCTCTCTCTTTTTCTCTCTGTCGTTCGGAGTGCCATATGTTGCCAGTCTCTTGTCAGATAAGTCCACTTAATCCCCACACCCATCATTTGGCATGGTTTTGTTTAGTGGATGAGTAGGTGACCACTTACGTAGTGAGATGATTACATCATACAGGACGACATCATCACTGCGAGCTGTTGATGTCGAAATAGTACTTTACGGCTCACAGCCAGATATAGGGACACAGGGCCATCTAGTGACGGCTTTAAGTAACTGCAACAAAACCTCCAACAAAATCTGGTCCTGCATACGCAAACGTGTGTGTGTGTGTGTCATAGCCATGAAGGAGGACCGTAAGCGTCTGAAGGTGGAGAAGGCAGACCTGGTGAACCAGATGCAGCAGCTTTACACCACCTTGGAGAGCAGGGAGGAACAGTTACGTGACTTCATCCGCAACTACGATCAGCACCGAAAGGTACCCACACACATACACACACTTGTTCACAAACACACCCACACTCTCACACATACATACACACAAACACACACATGCTGGTGTTCATGTCCAACTCCCATACAAACCTCCCAAAGGTTGAACATATTTGTGACTTTGTTCACTTGGTTTCAACATGTTCTACTACACGCACGCTCGCTGACAGGGACTTCTGGTTTTCTGTGTGTGTGTCAGGAGAGCGAGGATGCAGTGAAGGCCCTGGCCAAAGAGAAGGACCTGTTAGAGAGGGAGAAGTGGGACCTGCGGAGGCAGAGCAAGGAGGCTGTGGAGCAGGCTAACCTGCTGCGCTCACACATGGACTCCAAGGAGAACCGCATCAAGGAGCTGGAGGCTGAGCTCACCATGGTGTGTGTGTGTGTTTATGGGAGGGGAGAGGGGATTACATGTCAACGTGTCAATCCATAACTTGGTGGTTGTTCGTATACCCATATATCCATTCCCTAATATTCCTTACGTGTCTGCCCCTACCCTCTGTGTGTCTGTGCCAGGCCAAGCAGTCTCTGGCCACTCTCACCAAGGACGTGCCCAAGCGGCACTCAGTAGCCATGCCCAGCGCGGCTGAGCCTGTGGTGAATGGCAGCCAGGAGTGGGTGATGCAGGCAGACCTGCCCCTCACTGCTGCTATACGGCAGAGCCAGCAGACCCTCTACCACGGACACACCTCCGACAGGCAGGGTAGGTCTCTCCTCTCCGCCTCTCTCTGGCTCCATGGACCACGCTCTCTTCTGTTTCGGGGGTCTTCTCAGCACCAACCACCTGCTGACTGTGCGTGTGTGTGGGTGTGTGTGTGTGTGTGTGTACAGCTGTGATTAGGGTGAGTCCCTGTCACTCCCGCCAGCCGTCCATCATCTCGGATGCCTCAGCGGCGGACGGCGACCGCTCGTCCACCCCCAGCGACATAAACTCCCCCCGCCACCGGACCCACTCCCTCTGCAATGTAAGAGCTGCCTGGCCCCCCCGACCAAGTAAACACACCTCTCTATAAGTACCCGCCTCCTCTCGTGTGGCCTGCCTGTCTGTCTGTCTGTCTGTCTCGAGGCCTGTCTGTCTGTTACTGTGGTGCAGTGTCTGTCATTGCGGTGTCTGTCTGTCACGTGCTGTGCTATCGGTCTATTCTGCTTTGTGGAGCCTGTATGTCTGTCTGTCCTGAATTTGTCCTTGTGGTATGTGTCTGTCGACCTGTCTTGGATATTCTGCCTGCTTATGAAGTAATTCAGTGTTGTGATTCATTCATTAAGCTCATGATAACAGTATTCGTAGCCTGGATTTGCAAGCTCAATATTCTTCTCCTCTTCTCCCTTCCTTCTCTCCCTGGTCCAGTCCATGGAGGAGTTGGACGACCAGAAGCGTAAGAAGAAGAAAGAGAAGTTGACTCTGGGCTCACTCTCGCGGGTTTTTGGTCGGGGGAAGCAGCGCAAGTCCATGGACCCGGGCTTGTTTGATGGTACACCCACCCCCGACTATTACATAGAGGAGGACGCTGACTGGTGATGGGGCTGTGTGGTAAACCTGTGTGTGCACGTGTGTGCGTTGTGTATGTTGTGTGTGTGTGCGCGTGTGCATGCGTGTGCGCGTGTTTGTTTGTGTTTGCCTGCTTATGAATGAGTAAGCCTGGGGCGAAAAATTATTTATTATTTCGAAATGTGTGTTCATCCTGCCTCAAGTGCAGGGAGGGATGGGTCAAATGAGGCTGTTGTTGTTCATTGTTCCAAACACAAGCCTGTATACAATGCCAGTCAAACGTATGGACGCACCCTCCCATTCAAAGAAATGGGACAGTGTGTCCAAACTTATGACTAGTAGTGTACTCATTGTTTAATTATTTGAAACAATTTTGATAATACTTAACCCAGGTTTGATGTGTTTGCTTAGAGGGTGTGTGTGTGTGTGTACGTATGTTGCCAAGTGTGCCCGAAAGACAAACCTGACAGAGAACAGCTTGCTCCATGTACATTGCCCCCCAAAATGTATGTATGTAAATGAGATATATATTTATAGATGTACATGTATGCATATTTATATATGTTTACATGTATATAAATATATACATGGATTGTTTTGTGTGGATATGTTTATGCTGTGTTATTCTCTTTGTGTCTTAATAAGTATGTTTCATTTTTACAACTGGACACTTGAAGGACTGCTGTGCACGTGTAGATAGGAAATGACGTGCACCTAGTGTTTGTAAATGTATTTTTAACATTCATATTTGACTGTTGCTTTGACATTCTTTTGGCCCTTTTTTACACCTCAATTCTCAGTCAGATTCAGGCATGTTGTGAAGGGAGGGTTAACATGGAGAACACCCATAAGTGGTACAAGTACCTTCCCAGTTGCTGGTTGGATAGTGATGACACTACGTCTAGAGTATGTGTGCGGTTCCGCTTGTCCTCCAGAGTTAACCCCTTACTGGCTTGCCAACACATCCAAGCATCTGTTTCACAATGTTCTTTCACACAATAGGAGCAAACAAAGACAAGTTTTGACATTATTCCATGAGAGCCTCTTTGAAGCTGCTGCTCTAAAGCTAAAGGGCTGGCGAAAGCTAAATCCTGGAACCAGTTCGAACCAGTCCACCGAGTCAGGTGTCTGATTAGACTCTGATCACGCTCAGGCCTTGGAACATCACTTTAGTTTCTCCAGATCAATGCTGTTAGCTGTGCCAAAGTGGAGCGTAGGCATGTGCACTGAAACACCCGCTAGAGTCTCATGATCACGTGTAGAGTAGTCGTTCGACCTCTCAGCCCAAAGTTAGCCGGGTTATTAACGCTGTCAAACACCCTGTGTTTCCTCATTTCCCTCATAACTCACCCCCCTTGTCCCCCAGCCCAGTGTACCTACCCACACATTCTAATGGATCCCATTCTTGCATTCCAAATGCAAGGCGCTCGTCTTTTCCATCGTTTTCGTCTCTCGTGTTCTTACGGAAAACAACCTTTTCATGTTTCTAGCATTTGTGTCTCAGATTGTTTTCTTCAGAATGCTTTTTGTAATTAAGGATATGTGGCATAAAAGAGTAACTCTATTAAAGTATTTTATTTAAAGAATGAGAAGTAACTGAGGGAAAGATGGACTGTCCTCAGCTTTGACTGGCAGATGATTTGATCGTATTCAACATGAAAGCAATTCAAATGAAACCTTATTTTAAAATAAAATCAGCGACAACTAAATATGTATGGGCGTGCCTGTGTTCTGTGTGTAATCTGTTCCTGTGTCCTGATGTCCCTCTCACTCTCCTGCACTGGGGATACCCTCCATTCACAATGTTGTTTTACCTGCTCATACCCTTGTTCACTCCACTCTATTCGAGGATTGGGTGAAAAGACGAATCCAAGTCAAAACTCTAATCGCAGGAGATCTGTTAAGGCCTGGGAAAAAAGGGTGTGGCAGGAGGTAATGGAATGGAATGTACCCCATGTGTAATGGTAACTCCCCTACCTGGTAGTCAGTAACTCTTCATCTGTGATGACCAACTCCATTTCCCTGATGGTTTAAGGCGGGATCCAAACTAAAACTGTGTTAAAAAGAAAACTCTGATATAGAAAATGACCGAATGTTGAAACGAACAGTTAGGGTCAGGTAAATCTTGACGCTAGACACATCTATGTTTTTAGAAAAGGTTTTTTTTTTTACATGCGAAACATTATCATAAAACCTGGTTGATCCGGTCTTTCTGTTGCTGGAACAGACTCAAAGGAAAAAACAACAATCTTTCTGGTCTTTAGTAAACAGACCCATTAAGGCCCCGTTGGTGTCTCTCACTCTGTCATGAGTCTGATCTAACTCACGCTCTGTCAGTCCTGTAACTGACCAAATCATTGCCAAATAACGTTCTCTTAAAACCCATACTCATTCACACCATTGCTAAATGAATAATATGTAAATCGGGATTTGAAAGTCAAATGCCTGACTAAACGTTGTTTACTCTGAGACTGGCTTTAATTGCAATTTTGCCTCTACGTAATATTCCCCTGATGTTTAGTTTCGTATTTTAGCAGAAGTAGGTGATGGTAAGTTTGACACTGGTGCCCCCTGCTGTATCAAACTGTTTTAGTTGGTTGGAAAACTACGAATTATTGTTTGTTGGTTAACCTTGTCCTATGTGGAAAATAGTCCCAAACTGTCCCACAAGCCCTAAAACTATGTACATTAACAGAGATAGGAGCTTCGTTTGAGAGACAACGGTGGCTATTGCACCAAGCCAACCAGAAAGGCGAGTTGTAATCTTGCTTTTGGCTCAGAGGGCATGTTGTCCCTGGGTGTAGTCCTGCTAATGGCTGATCAAGCTCCAGGGCTCTTTGGCACTACGGACGTGTTTTTGTTCCTACAGGAACTGCTGAAATCTGTCTTCGTGTCCTTATATCTCCCAGAGGGTTAGCTCGCCCTGGTCACATTATTGGTGCCTTGATACAGCTCAGAGGAGAAGAGTCGTTTAAAGACCATTCAGGTTTCTGCTGATTGACAAAGCCTCTCCGTTTTCTGTTGTGAAAGCTTTCTCAGTTGACACATTTTCATTTCTCAATTCCTTTGACTTCCCAAAACCCCTCCCTCTACTACTCTCTAACTCCCCCTGGCCAATCCAGACTCGGACAGCCTCTCCAGCCTCACACAGCAGAGCCTATCAGATGGAGAGGAGCAGCTGGACCGCCTCCACCAGGCGGAGCTAACTCGGAGCACACCCATATCACAGTGGAGAGCTGGGGCAGTGCAAGCCTGGCTGGAGGTTGTCATGGCAATGCCCATGTACGTCCGCACTTGCTCTGAGAACATCAAAAGTGGCAAGGTACTGTTTAGATTTGCAATCCATTGTGTGTGTGTGTGTGTGTGTGTGAGTGCTATGTGTATGTGAGTGAGTGAGTGAGTGAGGGTGTAAGTGCAGGGCCAGATGCCAGAGTGCTGAGTGTGGAGGTGTGTCCTGCAGGTGCTGCTGGCTCTGACAGATGAGGACCTGGAGCTGGTGCTGGGCATCAGTAAGCCCTTACACCGCAGGAAGCTACGCCTCGCCATCGAGGACTACAGGAAGGCGGAGGGGAACCAAGGGTGAGCAGCACCTCTCTCTCCCTCCCACATGTGCACTGGCACACACACTGGAACAAAGTAGACCCCAAGGAACAATAGGTGATGTCTCTCTGACTTTAAGACACTCCTGTTATTTACCATTAAGAAAGAACACCTGGCGATTGTATAGGGTACCCGCTAACGTCATGTTTGACACTGTCGTGTACTGTGCTGTCTCTGTCACATGACCACTGTTTGTGTTTTATCTCAAAGTTGACCTCATGTTGCGTCTCTTTACCGTGCATGCTTCCACAAATTTCCGCTATGGGATAAAATAAGTTGTTCTGATTGAACTGAATCCCTTAAAGGAGTTTCAGATTAAGCCATCATTCCTCACCCACCATCATCCCTCTTTGACCAGGCTCTCCAAGGCCGCAGAGATGGACCATCACTGGGTGTCCAAGTCTTGGCTGAGTGACGTGGGCTTGTCCCAGTACTCCCAGTCCTTCCACAGCCAGCTGGTGGATGGTCGTCTGCTCAACACCCTCTGCAGGAGGGACCTGGAGAAACTTCTCAACATCACTAACCAGTTCCACCAGACGTCACTGCTCATGGCCATCCAGCTTCTGCAGATGCTCAACTTTGACAAAGATGTCCGTGCTGGTCATTCTTATTCAGCCTTTGAATGCTGCTTTGCATTTGGCGTTTGACTGTATGTTTGGGTTTGACTGCATGTCTGTTGTGGGATGTGTTTCTGCAGGCCTTGCAGGCCCGCAGGACCAGGTGTGAGAGGCAGGACATCGACCCCATAGTCTGGTCCTGCCATCGAGTCATGAAGTGGATCAGAGACATTGATCTAAAGGTTAACTGCCCTTTTTCACTGTGTTCTATTCAGCAGTGCTCCTCAAGCTTCATCCTCAAGGGCCACTGTCTTGTCTGTTTTAGATGTTATCATGGTAGACCCGTATTTTGAATCAGGGTGTGTTGGAGCTGGAAAAACTCTAAACCATGAAGGACAGTGGGTCCTGAGGACCATGGCTGAAGACCACTACTACACAGGCTTCATAGTCACAGTTACTGGATTACCTGTTACCTGTTATCAATGAAGAACACTGTGATTTAACTCCAGGAAGTTCAATTCCACATTTAACACAGTGTCTTCACCCTTTATTGTGGGTGTTGCTCCATGCAGGAGTATGCAGACAGTCTCCTCAGCAGAGGAGTCCACGGAGCTGTGATGGCCTTAGACCCGTCGTTCAACCCTGAAGTCATGGCCAGGTTCCTGGGGATCCCCGCCCACAAACACATGCTGCATCGTCACCTGTCTGAGGAGATGAAGGTCCTTGCCATCCCTCTCAGGTAACCATCATAGATCCGTAGGTCAGATCAAATGCATTTGAAGCATTTTAAAGGGGACAGATAAATTGTCTGAGAAACAGACTTTCATCTGTACAATTAGTTTTTCACTCAGTAAGTCAACGTACATGATGAAGCTAGATATGTAGCTATACACAAAACGTTTGCAGAGAGAGGTTTTAATTGCTTCAATAGACATGATTGTGAAGTGAGTGACTGTTTACGTGGATAAGGGTTTCTGACAGCCTTACTGCCTGTTTCAGAAGCAGCAAAGAGGAAGATGACGAGGCATTAGAGCCCCTCCCACAATCCCCCGCCCTTCCCGGCCGCTACGCAGAGGAAAGACTATCAGGAAGAAGAACGTCCGGCAAGGTGCGTGGTTCTCTTGATTTTAATCCAACAGATTGTGCTTGATGTGTTGCTTATTTAAATACATCTGTCGTACCTACATCAGTTAGATCCCATTGATTTACATGTTCCTCATAATGCGATCTTTTCCTTTGAACTCATTTTCCTAGAGTCCTCTGCGGTTGAGTGGAAAGAACCAGTCAGATGAACGGAACCTGGTGTTCCATGGCAGCTGTGGTACTCTGCCCAAAGAGGCCCGTGTACAGGCAGTGCCAAGGGCCAAGGGTAGCCCAGTGCTTACCTACAAGACTGTGGAGATCACCAACGTGTGAACCTCTGATAGTGTTGGGAAATCGGACTGGTTGCTAACCACAGATCAATGCCGAGACGTGTAACAAAAACATGTTTCCTGTCGTCAGCTGTAGGAATAATACACATACTCATCTGTTGATTTACCCTGCTGCTTGCACCTCAAGAGGTCTGAAGCTGTTTACGTACGATGGATGCATGAACTTGATGCCTTAGCAATGGAAACATTTTATAACTGAGCGAACTCCATAATATAAATTGCATAATGTCCACCTCTCCAGTTTGGATTAACTACTGTCTGAATCTATGTTTTTGAATCTGAAAGATATCGATTTATTGTTTAATTTAAAATATACTTTAATGAATTGCCAGCTGTAGCTGAAAATCATACTCTTTTTCTGATCAGTCCAAGTTTACCAAGCTTCAAACAATCATTGTGATGTGCTTTCCGTATATATCTGTAATGTATTATTCGCATGAATATCAAAGAAAACAGTGAAAAATAAGCTTCCAGTTCCACACTTAGGAATGTCTGGGCCAAACGCAGAAATGTGTTGAATGAATTTTATAATGAATTGTTGAGTAAGGTAAGTGCACTCACGACGTTTGCGACGCACGTGTTTGTGGTTCATTCGACAGAACCAGGATAAATTCAAATTAGGCGTGTCATTACAACAGGAAGTTGCTCCCAGTCACCACACTTCCACACACTTTGTGACTATTGTCACGTTGAGGTTTAGGAATAGGCTTGTTCAAACTTTTAATATATTGTGTTTTGTGGGTAAGAAACACTTGCTGTACAGTACCTGCTATTATTTACTGTGAATGAACCTCTGGAAAACCCAATAGGCCCATGGGTTGAGAGTGTCATTTGCCTAATACGTCGATGACATACAAACTGAATGATTGTGTAAATGTGCATTGCATACTGAATTTTTTTTTTTACTGTTTAATTTAAATTTATCTTCAAATAATGGAAAATAATGCGAAATGTGCCATTGTTTTATAAACGATTGAAATGTATGTTTACAGCAGTTGTACGTTTGTTGAACCGTAGCTAAATAATGCTCATGACATACTGAACAATAAATATACAATATTTGAATCGTAAAATGCCTTTTCCGGTTGCCTAAAACACACATTATCAAGGTGAATATTTTTATCAAGTAATCAGGAATTTATATTTGCAACAGTTCAATATGGTCACTATATACAGTTTTGATTAATTTATTATCATCAAAGTAATAACTTTAGTATCTAGCCTAATTTAATTTGAGAAGCACTTCTACTATTTCTAATTGAATTGAGCGCTTTGTCATGTAAAGATTTAGTGTTCGTTATCACTTTTTTACATGAGTGTCGGTTAACCAACGCACGAAATGTTTAGTGTCCCTTTAATGCTTTTACAACCGGTGGGAGGTTTCACTCAGCAGGGTGGAATTTGGACAAAGTTCCTGTCTGTTAATCCTTGCAATCTACAAGAGCTGACACCGAGAAAAATGCAAATTAGAGTCAAATTTACCGATCGAATGCCAAATCAGGGTTGTTGACAATTTTAAGGAAAAGTAGGCAAACTTCGGGATGTTACGTCCCTGACTACACCTGCGATACTCCAGGTACCCGATTCGGAGGTTGTCCTTGGGCGTGTAGCGCTGACAGAGAGAAAAGGTAAGGTGAGGCGTTCTCACGGTCATTCGAACCTAATAATTGATTCAGAAAGTTATGATTTTGGGTGGTATTCTTTCATATGTCACTACGTCTTATTACAATGCCAGTGGTTCAAGGTATTTGAGCCAGACGTAGCCTACAAGCATTTAAGCGACAATACCGTAGTCAGTTCCTAGTTAAGGCAATCGAGGCTACTGTACGAATATTGTCGAGAAGAAACACAATGGCCACGTCTTCTTCATTGGTCTAGTTTCAATGTATGACACTTTTACTGATTTCTAAATAAGAATTGTGTGGGCAATTATGTGTAGAAAACACTGATGCTGTATCTTGTAGGCCTATTAGGCCAGTTCCAGTTCTCAAGGTAGGCATGGACAATTGTATAACAAGATATTTGAGACAGAAGCCATGTCATATTTACTCAGTGTTACATTTCCAACCACTTTAACATGTTCTATTCTGTGTTAGATCAGTCAAAGTAACAGTTGTCGCTGTGGGTAGTTTGTAATGCGCATTCTAAGGACGTATAGACACAGCCTTAATGTCTATATACCCAAACGCCTAGTGCACTGTCCAAAAAGATCTGGGATCAGTTTGGTGTCCCGGTCAAAATGGAAGGGTATATGAATACCACAACTGGGACTTGATTCCATGTCTGCCCTCTTTGTCTGAGAGTTAAGAAAACACGCTTAGTTCTGATTTATCCCACTGTACTGTAGGCTAATAAGTCACCCTGTCACATCCATTCTCTATTCTTTCACTACTTACAATAGAGCTAGTCTCATACCTCCACCCTGCACCAAACACTAGTAAAACGTATAAACAAACTGTCAAACTGACGCTGGAGACAATTGCTAGCTCCAACTTTGGACATAAAAACAGTACATGGAAAACAGAGTTACGTTTAGTTTAGAAGACATTGTTCAATCTCCATTTTGGTTTGGACCTGGCTGATGGAAGTGGATGTGATCCAACAGGTCCTTTTCTTGTTTGGACAGCGTTTCCTGTGTGATTCTGGTGTTTCCCTTCCCAGCCTGCCTCGGTGGGCAAGAGCAGGGGTCTGGGTTTCATTAGTCATAAAATGTATCCTTCCTCTCGCTCTTCCTTTGGCGAAATCCCTCCTCTAATGTGGCTGGATCTGCAACAGCCACCCAGAGGAGCAGATGTCTCTTCTACATGCAAACACTATTTTGAGAGCGTTTGAATGTTGCACAGTGGTACAAGCTTTTTCTAGTAACGTCTCCTTTTTGGGCTGTTTTTTGGCGTGCCACAACTTGGAGTCGACATTTTTCCCCCAACTGTCTCCATTCCCACAGAAGAAACATGCCAAAGCCAGTCTGCTGTATTGATATTTAACCGCACTCCATCATAACCGGTCTTCCTACCTGATTGTCAACATAGTTCAAAATTCATGAATGCTCCAGCGCACATTTGCCACTGCCTTCATGATGCGTCAACTGCCATTTTCCAAGCATTCTCTTTGAATCTCCACTGCTTCGTGTGGTGTACTGGCCACTGATGAATAAGTAACCTATTTGCCAACCCACCTGAGTCTCTCTTTCGCTGGCACATCAGCAGGGATTTAGGACATTTTATGACAAGGCCTCCACAAGACCAGAGATCACTGTAACATTTCCCAGACGTGCCTTCAGCCAAGCCCTTGCTCCCCTTCCAGGAAGCGGTCCATCCATTCACTCTCCTGACCTCTCACCTAGTCCTACACCTGAACGTGATATTGGACTTGGTCATGTGTGTCATAGTGAAAATGAAAGGGAGTGCTCTGTTGGGGTGTCTCACACTTCACATTCCTAATGTTTATCCACAGATCTCACTGCGGTCTCACCGCAGACATGATGCAGAGCCTGTTCTGGGCTGTCTTCATTATTCTTTTTAGACCAAAATAATGCATGAATGGCTCTCAATGTTTTTTTTTCCTCCCCTCTTAGAATTGCAGGTTTGTTTTGGACCCACAAGCCCTCCACCTTCTGTCCTTCTCAGTCATCGCAGTCAGTTCCACCTGGTGCGTTGAGGTTTACCCCAGCCCTTGTAGATTGATTGGTCTCTCCTGGGTTGATTGGTCGCACCTGATTGGCTCCTCCATGAGTTCCAATGGGCGCCCACAGGGCCGCAGCCCAAGCCACGGAGGCAGCAGGTCAGGCTCCCAGTACGCCCTGTGTGCCCTGGGCATCGGCCTCATCGCTCTGGGCATCGTTATGATCGTCTGGACTGTCATACCCCAGGATGGAGAAGACTCACAAACAGGCAACGTCACCTCCAACAACAACGGCTCCGCCGTCCCTACCAAGAGACCAGGGCCCAACCAAGATGGCACCGCCAAGGACAGATTAAAGGCATCGTCATCGGTGGCGTACGTGCTTGTGGGGGGAGGGGCGGCCATGCTACTGCTGTCCATATGTCTGGGGGTGAGGAACAAGCGGCGAGAGAACCAGAGGGCCAGGGACACGGTGGCGGTGGGCGCCCCATTCATGGACCACGTTGCAGGGGAGTCTGCAGAGTAAGTACTCCCTCTCTCCGACGCTAAACTTGATGCCTGTAGATACCAGTTGCTATACGACTCTAGAAGTGCAGGTAGTCAAATTCGACATTCTGGTCCAACGAGTTTGAATTTGACATTTTGGTTTTGACCCATGCTGAGAATAGTTCCTGTGTGTGTGATTGTGTTCTTTTTAGAGCAGCGCAGCAGGTCCCGGCCTACGACGTGCCCAGCTATGAGGAGGCGGTGGGCAGCGGGCAGTACCCCATCCGCCAGAGCAACCTGCGCAACAGCACCTCTCAGCTGCCGTCTTACGAGGACCTCATCAGTGCTGTGGAGGCCGAGGGGGAGGCGCCCGTCTCCAAGCCCGACGGAGCGGCCCCGGCCTCCGCCCCCCAGGCCACCTCTGGCCCCGGCCCTGCCACAGCCAATCCGCCGAGCCGCAGCAGCAGCCGGGCCAGTAGGATATTGCGCCCCCTGCGGGTCCGGAGGATCAAGTCGGAGAAGTTACATCTCAAGGACTTCCGGCTCAACATCCGCAGCCCATCCCAGACTCCCGTCGCCATCGAACCCATCACCCCTCCGCCTCAGTACGATGACAAGATGCCTGAACTCTGAAGACATCCTGTGATGCCACGAATAACTTAGGAAGACACTCCTGTGATAGCATAACACTGTGGAGAAATGACACTTCAGATACTCACCTGGATGTGATGGACTCCTAAGCATGCTGCAGAAGAATAGTACTGATCTCTAAGGGACTGGAGCTGGGTCTGGTACCACAGACAGTGTCTTCAAACCACGGGTCTGGTACCACAGAGAGTGTCTTCAAACCAAAGCCGTTACAATGGTTGTGAATCCAATGGTCAACTTGACTTTTTTTTTTTTACACAATCTGGTCTCATTTTGCTTTTTATCATTTTCACCGTATATTTATCTGTTTCAATTTTTGTTTAAAAGAAATCTTTATGTTGGGAACGTTTCAAGATCCTTTATTGGGATAGCTATGTTCTGGTGATGTAGGCATGGGATTTGGGAAATATGATAGAAATAAAATGAAATTACCAACCATTTAAAAATGTAACTATGCAGAAAAATAACTTTAACTATACATATACGTTTACTTACGGTGTTGAATGAATGGTCTTCATTTCAGCGTTTATTGTAAAGTCATGTGGTCCCTTGGCAGAAAACAAGTCCCTTTCCTGTCACTCTGCTGAATGTTTGATAGTCACATGAGACTACATTGGAGTTGGTATAAGAGACCCCATCTTTCAAAATAGTATTAAGATGAGTGACAAAAGGGAGATTGATTGTTGCTCATATTCAGCGATGACCTTGATTTTGTGATTTTATTTAAAATGGGAAGGCTGTGCAAGTTGAGAAAAACATCACAATGTCAATAGAGTTCAGAAGTCATTATATTTGTTCAGCTGTATTGTGGATATTTTTGTTATTTTCAAACACTACTGAATTAACGCCAAACTACTGAAAAATTGTTTTTAAGGGATGTAGTATTATGATCAGTGAATGTAATTATATTAATCTCTGTTTTTTTTAAAGAGCAGGGTAGGTACTAGATGCTGTTGCCATGACAAAGTAGTGTTAATGGTCAGTTTTGGTGATTGTGTATTGCTGTTTTTATGTATTTATTATAAATAAAATTAGGCAGTTGACTTTATTCCATAAAATCAATTTTGTAGATGCACTCAATAACAAGTACGATCAAATAATTAAGAAATACTGCTTCATGTCTAAATGCCAAATCCATCAATTCATACACGCCTACTCTACATTAGCTCACATAGGATTAGAATTTATGTTGAAATGAAGATTAAGACCCATATAGGATTGACATAGGTTAAACCAAAGCAAGAAGTTAATTCAAATGGGCCTATACCTGTCATGATATCCACATTTGATGCTCTAATATAATACAGTCAATATAGTCGATACACTGTTCAAATGTAGCCACTCGGGCCACTGGATGTATACACAGAGAGAGTGAGATCTAGCGGCCTCTAGTGGTGCAGGAACATTGTTTTCATGATAAGGTCCTTAAGGGAACGTCCTCTACATTTCTATTCAGTAAATTGAAGTAGCATAGGGTAAACAGTAATCGACGTATCTTATTTTTTAGAGAAAAATGTTGCCTTCAAAAGTCTAGAAATTTCCTTGATCCTATTATATAGGCTAAACAGGAATTTTGAAAGAGCGATTGTATAATTACTCAATTGAGTTGGTTGATTAAATAGGGCTAGGGTTAAGGTACTTCAAATAGGTTCGTTTTTTTTCTCAACGAGGTCAAACTCCACCCTTCTTCCCAGTCAGTCTACTTCAGCTTCTTTTTAAGGGATCAGACATTTTCTGAGCTCTGTAGCCAGCCAGCTTTTCTTCTGTGGCTGCTTTTGCAGCTGCCATGTAGCAGGGGGAGGGACAGTTCACGGAACAGCCAGCCCAGGGAGTCAGTCACATTCCTGGCTGGGATTCAATGACTTGTACCAGACACAAACAAACAGAGGGCGAGAGCGAGAACGAGAGCGAGAGAGCAAGAGAGAGAGCTAGAGAGAGAGGGAGAGAGAGAGAGAGAGAGAGTGAGAGAGAGAGAGAGAGAGAGAGAGAGAGAGAGAGCGAGCGAGAGAGAGGGACATAGACTGAAAGAGAGAGAGCTTCACACATTTGTTCTGAGCGAGCGAGCGACAGACAGACACAGAGAAAGAGAGAGACCGCCAGACTGCGCAGACGAGGCATATTTCAGGTTGTACCCTAAGCTGTCTACTGCAGTGGAAAGCATTGACACCTACAACACGAATTGAATTTTATTCGGTTTTAGTAGGCTTGTATTCTTTCTCTGAACTAGAAGGTTTGTTCGAGTGTGGGCTTAGAACTCGAATCAACTATTTTTCTTTTAAATGGGTGATCTTTCGGTGAGAGCCGTATCAAGTGACATGGATAGGCGCCGCATTGGACTTATCTTTTCTTTCTGATACAGCTGAAGTCAACCTAAAAACCTAAATAGAAGGTTTACTGCGTGAATTTAAACTCGTATCTAGAATTCGAAACATGGAGGCAACTTCAAGCTTTCAGCCTCACCCCGGACTTCAACAAACTCTAAAGCAGTTTCATTTGAGTTCCATGAACTCCCTTGGTGGACCGGCGGCATTCTCAGCTCGATGGCCACAGGAGATCCTCTTCAACAAAGATGGCAAAACCGCCGAGATGATGCTCACCATGCCGGCCCATACACCCCCGGTTATGTCCGGGCCGCTTTTCATTCCGTCCGACCGTTCCACCGAGCGCTGCGAAACTGTCCTAGAACGCGAACCCATTTCGTGTTTCGTGGTCGGTGGAGAGAAACGCCTGTGTCTCCCGCAAATCCTCAACAGCGTTTTACGGGATTTCTCCCTCCAGCAGATCAATTCGGTGTGCGATGACCTGCATATTTACTGCTCCCGGTGCACCGCGGACCAGCTGGAGATACTAAAAGTAGTGGGCATACTACCGTTCTCTGCCCCGTCATGCGGACTCATAACGCAGACAGACGCTGAGCGTCTCTGCAACGCGCTGATCTACGGTGGTACCTATCCTTATTGTAACAAGGAGCTCTCCGGCTCCCTTGAGTTGGAGCGCACAGAGAAAAGCTTCAAAGTGTATCACGAGTGTTTTGGACGTTGTAAAGGCGTATTCGTTCCGGAGCTGTACAACAGCCCCATTGCCGCCTGTATCCAGTGCATCGATTGCAGACTCATGTTTCCGACTCAGAAGTTCGTGGTCCACAGCCACAAGAGACTGGAAAATCGAACCTGTCACTGGGGGTTCGACTCGGCCAACTGGCGTGCTTACGTCCTCCTTGACCAAGACTACACGGCTAAAGATGAGAAGGCTCACCTGGAGCAGGTCCTTAAAGACATCAAAGAAAAGTTCAACGCTGCCAGCAAGTTCTCCAATAAGCATTGCAGGGTGAGTGTCAAATCGCATAAGAGAACCCATAGTGGAGAATACAAGTGTATGTGAACGTGTTTAAGACTTGATTGATACTGGTGTGGGGAAACATTTCAAAACTCAAAACCATCCGTACCTCAATTGCCTTTCAAATAATTGTAAATCACTAGACTGTATCTTACTGTAACATTCCTCAGACGGATGTGCTTCTGACTGAGCCCCCGAACACACATCTACTATTTAGATGACAATAACTATGGAGGGGACAGTACCTTCAACAATCACCTTAAACCTATCTACCCATACACACATACAAACAAACACACACACACACACACAGAGCCTGACACACACCCTCAGGGCTACCCAAGGGCATCTGCATATGATAAATGGAGCCTCTGGGATAGGTTTTATTAGTGTCAGACAGGGGAGGAGCCAGGGAAGGATTCATTATGAGGCCACAAGGTGGGCCGGGGGATAAGAATTTAATGAGGTTTGGCCTATCAGGATGACTGTTAGCAGGGGGGGGGGTTGCGGTGGCTGGTCAGAGGAGGGTAGTGTGTGTGTGTGTGTGTTTAGGGCTCCATGTGTAGGTCTGAGGCGTTGTGGGTGGACCAATGAGCAAGAGCCTTAGTGGCTGGTGGAGTATGAGCCAGGAGCTGCAGATTGGGGCTCTGTGGATGTCTGTGGGTCCCCACAGTGGAGATCTGTGGTCTGGACTCAGGACTCCGCCCAGGAAATCCAGCAGGAATGCTGAGGAAATTGTGGGGATTTGAGTGTGCCACTGGAAATGATTCCGAGTGCACCTTGCCCAAAGTCTGTGTGCGTTCGAAAATCCCCGCCACCTGTGGCCGTTCGCCGGTGTCGGCGTGACAGATATATCGCTTCGGTGTTTTACATTTTCAAAAATGTCGATGTGTGCCTGTCAACAGGCAGCCTTTCAGTGTGTGCAATGATATACACTATGTACAGTTCAAACAGACAAGAGAGTGTGTGTGTGTGTGTGTGTGCTTGTGTGCGTGTTTATGTCTGCCTGCTGTGGTTCACTATCAGTGGTGTCCCAGTTAGCAGACAGGCCCGATCCCAAGGGACACACACACCCGAGTCGTCCCATACATCAATCTGACAGGAGCAGCCACTGAAAGGCCCGGGCGTTACAGCTAGAAGCCTGCCCCAGCTCCCTTTACCCATGAAACAACAACTCAATGTTATCACCCTGCATCAGACGCGCACCCACACACACTCTTGTCAGACCTGGGTGTTTTATTAATCACGCACACACCTCCTCCAGCTCACTCAGACCTCTTAGTAAGTGTATCAGGGCTAGCTCAACGTTTTGAGGGAACTTTATACATTCTGTAACTGAGCTTGACCTACACTTCTGGAGGGGAAACTCATCGGGGATTCGTTCCTCAAGATGATCCCTTGGATGCAAACATTGTGGAAATGTTTTCCCGTCCTGGGATTGTTTGGTCTCAGACTCCGCCAGCCAGGTTAGTCATTTCTCCAGCTCTCTCTCGTAGCTGGGCTGCAGACCAGGAGGCTCAGAGAGGGACGATGACACCATTGTGTCTGTTGTGTTTGCAGCCGGGTGTTTGGTCACTTAGCCATTAGGCTGCGTGCAGATGGGGGCGGAGGCGTTGGAGGGGGGCAGGGGAGAGGGTCTGCAGACTTCTATTCATGAGGCTTGGGTCCCTGAGAGCCCTCAGAGCCGGGGCCTTGACATGTGTTGTCAAAGAGCCGTGACCCCTCACCCCTCTCTCCAAAGACACTGACCTCGCTCCAGCACCCGCCCCCAAGTCTTTTCACACCGTCCAATCAGATGGCCTTGTCGCTTGCCCATTGACCAGATGGCTGTCTGATGAAAAAAAATCCTTCTGACGCAGAGAATATTAAAAAGTTTAGATTCTGCATTCATCATCCTCCACAGCTAAGAACCTAAGAAAGACGCCCAAGTCCTTCAACGCGATACAGTTCATAATAATTTCCATTTATCTTTATACATGCACTTCATTTGCGATAGCAAATGAATACACAGACGTCATCGACTTAAAAAAAATATACTTGTGGTTGGATTTTCTCCCCCCCCCCCCGATTATAAAAACCGTTCGAAAAGCTTAGTGCGGCAACGGCGGCGCAAAAAGGTAAATTTTCCTCATCAATGACTGTTGAACAGCTCTGAGCATTAGTGGCGATAATTCTTGGGGAGGCCAGAGCACCAAGATCAATCTTGGGACTGAGTGGAGCAGGCGAAGAGGCCTCAGGAGGCCTCTCCTAATGGAAGGGATATTAAACCTGTTCATGTGAGGCCAATTTATGGCCATCTCTCATTCTTTTGTTCACCTCCCTCCATCAAATTAGCCCCAAACCTGCGACCGAACCAATAGCCAGAATGTGTCCCAGAGTGAACACAGTGAGCACTTCAACACAGGTTCATCCGTATTCTGGTTGTGCAGTTTTACAGCTAAATAACTGTGAACGTAACATGTCTCTATGTGGCCTGTCTGTCTGTTTGTGTGTGGGTGTGTGTGTGTGTGCGTGTGCGCTGATTGCATCTGATTGTGTGTTTGTGGTCACTACGTGCATGTGAGTGGGATGTATAATGCCTTGATCAGCTGTGCTGGGAGATTAAAATGAGCTCACTGGCCAGGCTGATTCCCATCTATTCCCATCTGTCTGCTGACCTCCAGGGTTGCATTGAGCGCCCTCAGAGCCTGGCCTGGTTTAGCATGGCCCAGACAGGCCAGAACCATCCTGGTCAATCCCGTCTGCCCTACATCTGCCTGGCTCTACCTGAACTGATTCGCTCCCGCCCTCCATCTCTCTTGTGCTCTTGTTCTTCGACCTTCAAAGTCTGGAGACAGTCTCATCCCCGACCTCTAATGCTGGGTCATCACAACCACCCCACAATATCCAACGTAGAATGGAGAGTCTAGTATGGGGATAGCTTCTGTATCTAGCAGACTTCTTTTGGAGCTCAGCTTGTCTACTTGCCTCCACCAGCCGGAACCATCGACAGCCTTTCCTCTCATCTGCTGCATCATTGTCAGAAGAGGGGGGAGGTGTGTGTGTGTGTGTGTGTGTGTGTGTGCAGCTCTCAGGGGTGGTGCCCCTCATTCTCTTAGAGCTGACCCCATGTTAAAGAGTGTCAGCTGGAGGCCTGTGGGGTGTGATGCGTGTTAAGGACCTGCCGCCTCCATTGTGACGGAGGCTGTCTTTCACCGGGCCGCAAAAGGCAGCAACGGCTCTTTGTCTAGGTGGGGTTTGAGTCGGGGTCGGCCCCTGATGGGACGTCAGGAGGCTTGTCGTGTCGGCCGCTTTCTGCAGGGGAGACACGCGCGCTGCGCGTCAGAGCGGAATTGATTGATTTGAAACCGTCGGACAAATTGGGAAAACTCCAAAATGTAGGCCTACTTTAGGACGAGGTAGTCTTTTTCATAGTCCCCTTCAAGAGGGAATTTGAGCATTCTTCCACCAAACTTGACCGTGTTCTAAGAACGTCCTCTGACCAGCCTTCCAAATTAGGCCTGAGAGGGACGATGGAGAACCTCAGTGTCCTTGTGACTGGAGCTGTTGGACCTACTTACTGACTATATAACAAATGAAGTGTGGGCCGATTCCTATTATAGCGAAAGAGTCAGAGAGAGAGAGAGAGAGAGAGAGATGTGGGTGATGACGAGTGATGAGAGGAGGAGGAAGAGGAGGAGGAGGAGGAGGAGGAGAGAAACTCAGCCTGTACAACAGATGTCTGGATCCATTCGTTTTTATTTGCTCGTCATCATCATCATCATCCACTGACTCCTCTTCAATCATCTTGTGATTACAAACTCTGTTAGAGTCAATTCCATCTGCTGTAGAAAAAGGGGAAAATAGACAGAGACCAACAGACACAGAGAGAGGGACAGACAGAAAGAGAGACAGACAGGCGGACAGACAGACACAGAGAGAGAGAGACAGAGAGGAAATCCTGGAATCTGCCTCTGCTCCTGGTTGGCTGGTTGACTGGAAGGTTGGTTAGCTGACTGGCTAACTGGCTGGTTGGATGACTGGCTAACTGGCTGGTTGGATGACTGGCTAGCTGGCTGGTTGGATGACTGGGTGGCTGGCTGGTTGGATGACTGGGTGGCTGGCTTACTCTGGCTGGCTGTCTGGTGGGCCAGCTGGAGGAGTAAGCTGCGTGCTTCTGAAGGGTTAAGCTGACTGCTAATCCTACAGCACTCCTGGAATGCAGAGTGCTGTCTGTCTCCCAACAAAATGGACGCGATGCCGTCCCAGTGACAGATCTGAGGAGGGCTCTCCTTACAGTATCGTCCTCCGTCACCACCCCGCCCCTCTCCACTTCCGCTTCTGTTCAGCCATGTGTGTGTCATCACACACACACACACACACACACACACACACACACACAGCAGCCCTCTGTAGTCAACTACCGGAGCGGTTTGCCAGTCCTACGTAAGAGAGTCTGTAGAAGGTAGCAGCAAGGAGCGCTTCCAGAGGCGTGGCGTGACAAATCGGCGCTGTGCTTGCGTCTGCACCCCGCCGCCCACCAGCCCAGCGGCCCAGCAGCCACCTCCAGAGCTATGCGGTCGGCGCTTAAGCACAGCACGCTGTTGCGTGATCAGATAGCTCCATAGGCTGGATGTGCTTCTGGACAGCCTCGGGTTCGACAGCCTGCTCACAATTAAAAGCAGAGCACGCTTCCGCTGCACTGTGTGCTGGACTGGACCGGAGCTGAGTGTGGAGGGGAGGGGGGGCTGGGGGGGGAAGCTTGTGAATGAATGTTTTAGTGATTTACCAGCGCCATGCTCACCAGGATGTGCATCATTTATGGGAGAGATTAATTGGAACAGATATGTTTGCAACTCGCCTGAGTTTAGTCTTCAGACCAAAGAGGAAGGAGAGTTTGCTTTCCCTGACGGACATTATGCTGCATAATGACATTTTAGGCTAGAAGCCTTTGTGTGTGTGTGTGTGGCAGTGTGTGTGTGTGTGTGGCAGTGTGTGTGTGGAGTGAAAGAGGGAGGGGAGGATTGAGGGCTGTCTGTGAGCAAGCGAACAGGCTAGCAGGCTGGAGTCTCTCCCATGCTTCTGTGATTGGAGGGAGACTGTGGTTGCTAAGCAGAGCTGCTCTCTCTGTGCTAAATAAGAACTTGATGCTCTCTGGCTGGTGGGCTGAGTGGAGCATGCCAGAGCTGCACACACACACACCCCACACAAACACACCGCACACACCGCACACTCGCACGCACAAACACATACACGCATACAGACCTTCACACACAGTGCAGGCCTCGTCCATTACAGGGATAGACCTCATGCTCTTTCAACCTCCCGGGACCAAGGGTACTCCATCCACCCCCTCCTCTGTTTACCTCCCCTCCTCTTCTCCTTCCCCTTCTCCTTCCCCCTCCCTTCTCCTGCCACCTCCACCTCCTCTTCCTCCACTACCACACAGCAGGCATATAGAACTGGCCAACACTCTACTAAGCTGTCATAGTCATTCAGGCTCGTACACACCTACACACACACACACACACACATACAAGAGTTCTCCAGCACTGTGGGTGAAAAGTGAGTGTGTCACTGTAGAGGGACGAGCGATTGCCCACCATCCATCTGTAGTTTGAAAACCCAGAGTGAGAGAGAGAGAGAGAGAGAGAGAGAGAGAGAGGAAGGGGGCGCTAGTGACAATTATGTCAGCATGACCTCATACCCAGCAGCGACTGTGCCCCCACTCAGGAAGACAGGAACTGCAGTATCCTGTCTAGCTGGCCCTCCTCCTCTCCCCAGCCTGCTGAGTTAGCCCATCACCTGCTCAGCCTTCAGTGGACAGAGAAGCGCCATGGCTCCCAGCGCCGGAACCTCTCTGCTCACGTTTCCTTCTGAGACCGTTGACAGACCCGGCCTCCCTGCTGGCGTGTCTCAGTCTCCTGGCTTGCGCTTCCGCAGGTCAGAGTTCCGGGTCATCCTTTAGTGTGCTGGCGAGTAACCGCGACGACAGCTCTCCGTGCTCCAGAAACTGGGTCGTGTCTTTCTCAGTTACCCCCGTAGCCAATGAATTGTGCACAGCTGTCGTGGGATTCTGCGTGGACTCGTCTGTTGAGTCCTCCGGTCCTTCTGTGTTGGTCACGGTCCGCCCACCCTCCACCCCCTCCAACCTGATCCCTGGGACGCTTGCCCTCTTTTCCCCAGAAGCCTGTTTCTCCCTTTTGTTCTTCCTGTTTGTCACAGGAAGTGGTCCTAATGTGGAGGGTCTGATGTACGGCTGCAGGCGTGTAACTCCTGATTACTGCCACTGCCAGGACTCCGTCTCTCTACCTTAATCTCCACACACACACACACACACACAGTCACACAAAGCTCTTTCTCTCTCTCTCCAGGGAGACAGGCATGCTTGGCTCACATGCGCTGGAAAAACATCTTTCCATCCTATCTCTCTCCCCCTCTCTTTCTTTCTCTCGCTCCCACTACTGGGGATAGAAGGACAAGGACCCCTAACATAGCTGTTCTTTGCACCGCCAGCCCAATAGCGTTCCTTACTCTATCTCAGCCTAATCCACCCTGGCACAGACTAGCCTGGCCTGCTTAGAGCCAGTGCCACAGACAGCCTCTCCAGCCAGTCAGTCAGCAGGCCTGCCTGCCTGCCTGCCTGCCTGCTTGTCTACCAGCCAGCTAGCCTGCCTGCCTGCCTGCCAGCAGTTAGTCAGCCAGCAGCCAGCCAGTCACTCTGCCAGCCAGCCGACAGTTAGGTTAGTTAGCCAGTTAGTCAGCCAGCCAGTCAGAGGCCGCAGACACAGACACTCCCCCCCCTCCTCCTCCCCTCGCCACCCTGAAACACCGTGCAGGTTTGCCCTTCATCCCTTCTGATGAGCCTATTCTAAGCCCTCGGTGTCTCAAGGCAGGCAATGGGCCAGTGTGAGGGGAGAGGTCAGCATACACACGCATCATCTTAAAACACCCCAAGCTGCTTTGCAGATTACCACCGTAAACTGTGTAAGCCTCCTCTCCTTTTGGCACCAGAGACTTAATCCACTCCACCGTTGAGAACGACTGGGAGGCTAATTGGGCATCTGGTGTGCGTCGGTCACAGGGCAGCCGGTGAACCTGACCTCTGGATGGGATCAGCCACACCAGTCGTGGGCCGTGATAGGCTAGTCCGTCCCTGGGCCTAGGACACCTGGTCACAGGTCAGGGGAAGACAAAGACTTCCTCAGTTTTCCCAGAATTCTATGAGAGAAACCGTATACTAAGCATCAGAACCGAATTCGATAGTTCGAGCGTTTCAGCTGCTGTTCGGCGTGCTCTGGGGAGGGGTTGTGGGCGGTGTGTGTGTGTCCGCGTGTCCCTGCGTGTGTGTGTGAGCGGACGTGTGTGCGAGGAGGTGGACCGGCTGCTTTGTCAGAAGGACTCATCCCTCACAAAGACGCCGTCTCGGCGCTTCCATATTTAATTCGTCTCCCTTTCAGCCGCTCCACTGTACGCGCGGCCGCAGCCAGAATGAGCCCCTCCAGAAGGATTAGCTGCTCCGCCATCAGCCTGCCTGCCTCATCGCTCCGCCTTTGTTGTGCTGCAGGCTTGCCCCCTAAATGGGATGAAGGCTCCCGGCAGGACGCAAGGGGATGGAAGTCTGCTTTGTGTGGTCAGCAGGTGCAGGTGGAGAGCGCAGTGAAAGGTGTCTTGGATGTGTGTGTGTGTGTGTGTGTGTGTGTGTGTTGGAGGGGAGGGGAGCTTGGGGGTAGGGAGTGTCCCTGCGGTCTGCGTGAGCGTGTTCGCTCGGCAGGTATGAAGAAGTGTGTGTGTGCGTGTGTGTGTGTGTGCGCGCCCGCGTGTGTGTGTGACTAGGCCAGCAGGTTATGTCCTCCCTGCAGCTGAGAGTGCTGTTGAGATAGATCAGGAAACTCTGCAACTCAGGAGCCCTCAATCACACATCTCCTCAGGGGTTTACAGTCAATTCTTCAGGCGAATGCCCCCTCCCCCCATCTCTGTCTGTCTCTCTCTCTCTGTCTCTCTGTGTGTGTCTCTCTCTCTCTCTCTTTTCTCTCCTCTCTCACATCTGGTAAGCAGTGCTAGCTAGCTCCCCTGTCATCTTTTACTGCATTGAGGTCATATCCACCCTGTGGCTTGAGTGAAAACATACGATGTGCAGGGATCCTCTGGGCGTGAGGTGGGGAAAGGTATAGACCAACACAGACATCAAGCCAATCAGCAGCTGCAAAAACAGCCATGTCCAAAAGTCCCATCCAGACAAACTCATTCACATGCTGGATCTCTGTGGTGGAACGTCTTCATTTCCTCTGCATTTCTGTGAGCAGGTAGGCTAGTTTTACGCTTCAACATGGATAAATACCTGCTTGGCCTGATGTCATTTGATCACTATCCAAGATTAGTAGAGAGAAGGTGTAGGGAGAGAGGGATGGGTGTAGGGAGAGAGGGTGTAGGGAGAGAGAGATGGGTGTAGGGAGATAGTGTGTAGGGAGAGAGGGTGTAGGGAGAGAGGGTGTAGGGAGAGAGAGAGGGTGTAGGGAGAGAGGGTGTAGGGAGAGAGGGATGGGTGTTGTCTCTGTCGCCACTGGTGAGGAGTGCCTCCAAGACTGCAGCAGACTGCCCTGGATCCAAATTGAGGGCAGCTCTCTACTGTACTCTACTCTACTTGACTCCACTGTACCGTGTCCTGGTTTTGTCTGCAGCCTTGCCCTGTTCCACTCCCTGCTACCTTTGTTCTCACACTTGGCTGGAACGTGGCGAGTGTGAGGAGGAGCGCTGAGGCAGCACTTAGCTTGGCTGCCTGCAGTGGCTCTCCTTCTCTCACAGCTCTGGAGAAACATACTGCTGCCCACCCTGTCGGTGTGTGAGTGTGTGCGTGTGTGTGCGCGCGTGGGCATGTGTTGGTGTCAGCGTGTGGGATCGCGCCTGGTAGCCTGCAGTGGGATAGAAGCTCTCCCAATCCACCTCCTTTATAAGATGAATCCCATGCATATTGTATTACCCTCGAAAATCCAACTTAACATATTTAACCAACATACGATCTGTCGCTGGATGAGTCCCGCAATAAAACATGGAGATCGTTTGTGAATTGACCAAATGCCAAGTCAACCAACTGCTGTGTGCAAGTGTGTGTGCGAGTGTGTGTGTGAGTGAGTGTGAGAGAGAGAGAGAGAGAGAGAGAGAGAGAGAGAGAGAAAGAGAGAGAGAGAGAAAGAGAGTGAGTGAGTGAGAGGCCTCCAACCTAGGTCATGGATTGAAGCTAGCAACAGCAGCAGAGTGGCTGGAGACAGTAAACTTTTATCACTCTAAATAGCCTCCAGTAACAGCTAGCCTAATGGCCGAGCCAGCCGGGGCAGGGGGTTGCCCAGAGGTCAGGTTGAATTGCAGGACATAAACGTTGGTTTCCGACCGGTAGAACAAATAAAGGAGAGAGGAGAGAGGAGGGGGGGGCATCGGAGGTGAGCCGGGGGCAGTGGTGAAGGGAGGTGGGGTGGTTGTTATTCGAAGAACAGATGATCACTTTAATTGATTAGCAATAAAAGGAAGCCATTGATTGAACCTGCCCTGTCTCTATTGAGAGGACCCTTGGCCTTTTGACCTCCTTTACTACAGTCAGACAGTACCACTCAACCTTCCTATCAACACAGTTCGAGCTCACAGCCTTTAGCTTCTCCTTTCTTGCTTCACACGGCAGTTTGTTGATGCCAGACCCAAGGAGACTGAAATGATTCTGGCTTACTGGGCGCTACATTCTGCAATTGTTTATCAGGGGCTTTTATCAGTATCAAATATGCCCCTGTTTCTCAATTTCCTCATTAGCTAGTCACTCCGATGACTCTGGTTCTTGTCTGGCGGCCGTGGGCTGGCAGAAGGGAGTGTTTGTTTTAGGTGAGCTCAGCTCTGGAACAGGACCTGGCGAAACGAAGTGCGAGTGACGAGCGCCAGACCGCGGTCTCTGGGCTCGACCTGAGAGGAGACTCACGCCACAGAGAGGCTTGTTTCCCAATGTCTGGGGGGGTGGGGTGGGGTGGTGGAGGTTGGTGGTTGGTGGTAGGGGGGGGGTAATTCACAACCATCAGCCAGCAATTTAAACCCACCCCGGCTGAAAAGTGGTACCTGGGTGGGGGTTAGGGAGAGCCCCTCCCCCCACTTCCCCCTCACCTCTATGCACATAGCATGACCTGTGTGTGTGTGTGTGTGTGTTGTTCACTCACTTCAGCGCCTTGCTCATAAAAAGAAAAATCCCACCAAGGGAGCTCTCAGGGAGATGAGAGGGTGGCGATCGTTTCTTTGGCGGCCATATTGCGCACTTGGCGCACTTGGTTCCAAAGCCCCTTTTCACAGATGACCATTTTTACATCGCCGAGGTCAGCTGCTTTTACTAGACTTGAGGGGGCACGTCCAGAGGCAAGCAGGCCACGCCCCCTCTTCATTCCCCCCCAGCCCCCACCCACCACCACCACCACCACCATCTGGCTGTCATAAAATAGAGGGGGAGCTGGAGGGCTGTAGATCTGCTTAATGGGATGCCAGGGTGAGACAAGGAGGGAGGGAGGGAGTTAGGGAGAGGAGGGAGGGAGAGGAGGGAGGGAGGGAGGTGGACTCCAGTTGCCCCCGAGTCTCTGAGCTTCCTCTTCCGTCTGAATGACGAGTCAGAAGTTCATTGTCTTCCCCTTTTGCCTTTCTCTGCTTTCTCTACTAATGTGGCTGGGGAAGGTGTTTTCATTAGAACAAAGACGGAGGGGGGGGGGGGGGTTGGGGGCGCGAGGAGGTGCAAAAGGAGTTTTGCTGGAAGAGGTGAGTCTGGGGCTCTGCCTAGTTATTGCCAGTGAGCGTTTCATCACTCCCCAAACTTTCGTCGGAGAGTTTCAAATGTCGGTGGCGAGCGCGGCGCTGCGAGCGTCGATGTCACCCTGGCGTGGCTAAGTAGCTCCGCCGTTACCGAGTTACAGACCTGAGAGCTTCACAGATGGTGCCGAATTATGTGGCGGCGTAAACACCGATGATTCAACAGTGTTGTTTGGGTATGTGTCACCCTCTCTCAGCTCCCTGCGCTGGGCTGAGTAACAGGCAGATGTCTTGGTTTCAGAAGGCCAGGTCTAGTCCTCTCCATCTCAGGGAGAATATCTTGTCAAGTTTGCGCGTGCGAGAAAGCGTCCATGCGTGCGCTGAATCGTTCAACGCTGCACTTCCGGAATGCTCCATGCGTGGAAAGAAAGGCAGTTCTCCGGGAGCGCTTTGAGCAATGACAGGAGGAGATCCCTGTGCCATGTTTGACCCCTGGTCTGGATGTCATGCAAGGCTGAGGGAGGCTGGAGGAGGAGGAGGCCAGGGGACCGGAGACTAGATAGGCTGTATAGAGGACGTAGATTGGAGGCTGGTAGAGCGGACTTTCAAGGCTGGATGTGGAGGTTCAAAAGGCTGGGCTGGGTGATGGAGGCTGGAAGCTGCTTATTGGTTTTCCAAAGCAGTGCTGAGGTTCTGGTTTCTCCATGCTTGTCTAGCCTGCTGACTGTGGTACTGATACCTCCCATAGAGACTTGTGAGGCTGGGGCCCAGGCTGCAGACAGCAGGCTTGTGAGGCTGGGGCCCAGGCTGGGGCCCAGGCTGAGGCCCAGGCTGAGGCCCAGGCTGCAGACAGCTCCCATAGGTTAACCCCTTCAAGTCTGCCTCCTCACCCTGGCCACAGCTTCATCTGAGTTCATTCTTCAGGATGATCTGTTCCCTCCGCTCCCTGCCCCTCCTCTCTCTTTCTTCCCCACTCTATCTCTGTGTTTATGGTGATGAGATTACCTGTATTTCCAGCTCTCTCTCTCTCTCTCTTTCACCTTCTCACCACATCTAAGGTGTGTCCCCCTCCTCCTCCCCCCGTCTTCGAGTAATGGAAAAGAGAAAGTCCTCGGCGCTTGGCGTTGTGTCGAGCGAGTCTGGATCGGCAGTGACCTCTCTCTCTCTACCTTGTCTGTCTGGGGTTGGGTTTCGCGACCCCGACCTGCGTTCTCCCGAGGAGCAGAGTGCTGACAGCAGGCGAACGAGAGCGTGTTTGGCAGACACGCCCACGGAGGTTTCTGTCACTCAACCCTGTTGCATTTTTTATCGTTTCCTGGCTCTCTGAGTCCCGGGTTCTGCCGCTCGGACTCCACTGGTCTCTCCGCTGGTCTCTCTGCGGCACGCCGCTCTCATCTCGCCACGAGTAGGTGATGGCGCGTCTATAGTTTTTTGCATCATTTTGTTTTTGTTGTATTTGAAATTCCAGGTTTAGGAGTCAATTGGAGGACTGTTATGTCTTGAGCCTCAGTCTGGAGCGTTTTATTCATTCTTTCGTGAGTAAAGTGTCAGACCTAGGACTAACTTTAATCACACGATCAGAGTAACGGAATCAGATAAAAATAGAGCCACGACTGTCTCCGCACACTCTAGCATTGTCATGTTTGTGGAATGAAGAGTACCCAATGCGGTGGGCCGCCATTTGAGGTGCCTATTAGGTTATGGATTGTCCGGTTATCATAAGAATGGCCATAAAACAAGTTTCCAATGCAAGACGCAATTGACTTGACACCATTCTCTGTGTAGAAGAGCGGCCACATGAACCTACAACTCCCTTCAATGCAGGAGAAACAAGTGCCCTTTCCCACCACCAGTAGCTGGATCAAGTGAAAGAATATCGGCAACTAGATAGATCTCCATGAAACCTTCGATAGTTGGAGTTTGTCCATACTGCAATCATAGGGCGAGTAATCATTGAGACACAAAGAGAAAAAAAAAGAAAGAAAGAAGGCAGCAAAAGAAAGAGAGAGTAAGAAAAAAACACGAAGAAGAAAGACGCGTATGATCTTATAGTTGAGAGGTAGAAGAAGCGCCACATGACGTGCCTTATGCGCTCAGTTCACCATGCCTAACTACTGCAAGTAGATTAATTAGGTAAGAAGTCTATAATGTGCACGAGATGTGGCTGTCAAATTTTAAGAGCGTCCACGCTGGGAGTATTCATCAGATCCGTGACGCCAAGACAGAGCAAGTTAAGAGCACGAAGGAGATATGGTGTAGCGAATTTGTAAATGATGGTAATAGAGTAGTGAGTCGAGAGGGTGAAGAAGCCAGATGGTCGGCCCGAGAGGAGGGAGTGGAGGAAGCAGCCGGGAACAGCCACAGTCTGGGCCCCCAGCCTCCTGGCTAGACTGCTGAAAGTTATTATTGAGTTCCTGTGCCGGGGCCTCCCCTCCCTGTGGCAGACTACCAGAAAAAGAGGGCGAGAGCAGGAGAGAGAGATAGGGAGAGAGAGAGAGGGGTAGAGAGCCACTGAATGAGAGAGTTGGAAACGTACCATGCCCCAGTGCTATGACCTTACATGCATCGAGTAAAAGGATCATTTTGCTTGATTCCATGTTTTGCTTATGCACACACGCACACACACACCCCACACACATACACACACACACGTCGCACATGTATCTTCCAGCTGTCTCAGAGAGCAGCTGAAGACCCGGGGCTGCGTAGTGTGGTCTTGAGTTTCACTCCAGCAGACATGCAGTGTGTTCTCAGGAACAGTCCTAACTAGTCAAGACAAGAGGAACACAGAGGTTGCCTGCGCACCAATCAGCACACAGCTCGCTAAATCCTCTGCTGGCGTGCTAAGTGATGAGCATGATTCAGAGGCGGGTGGGAGGGAGAGAGGAGGAGGAGGTAGGAGGCTTACAGAAGAGAAATGCTACCATATTTCTACTCCGCCTCCCCCCCCCCAACGCAGTACATTATAGTCTTAGGGATTTGCAAAGGTGGCATTGAACTGAATTTGACTAGAGCCCACCGTTTGTTCATTTCTCATCCTCAAACTAAACGATGTGGGCGTTAGATGAAACCAACCAGCAAATTCCAATTTCCTTTCTTCTAATAATCCTGTCATAAAAAAGGGATACATTTCCTGGTGGCGGCGCAAAACCGTCTCCACCTCCCGGTGTTAATGCTCCCTCTGTAGCCCTCCTGCACAGCACAGCGCTGGAGAGGGTACTGTGCTGGCGCTGTGGAGACGCTTGCTGTTCATCTGCGGTCAGCGCTGAGGGCTCAGCCGGGTGGGGTCAAGGGGATTTGCTGCTAGAGAAAGGCCAGGAGAGGCCACAGGGATTACATGATCACACCATGCTCTGTCCTCAGGCCTGCCTGGCTGCTTGCCTGGCTGTCTGCTACTCTGTCTGCCTGCCTGCCTGCCTGTCAGACTGCCTGCCTGCCTGCCTTCATCCGCTACTGCATTAGGGTCAACAAAGTGCCAGAGAGGGAGAGAGAGAGAGAAACAGACAGAGAGAGGATGCATTTATATAACCCATTGACATGTGTGTGTGTTCTGCTGTCCTCTAGGCTACTCTAAGCTAAGCTGTCTGTCTCTAACCGTCCGCGTTCCCCAGGGTCAGCATTATCTGTCATGTCAGTCCAGCCCCGCGATCAGCCAGCCCTGTCCCACTGCCCTGAGCTCTCTTCCATTCGGCTCTCCTCTTTTCTACTCTGATCAATGGGATTGCGGTTCACCTCCTTTTAGACAAACAGCCATCCATCTCTCTTGACTGCACCTGTGGCTCAGCAGGAGATAAGACTTCACTCCCCTCGGGCTACCATCCACCAGGCCAGGGCACCACATGTGCACCCGGTTATTTCAACATGTGTCTGCATTCATGCGGGATGCCGTCATCCAGTGAGCCCCTGCAGGAGATCTGTCTCTGGCTGAGGAAGTGGGGAGGAAGGAGAACCTTGGCCCTGAGATGTTCAGTAAAGTTCTGGTCGTTGAGTCAACGCAGAGTCACGCTCCACTGTTGTGGCGTTGCTATGGTGGAAAAACTCGGCCGAATTCCGAAGAAGCCTATAAAAACCATCCGGGAGGAAAAGAAACTGCTTGGAGCTCGTCTCGGGGGTTAGCGAGCAGACAGAGCGCTGCTGCTCTGGCCTCTGCCGCTCTGGCCTCTGCCGCTCTGGCCTCTGCCGGCGCTGCCTAGCTCCGCGTTTCCCTTCCTCCTCCCTTTCTCTCTCCGCACGTCCTCCTCCTCCCTCCATTTTTAAAGCTGCACCCCTCTCCCCCATCCCCCATCCCCATTTTTGGAGGCTGGGGAGACCAGGCCCTCTCACCCAAATCTCCCACGTAAGCAGATATGTTTTCCTGTGAATAGAGAAAGAGGAGGAGGAAAAGGAAAGCCAAATGTTGAAGGCTGGAATGTAGGATCTGAGGAGCGGATGTTGTGGGTGTTTTTATCTCGTGTTTCCCTCATGGGTGATCTCATGAACAAGTGCAAACAAGTGAAATGTTGTTTGATCTCCAGTCTAATATTACGTACCGAAAGAGGACAACTGGAAAGGTGTGAGTGAAAGAGAGAGAGAATATAAATGCCTGTTGGTCCACCGCGGAGGAGTGACATTAGTGCATGTTAAACCGGATTCCGTTTGGAATATTTTTCCGGCGGTTTCTTTGTAGAGAGAGAAGGAACCCAACTCTTTTTTTCTCCCCCCGGTGCTTTCATTCTATTTAGGCGCATGCCAGGGCTTCTTAGTGCTTTTAGCAAAGGGTCTCTGTTTCCTAATGCTTCCTCTCCTTCTGAATGAAGCCATTAGCACGTCTACCCACCACCGCATTGTCTCACCCCGCAATGGCAACTCAAGGTTTAGTGGTTTTACATGGGAAGCGTAATGCTCTGGGGTCTACTCGTACGTACGCAAACTCAAACACCCAGAGACAGGCGCGCAAACATCAACATCATCTGCTATCCAAACATACAAAACAAAGGGGTTCATCAGAGGCTAAAGGGAATCAGCCTTGTTCAAATCACCAGCGTTGATTTGAAGGTAGTTGTGTATTGGGTGCATCTTTGTATAGTAGCTAATGTGCCTGGTCTGGTCTGGTCTGGTCTGGTCTGCCTGGGGAGTCTGCTTCGGAGCAGAGACAGAGGAGTCCCAACGACCATCTATAAAAACACTGGGGATTTATCACCCAGCCTGTTCCCAGGACAGACACTGTGTCAGTGACGTGACATCACAGGGGACACCGGGCGCTGACCCTAACTTCACCTCAGCTTTATGGGCCCCCCCCCCCCCCCNCCCCCCCCTTCCCAAACCTCCACCCCCGCCCTCACCCAGCTCGTCTGTTTGTAGGCATGTGGTCATGTGTCTCAGCTTACCAGGCCCAGCCAGCACGGGGGGTCAGCTGACCAGGTGGGCCCGCGGCCACCTTCTCCCCCTGCCCACGCTTAGCTCGCCCGCTGTGTGCCTGGGCTCAGTTAGCCTCCAGTGACTCCTATTATCCAATCGTTGTTCTCAGTAAACTTGTAAGACAGGATCTGCTTGGCCGACAGCCATGTCAATCACCCAGTCTCCAGGAGCCAGGGGTAGATACCACAGTGTGTGTGTGTGTGTGTGTGATTTAACGGTGTTTACATCTCTGTGTTGGTGATATTATGGTCTGTGTGTGTGTGTGTAATAGGATGGTGTGTGTACTTGGAGGCGATACTGTTTGGGTTGCTGAGAGGTTATCCAGTGACATTTAAATCATCTTTCAGCCTTCTTTGCTGGGGCATTAGCACTAATCTGTGGGATTTCAACGGAGGCGGTCCAGGACTTACTGTCTCATGGAGCAGTGGGCTAACAGCTACAGCAGGCCAACAGCCATTGGCTAATCAGAAGTGGACTGGCTGGCGGCAGACACGGTGCAGACGAGCAGACAGACGAGAGCGACGGGTCCTAATATGCTTGATGCTTCATCCATCTCTCTCTGTCTCTCTCTCTCTCTGTCTCTCTCTCTCTCTCTCTCTCTGTCTCTCTCTCTCTCTGTCTCTCTCTCTCTCTCTCTCTGTCTCTCTCTCTCTGTCTCTCTCTCTCTCTCTCTCTCTCTGTCTCTCTCTCTGCTTCTGTATCTCCTTCACTCTGCCCCTCTCACTTTCTACTTTCTCTCTCTCTCCCTCTCCCTCACTCCATCTCTCTCTTTCTCCCTCTCCTTCTCTTTCTGTGCCTCTCTCTCCCCCTCCTCCGTCTCTCTCACCTTCACACCCTTCGGCCTACTGGTTAGCTCTGCAGCTGCTCCCTCGTTGTAACTGTGCTAAATGTGAATAGGAGCAGAAAAATACATTGTGCGGTTAGCGTGTATGTGTGGTTAGCGTGCATGTATGCATATGTGTGTGGGCATGTGTGTGTGTCTATGCCCATCAGTGTGTGTTGGTACCGTGTGGCCTAATTGGCCATGTGGAACGCTGTACATCCCACATATAGACCACACAGCCCAGCATGTCAGTACAACTGGCCAATTCCACCAGAGCCGCTTAGGCGCTTCCCTAAAAGTCCCCTTAGAATGTGGCGGTACGTCTGTCTAAATATACACGAGTCCCAGACGCTCACACACACACGCACACACACACGCACACACACACACACACACATGCAGGCTCATGTCCGGAGATAGGTGCAGGCACGCTCATAACCTGTAATCTGGAGCTGGTATTTCTAGGCTTGCGGTTCTTAGCGGAGGGAGTCCCACCTCCACGCTGCCTGTCCTCCACATTCCCTCAGTGAGGTCATGAGCTGTTTACATCCCCTTCCACTCCATACCAGCTGCCCTCCGGCCCTCTTTACGTTTCCGGTGGGGGAAAAAAGCTGATTAAAAAAGGTGGTCAGTGTGATGTTTCAGCGGCCACACCAGCCTGCAGTTGAGTTTCCCCCCCTGCCTGCCTCTCAGTGCTACCAGTCTGCTGCTCTGTGGCACCTCGTCTGGGACTGTCGGGTCGACACGGACGACAGATGTGAACAGCCCTGTCTGTGGATCTGCCTTCGTTGGCTCTCGTCACCCCGCGCATCTCCTCACGCTGTCGATGAACCTCTGTTCTGCAGACGCAGGGCCGCTGGAAGAGGACGAGGCTGGAGTGATGGGGAGGGGGGGGATCACTAGGTGAGATGCGTCTCTCTGCCGCATCCACGCAGACGTGGTTCAGTTTCCTGGTGGCGGTAGGGAAAGCATGTGGAGGGAGAGCAGTGGGACATGCTGCAGTATTCATCTCCCTGATCTGAGGTTAAATGTGCCATGTCGGGTCGAAAGGCTCTGAAGCTCCCTGCTCCATGAGAACAGACCTGCTCAGCCAAGACCTCCGTCTCAATCCCAAAGACAATTAGGACAATCCAATCAGCCTTGCTTTGCGTTAAGACTGTTCACATGGCAGGCCAGGCCAGGCCAGACCAGACCAGACCAGACCACTGTTACTATGTCTCTGACGTTAAACGCCAGTGGCTCGTCGTCACAGTATATTCTCCCAACCGTCTTCCAGTGGCGGCCATTTTGAAGGGCGGCCATTTTAACGATGCTTAAAAAGGATGTTATGGGCTGTGGAAGGGCTCTCAGCATGCTGGTCGTCTCAGCTAAGCATGGGTGAAGTGATGTTGGTTTTAGATCAACAAACAAGGGACCATTGAGGGAAAACTTGCTAGGCCACTGCTGGCTATCCCTCCCTCCCCCTCACCCTTCACCACCCCAGCCCACCTCCCACTGATGCTGGTAGCCTTGGACTGAGCATGGTCAGTTGCTATGTGCGTGCGTGTATGTCTGTGTGTGTGTGTGCGTGCGTGTGCGTGCCCTTGAGGGAGACAGTGTCCTGCAAAGCATACCCAGAGCTGGGGAATACACCCTGAGCTTTATCACAGGGGAAGGAGTCTGAAACGTGAAACTGTTGTGTCTCGTTGCCGGGCACTTTTGGGAACGCCACGCCATCCAGCATGCAGCGGTATTGTGTGACGGTTGCCTGGGGAAACTCGGCCGGGGACGACTATTTTGGTCTCCCTGGCAGCCGTGGACCAGCTTGGTGGGGTGGAGGGCTCTTGTGCCAGCGTGTTGAGGAGGAGAATTCAGAACACTCAAAGTTGCCCGACACAAAGAAGTGAACATGCTCTTCACCCACTACAATGTGCCAGGCCTCCATTAACCACAACATGACCAGAATGTTATCCATGTTATGACCATGGCTATGACCGTAACAATGTTGAACCAGTTGTATTGGGTTGAGAGGAGTCACTGCTGGTCATGGTTGCACACGGCCCTTCTCCCTGAGTGACCATGTAATTACAGGAGTGTCATTTCAGGAGAAAGCATGTCAGCTTTAGCCTCCGTGTAGCCCCGCCCTTTTTAGCCCCCGGCTCCACTTTGAAACGTTCCCTCATTACGGGGCTCCTTAGAGAGCCGTCACACAATAGCGGCGAGTTGAAAAGGCCAACGCATGAATGGGCTAAGTTTCTTTTAAGAGGAGCCTGTACTTGGCCTTCAAGCAGACATTCCTCCAGCTCAGAGCTTCCTCCTCTGTGGAAATCCTGGCACAAGGACTGTGGATCCCTAGACGCCACTTCACTGACAACCGCAGGAACCCCGACGACCCCCCGCCGACCACACTGCCCCTTCTTAGACACCCGACCCCATGAGCCCACCACACACCAGACCCGCCCCCCCCTTCTCACTCCGAAAACTCCATTCCCACAGGGGCCCCAGCCAAAGCAAACTCCTAAGAGGAAGTCTCCTTCACTCTCCCTGATTTCCAGCCATCACTCTTTACCATTCCCTCTCATCTCTCTCACCTCCTCGCCTCCTTCTCCATCCTCCCTCCCTCCCTGCGCCTCCACTCCCTCCTCCCTCCCTCCTCCCTCACCCAGTCACCTGCCCTACCCTCACCTCCCTCCCTCCCACCATCAGTCTCGTCATCCCTCATCATCTCCTCTCACCTCATCCCATCTGATCTGCTCTGTCATCCCTGAATCTTTCTCTGCCTCGACAAGTAAACGAAACGCAGACCTGCAGCAGGAATTCGGACGCACAGGTGAAGGGGGACTTCTATCCTGTTGCCGGCAAAGCACGAGACAGGCGGAAGCGTAGTAGATGGGGACGGGTGTTTCAGTGGTGTATTTTGTGGTGTGGTGTAGTGTGGTGTCGTGGCGTAACATCGTGTAAGTGTGCGTTTGGCTGCGTGTGAGAAGGAGCGTGTTATGTCTGGTGTGGGTAGGGGAGGAAGTTTCTGTGGCTCCGGTGGGGCTACTCTCTGCTGAGCTCCTTGGCAGACTCAGCTGCTCCCTTGTGGTGTCTGGGAGGCCCCCTGCTCTCCCACTCTGGTCTGTCTTCGGGCCTCAGTCTTCCTGTATCACTCCAGACCTCAGGGTAGGAATAGCACACACCGTCAAACGCGTTCACACACACACGGTCACACGCATACACACACACACACACACACACTCGCTCACAGACAGTCTTTGTTGGGAAAACAACAACCAAATCAGTAATTACAGACTCGGATTTCACCGTTTGGCAGTTTGTAGAAAAAACACTGGTAGAACAGGTGAGAGATTAACAAGGAAGTGTGCGTGTGTGTGTATGTGTGTGTGTTTGTAAGAGAGCGTGTGTGTTTGTAAGAGAGCGTGTGTGTTATGTTAGAGAGCGTGTGTGTGTAAGTGTCTGATGTGTCAGCTGGAGGTCTAGGCTAGTGTCTCTAAGAGTAAACCTCACTAGACATTCTGCCTCGCTGTGGGTCTTGAGTGAGTGTACATCTGCAGTGTGTGGATAAGAGTGTGTGTGCGTGGTGACATGAGCAGTGATGTGTGTGAGTCACAGAGACATAAGAGGAGTGTCCAGACAACCGCAGTCATGCCAGATGCACTTAGGCCTTGTGATAACACAACTGCTGTCTGATTATAGCTTTATGAGCCAAGCTCCAGCAGACACAGCCAAATGAGAGGGTAGGGTTATATGACACGACCCAAGCAGAAGGTTCTAGAACGGAGGTTCTCTGTTATGTTGTGTCAGACCTGATTCACACCTCCAACCCCCGGTGCCAGAACCACAAACAAACAGACAGACAGGTAGATGCACATACTCACGCGCGCGCACGCGCACACCGAGACGCGCACGCAGACAGCTTGCAGCTAATCTCTCAGTGAGAACTGTCAGACATGATTCATTAACAGCCAAGCTGTCAGTCATCACCCGACAATCTGTCTTCCACACCTCCAGGTGAACCTCCTCAAACTATGCCGCTGAGCAAAGCCCACGTTTTCATTCAGTCTTTCCCATGGTTGTACGCACAGTGTAGTGCAGGTGGGAGCGTACCGTGAGTAACTATTTCCATGGAGGAAAGGAGAGATAGGGAAGGGAGCTGGGGAGTGTTTGGGATTCCTGAAGGGAGACTGTCATGGAAGTCAGGTCTGAGCAGGTCCCTCCTAGCGCCCAGGTAAACACAGCCTCGTCCTGACAGGCTGAGACCTGAGGCAAGGGGGCTCAGTCACTGTCTCACCACAGGGGCCTCTCTCCCTCTCTCTCTCACACACACACAACACACACACACACCACACACACACTTCCTGGATATGACTTGGGCCACTGAGCGTGTGTGTGTATAGGGGGTGGGGGTTAAACAGAGACGTGCAGTCTCTCTTTTGTGAGTTTGTGAGTAAATGCTCTGTATTAAGGTTAGCTTCACTCCAAACGTCCGTCCGAGTTTAGAGCTTTCAGCTTCACTCTTTCTCTCTGTCTGTCTGTCTCTCCCTCTTTCCCTCTCTCTCTCCCTCCCTCCCTCTCTCTCTCTCTCCCTCTCTCTCTCTCTCTCTCTCTCTGTCTGTGTACCTGGTGGCGCCTCTTAAAGCTGGCAGGTCCATGTGTAGCCTCGCTGGCTGCCATCCAGACCAGCAAGCGTCCAGACACTCACGCACGCACACGCGCGCGTGCAGACACGGAGACAGACAGACAGACAGACAGAGCTTTCCCACAGACATATCACTTGAACTCTCTGTCTGGCTCTGTCTCAGTTTGTCTGTACCCCAGCCTGGTTTTCCTGGCACAGCTTGAGGGTGAATGACGGGCACAGTGTGGTCACCACCCAGTGGTCTCTGCTTCTGTTTAGAGATAATGGCAGAGGGAGGATGTAAAGTACACCATGTAGGGGCTTAAACAGACTTGTCTTCGATCGAAATACATACTGTGCGATATAGACCATTTGACTCACATTGTTGACTTGTACTATTCCTGTAAATGTTTGGTGGTAGAACATCCTTATTTACTTTCTGCATGTTCTCTTCACAGTCCCACAGTCCGATTCCAGCTAAGAAGTCGAGACTGGACAAGCTGTTTTCTCCCTCAGCTGACAAGGAGAGACATCATGACTGGTTACAAGCTCTGACAAAGTCTGCCAACAAGGTTCGTATCTCGTGTCTCGAATGCGAGCATGCAAAACCCGATTTGCGAAACTGAAAGGTCACGGGGGGTCTCTGACAGGGGGGGGTCTTTGTCCTCTGCCAAGTTCTGTGACCTTACACACCCCCATCATGTCAGGTCACCTTCGCTTGGCGGGGAGAGACCTTGTTGTCGCTGAAGGAATTACATTGATTTGGAATTTGACTGAAAAGCAGCTTAGTAAACAGTCTCGCTGAATGACCCGTTCTCTGTTTTCAGGATGTGAAAAAAGCCCAGCTGAAACAGAGAGCCTCCGCCTTCCGCCCCTGGTCCCCCTTCTCCGAGAGGGACAAACCCACCAATCACAGTGAGGCTAAGCGGTAAGGGGCTGACTCACCACCAATATTTTAATGATGAGCAATTTTTGAATTCATTTGGATTCCCCCAAAACCTAACCTTACTGACTTACTCATCAATCCAATGGCAGTTTGTTACTACAGAAATGAACCTCCCTTCTAAAAAATGGTTTTAAGAACCGGAGAATGACAAGTCTCATGTGTCGGCCTCCATAGATCCAACCAGCCGACCAGCCAGGAGAGCAGCGTGGTTCCCAACGCAGCGCTAGCGCCTCTGGCCAGCCCTGTCCACAGAGAGGACCAGACCATGGGGGCCCAGCCCAGAGACAAGGAGAAGGACACCCATGTCAGCTCCAGAGCACCACAGCCCCCGGTCCCCCAACCCGCCCTCCCTCCACCAGCCAACGCGGCGGAAGAGGACATGGAGGCGGACGAGGATGGGGAGATCGATGTTGACGACTGCGAGGACTGTGAGTAGCGCACGCTGCACCGCTTCTTTTTAACGACACTAAAAAGCAACGTCGCAAACTTTCTCCCGACCTCTAACCTTCCACCCCATGGAGCAAGCAGAAACACAGCAATCTGAGCCTGACACGATATCTGTCTTGCAGCCTCTAGCAGAGATAGCAGGATCACTTTCAAAGAAGGGCTTAACACACAACTGAATGGGCTGAGGGGCCTAAGAGATAGATATAGTCCTGTGTGAGGCTGCCATCTGGAGGCTGGTTTCAGTATCACGGGAGAGAGTTATCAGACTTTACCTTGACTTCAATCAATCAGTCAATCTGTATCGACGTCTACATCATTACCCATGTTATTCCTCTCTCCGTCTGTCTCACAGGCCCAGTATCCATCCCTTCCATGACCTCGTCTCTCCCAGCCTGCAACAGCGTGCCGACTCCTGCACTCCAACAGAGCCAGACTCCTGCTCTGCCATCGCCCCTGCCCCAGGAACCCCCAGGCAGCATGAGGCCCTCTGAAGGCCCCTGGCTGCCTGGGGCCTCGTGCCCTGAGCTGGAGGCCCTGAGGCAGAGCCTGTATGGGGGTCTGGAGTCCAAGGAGGCCAGGGAGAAGTTCCTGCAGGAGGTGGTGAAGTTGCAGATCAAGCAGGAGGAGAAGCTGGGTGCAGCCCTGCAGGCCAAGCGCAGCCTCCAGCAGGTAAGCTAAACATACATCACATGACCCACACGAGCACAAGCTTTCATTGGTAGAAAAAAAATGAAAAGGTGTATGTGATATTTCAACGTCCCAGCAAGCACCAAAAAGAGCTAGACTTAGGCCGATCAGCTGATGTTATTTCTTTGTGAAAGTGATTAGTCCCAAAAACACAGTTTTATCGTTGAAAGTGTGAAGTCAGAAGCATGTGTTTGTGTCTGTTTGCACTCTCAGCCAGATGCAGCAGTTCAGAGACGGTACCAACATGACCTCTGAAATAGAAAGGCTCTCCGAGCATAATATTATCCGAGAACTCTGAATCAGCCAGACAGTTCCACGATCAGTTCAAAAGTCTATCAAATGTCTATCAAAAGAGGAACTCCACATTATGCAAGAAAGCATACACGAAGCAGCAAAGCTCAGTACAGACGTTCAACACTACAGACAAGAAAGAGGAACTTACGTTGAAGAGTCCCTGAGGTGTGGGCAGAACTACTAGAATAGTCACGATTGTTAGACATTTGGTCAGTAAGCGGAAACTTAAGCAATACTGTCTTAGGGCAAAAAGTTATTCTGTCTTAACAGAAGTGAAAACCTGAATAACTGTTCTAGGTCAAAAGATATTTTATCATAGACTTCTTAAAGAAAGTCATTTCCATTTCACTGACAATTTATTTATCAGATGTTGTATACAGCAGATTAACAATCTGCCAGATCATGTCATTTAGGGTTGCCTATGGCTAGCTATTAAGCAATTAGGCAACGTTTCACAGCTGGAAATTTTGTTACTACCAGGACTTCCTTTATGCTTCCATCCTGCTGACCCTGCTCTGACCCTGCGCTGACCCTGCTCTGCTCCTGTCCCTGTTCCCTTCCAGGAGCTGGAGTTTGTGCGCGTGGCTAAAAAGGGCCGCCTGCGCGAGGCAGTGGAGGCCAAGCGGGGCCTGAGGAAGGAGATCGAGCGTCTGCGGGCCGAGTGGGAGAGGAAGACGCAGGAGGCGGAGGAGTCTCGCACGCGGCTGAAGAGAGAGCTGGAGAGGGAGAGACAGCAGCGCGTCTGCGACCATAGCTGCGAGGCCGAGCGCCTGCGCGTCAAGTACTCTTCTCAGGTGAGCAAGGGGGAGGGACGCGTCGGGAAAACGCTCAAGTGTCATATTTCCCTTGCGTGGTCTCTGTGTGTGCGCGCGTGCCCCCCCTCTGACCCCGCCGTGCGTGTTCCCGCTGCTCCGCAGATCGAGGAGCTGCAGCTGCTGCTGCAGAGAGCCGAGGTGGACCGCGAGCAGCTGAGGGAGGAGCTGCAGAGGGAGCGGGAGGCGCGGCAGAGTCTGGAGAGGATGGTGAAGGAGCTGCAGAGTCAGCTGGAGCTGCAGAAGGCCCACGGCAGCCAGGACTCGCACACAGACGCACTCAGACACACGCAACCACAGCACACCAACGGGGTGTCCTAATGTCGGGGGGCCGTGGGGAACCATTTGGCTCTGCAGAGACAGACGGTGCTGGAGCAGCTGCAAAACACACTGCATTGATTGCAGCTGCTGTTTAGGGGAAATTCATTCAGCAAAAAAAAATACCCACATGAGTTCAAGAGGGGGGACTCGTTTTTTTTTTTTTTTAATTAGTAAAGTTGGAAGATCTTGTTCTGATGAAAATGGACATTATTTTGATAATATATGAACTACAACTGGAAGTGGAAAGTGTTCTGGTTGAGCATGAGAGCTAGCTGCAACCCACGAGAACGACATCTTCCTAAAAGACAACAGACACGCTCCCCTCACCACTCCCGCTGGATAAGGACTTTATTTCGGTATATAAGCTATTTAAAGATGTGCAACTATAGCGCCATAACATTACTTGAATATTTAGGGAACAGAAGTACAGAACAGTGGGGGCAGGGCGACGCCTCCACAAAATCTCGGTACATCATTCAATGGTATTATATTATTTCCATTCACAGACTTCACAGGAAAGCACACCACCAAGGTTTTCCACTTTGTCAATGACTCCATCTGTTTGCTTCTTGAACGTGTTGAGGAGATAGAAAAAGGAAAGGTTGCACGATGAGCAGGGGGCAAGGTAGCGGGTGCTCACATCAGCACATCCATGTAAACCCTACAGGCACGCAGTTTCCACTCTTCCCACCACATCTGTTTCATCTGACAGAAGCCTGGAGAATCTGAGGACACCATCTTTATATTCTCATCTTGAATATTGTACGGAAGTGTAACTTTATACTATGATGCCCGCAGGCTCCTTTTGTTTTCGAATCAGACGTGTATGAAACCAAACCAAGTGGTGAATATTGTGCTGCCGGTGAAGATGATGTTGTGTATTGAACATCTACGATAATGGCTGTCTTTTTGTTGAATTGCGGTATTTCCGATTTTCTATCGAATACTGTCAAATAATTTATATTCCAAAATAATTTGCTGCCTGTGAACACGTAAGCATTTTGTGTTTCTGATTTGTAGGGCTCTTAAATCAACATATGCTTTATATGAACAACATTTCTACATATATACAAAATATGAATATATATTTTTTTACTTAAGAAAAGGAATTGCACTTTTAAAATAAAGACAAATTGCATTGTGCATTTTACTCCCAATTGCTTTGTTCAAATGACAACAGAACATGAACAACATTTAACAACTATTTTGTCAGTTCTGTTTCGTCAGTTCTGTTTTGTAAATACAACTGCGATATTGTAAATAAGACCATTTGCTTGCTTTACACTTTAATTATACTATGAGTAATAGTTTTTATCTTACTTGAAACCAAAAGAAAATGTATATTTGTGATTATGAAATAATTGATGGATTATTGCACCCTTGAACCTCGCTTAAAATCAATGAGCATAGGAACGAATGATTTGTAAAAACATGGAGGAAGAAACGAGCTCTCGGTCATTATTTTAGGTGATCGTTTTGAGAAAGACACAACTACTGTTACTGTCAGCATTTTCATGTACGTTTCTTCCTTCTGAGGAGAGCAACAAGATAAGTTCACTGTTTTATGGATTGCGGATGTATCTACTAAAACCCAGACCAAAATGATAAGATGAAATAATTATATATTTGAGTACCTACCCCTCTACTGGCTTTTCAGTCCCAAGTAGGATAGATAGGACATCTCTCCTGGTCTTCAACCTTGCTCACAGATATTTTAGAAAAACATACTTACATGTCTTATTATTATGTCCCCACTGAACATATGTTGCATACAATGTAATGGTAATATGCGTTGCATTAGTTAATACTGTTGTAGTTTCGGTTTTGATGTGGGGTTTTATTTTACCGTTTGTTTCGATGTTTTCTTTTTCCTTGGAAAACCTCTATGATATCCATTAAAAAATTAAATCAAGCATTTTTATGAAGGTGTTTTTATGAATTTTATTCCTGTGTACCGCCTGTGTATGTTTTTATCAATCTATACTCTAGAGGGCGACATCTTGCTATTCTTCCATAGAGACAGGTCGGAGCAGAGGTCAAGCCCAACTACACACGTGAAAACTAATTAGCTATATCAACAATCAGCGATAAGCGGACGCTGTTTCAATCTGCTATGGCACACCAAGCATGGGTAAATATCTTCCCCCAAAAGAGAGCGTTTTGTTTCCTCGTTAGTTTTCCACCCGCTACGCGCTCACTTTCACAGACGCAAGTGCAAGTCTCGCAACAAACGAGTCGCAAGGGTTGCTGAAGTCAAGACGTGCAGAGTTAAGTTTCAGGGACCGGTATGCGAGGTTGTAATCACCCAGTTGTGGGTGTAACCTGGAATGAATAAAAATATATGAAAATAGGTATAATTAATAGTAATGTTGGATTACACGCTTGCAGCTGTCGTATTTAATTAAATATCAATCCTCAGGTGTGTTTTTCTGTTCTGTGTTTTGCTAGCTTGCTGTATATCTGAACAAGAGGTCAGCCTTCTGAACACAGCCGTTCATTTGATAGACATATAAACAGATGGTCACCTATAAATAAGAGAGGACTTGAGTAATTAAGAGCTGTAAATGTAACTATATTTGATTAAATAAACAACAAGGTAATTGAGCTTAGTCTTCGAAATCAAGTTATTACACTTTCCCATTGCTCTGTTTCTTCCCAGACCCTCTCTCTTTCCTTCCAGAGCTTATTAGTAGCGGGGAAATCCCTCTGTAAATGCAAGGCTGCAGCCTCCACTCAGGATTACAGCTTGAAGAAGATTTAGGACTGACACGTGTTCCAGACTCCTCCCGTCTTCTCTCACTGAATCACAAATGCCGAGGACCAATGGCCGCTTAGTTAGCACCTTTACCTGGAACTGGTATGGTGGCCTAACGGATCGTGTCAATGGGAAGCAACAAGGAGATCGGTGTACGTTGGCATTTCCTGGTTTACGCCTGCAAACGTGAACGCATTGAGAGGAAGTGGATTCCAAGTATCTGACAAGACCACTGTGGGACATGGTAGTCTTCTGAAGGCCGATCGGGTCTACCCTTTCTCCCCGCGTTATGCGGAGAGCTGTCCTTCAGAGTAGCAGCTGTGATTCGGAGCCAGGTTGTGCTTTATGAGGGCGAGGAAGAGAGGCGCTGGACAACGAGGCAGGTGGTGACATGAGCAGCTCCCAGCAGGGGAGGACCTAAACAAGACCAGCAGGGATGAGCGCCCCTCCAAACATGGCACCTTTGTCTCCAGGGTTGAGCGCCACCCCCCCTAGGGGACCCCTGTCCCCCACCACCAAGAGCACCTTCCCCTCCCTCAACTCCCTGGCCCCAGGGATGTTTTCCCCCTCTCTGTCCAGGGGCACCCCCAGCTCAGGAAGGAGAGCTTCTAGCCCCTTCAGGTCCCCCAGCCCGTCCATCATGACCTCCCCTAAGCTGTGGCAGAAGTCGTCCATCTCCAGGCTGGCAGAGGAGTTCTTCTGGATCGGGGGGAGTATCGTAGCACAGCCCAAATGGAGACTGGGTCAGATCGGTAAGAAGTTATTTTTCAATTGTTACTGAGACGGTCAAATTCTTCATGCCCATGCATTTAAAAAGATAGATTGAATGTAGCATTTGTTGACCTACCTAGCCTGTGTTATGTGCTCACATGATTACGACCTATGATGCAGACCTTATTCATAGACATACCCTACTGGTAAACCAAACATTTGTGTTTTCCACACACATTGTTTACGTGTAATTGTAAGGGAGCGTGCACAAGTAGGTAATAGGCGACAGTAGATAATCACTGAAGATTAGACTGAACGATGAAGACTTGAGTGAGTCACATGTCTCAGCTTCAGATTACATCCAGAGGTTACCTGCCCTGCTCCTTCTCCCTATCTAACGGCTCCTTCTCCCTATCTAACGGCTCCTTCTCCCTATCTAACTGCTCCTTCTCCCTATCTAACGCCTCCTTCTCCCTATCTAACGCCTCCTTCTCCCTATGTAACGGCTCCTTCTCCCTGTCTAACTGCTCCTTCTCCCTATCTAACTGCTCCTTCTCCCTATCTAACGGCTCCTTCTCCCTATCTAACGGCTCCTTCTCCCTATCTAACGGCTCCTTCTCCCTATCTAACGGCTCCTTCTCCCTATCTAACTGCTCCTTCTCCCTATCTAACGCCTCCTTCTCCCTGTCTAACGGCTCCTTCTCCCTATCTAACGCCTCCTTCTCCCTGTCTAACTGCTCCTTCTCCCTATCTAACGCCTCCTTCTCCCTGTCTAACGGCTCCTTCTCCCTATCTAACTGCTCCTTCTCCCTATCTAACGCCTCCTTCTCCCACTATTGCACACAAGACACCAAAGAATCATGAAACATTCCAAGACAAAATGAACACACGACCACCGATCTGAGGGTTTACTGAATCACTGACATCTTCATACGAAAGTTGCACAGTATATCTGGCAATATGGTAAAACCACTCATGCTCTTTTCTAAAGCTCAGTTCAGTTGGTCGAGTGTCTGGCTTAGTCACTGTAAAAACAGGTACCCGATGATGATGATGATGATGATGATGTCAACTGTATGTGTATTTGTGCAGTGGAGAGGTGCATGTGTACCATGCAAACAGGCACCCAGATGACAAAGCTAAAAGGGAAAAAGAAGGGGCTGGTACGCTACTTCTACTTGGACGAGCACAAGTCCTGCATACGCTGGAGACCCTCCAGGAAGCACGACCGAGCCAAAAGTCAGTACGCACATGGACAGGATAGATGTGCTACCATGACACCCTGCCGTTTCCATCTACTAGTGGAGTGTGAAAATGTAGACGTTCTAGGTCTTTCCTAAAAAGCAAGTGTCCCCAAATTCTCAGTGCAGCGGCTGATTAACCGACCTGTTGCGGCTCTTCTCCTGTCCAGTAACTATCGACTCCATCCACGAGGTGTGCGAGGGGAAGAAATCCGAGATCTTCCAGCGTTACGCGGACAGCCGCTTTAATCCCAACTGCTGCTTCAGTATTTACCATGGCAGCCACGTGGAGTCCCTGAACCTGGTCACCACCAACGGGGACGAGGCTCGTACCTGGATCACCGGCCTGAAGTACCTGATGGCAGGCATCAGTGACGAGGACAGTCTGGCCAGGAGGCAGCGTGTCCGGGACCAATATCCTTCAAATCCCTGGTGGATTTTATGGTCACAGATGATACAAGTTATGGAAAGCCTGTCACGTCTAAATGCATGACATGGCAACACGATACATGAAGGTTGTGGGAGGTTGGGCTTTCCAGTGGTTAGTGAATGTGGCACAACAGTAAATTGTTGGTACACCTTCAACCTTCAACTCCCTGTTTCCAACTGCAACATGCACCCCAGCCTCCTCCTACTCCTTGTCGCACTTTTTTTATTGGTCTTCTCTGCCAATATTCAACAATAGTCACTTAGCTCTGGCTATACATCCCCAATGTATTTGACTGTAGGTATTGCTATGGAGATGCATGGTCATAGTAGTTGTTAGGGATGTGTTGTGCGATACTGTAGATGAATGTCTTGGTCTGACAGGGTAATGGTCACCATTCAACCTTGACAGTGGGATCACATGGCTACAGCAGACATTCTCAGAGGCTGACAAGAATGGAGACGGCACCCTGAGCATCGGAGAGGTTCTGCAGCTTCTCCACAAACTGAATGTCAACCTGCCAAAGGAGAAGGTCAGGGAGATGTTTAAGGTAAGCCTTGGTTTAGATGGTCGTCATAGTCTAAGAAACTGGTCTGTGTTCCTGGGTACTGGTGTCTGGAATTAGCGTCAAATATATTCCGATTGAGTGGGTTGACAAAGCAATATTGGTAGTACGGTATTGGTACTGGTATCAAAGAAAAGCAAAAAGACTCACAAAAGCAGATATATATATATGTATATACTGTATATACTGTATAAGCAAAAGCTCAACTGAACAGTGGAGTCAAAGAGGGTAAGCGATCATGCTCTTACAACCTGATCTCCAATCATCCCTACTTAGGGTTCCAGATGCCTGGCCCTGTCTGCGTTTTCGTGACATACCTTGGGAGAGGACGGGTTACTTGCGAAGAAGGGAGCAAAAAGGGGGGGGAGGGAGGAAGAGAAGAGGGCTAGCTTGCTGAAGCAGTCAGACCATATGCTGGGGCCTGAACAGATGGCAGAGGTTGTAATACTGCACTGAACTTGTTCAGCACAGGGCTTCTTTCTGCCTAATCCACTCTAATGCAGTACACAACATGGGCTCCATTACCTAAACTGCTGCTATGTGGTACAGACATCCAGAACTGTGGCAGTGAACTCTGTCGGTTGTCTTTAGAAACTGTGTTTAAGGTAACATGGGACACCTTGCTAAACGTGGACATTATGATTAGTGGCACCAAAATATGCTTAAAGAGGGAAAAATAATCTTGCATTAAAAAATAAGGAAATGTATCGAAACACGTTTTTATTGAAAATAAAATAATAATAATAATAATAAATAATAATAATTCAATCATATTTCACCCTTCTGTACTATGAACACCTGCTTTCCGGTTCTTTCCTAAGGAGGCGGACACGGATGACAACCAGGGTTCTTTAGCGTTCGAGGAGTTCTGCAGCTTCTATAAGATGATGTCCACTCGCAGAGACCTCCATCTCATCCTGATCTCCTACAGCAACCACAAGGAGTACATGGACCTTAGTGACCTGTCACGCTTCCTGGAGAACGAGCAGAAGGTAGGTGGAAAGAAGAGACTAGTCAACAGAAGCTTTATGACATTTGACCTCTACGTTCGCTTGCTGTGCCTAATGTCAGTACAATAGGTTGCATTGTATCATCTTTTATTGACACCTATCCAATAACCTGTCAACCATTGAGAGTTTGAACGGTTGCCTTGCCCCTTCGTTTCACTAGATGGTCAACGTCACCAGGGAGCACTGTCTGGAGATAGTGTCCCAGTTTGAACCCTGTCCGGAGTATCTTCAACACAAGGTCCTGGGGATCGACGGTACCTAAGACACACAGAGCTAGTAACTAGCATTCTCTTTGAGATCCAATCAGTATCATCAGGTCTTGAAGTATCAAGTCACAATCCATAAATGCAAACCAAAAGAAACAACAAAAATCATCTTCTTGTGTTCAAACCTGATCCAGGGTTCACCAACTACATGCGGAGTCCAGCAGGAGATATCTTTAACCCAGACCACTACCATGTGAACCAGGACATGACCCAGCCTCTCACCAACTATTTCATCGCCTCCTCACACAACACTTATCTGACTGGGGACCAGTTCCTGTCCCAGTCCAGGGTGGACATGTACGCCTATGTTCTCCAGGCTGGCTGCCGCTGTGTGGAGGGTAAGCGCCACAGAATTGCAGGTCTTCTGTACAAACACACAATCTGCGTTTTAGACACTAACAATTTGCACCTTTGTATTGTTTTGCACTGGTCTCATTTTTTGTTGTTGCCAAGAACAGATAAGTGATGGACTCTCTCCTTCCTTCCTTCCTTCCTTCCTTCCTTTCATTCTTTCTTTCTTTCTTTCTTTCTTTCTTCCTTCCTTCCTTACTTATTCCCTCCCTCTCTGTCTGTCTCCCTCTCTCTGTCTCTCTGTCTCCCTCTCTCTCTGTCTCCCTCTCTCTCTGTCTCCCTCTCTCTCTGTCTCCCTCTCTCTCTGTCTCCCTCTCTCTCTGTCTCCCTCTCTCTCTGTCAGTGGACTGCTGGGATGGCCCTGATGGGGAGCCCATAGTCCATCATGGTTACACGCTAACATCCAAGATCCTCTTCAGAGATGTCATCGAAACCATCAACAAATATGCCTTCACGAAGAATCAGTGAGTCACTGGAACGTCAGCACTGATCGTAGCCCTGTAGTGAAAATCTAACATTATTATCTTATCACAGTTTGTAGTAGTGGGTTAGGCCTTGATAACCTGCCAACCTCTCCCAGGTACCCAGTCATCCTGTCTATAGAGAACCACTGCACAGTGCCACAGCAGAAGAAGATGGCCCAGTACCTGAAGGAGGTGCTGCAGGAGAAGGTGGACCTGACGTCCGTCAACATGAACGAGTTCAGGAAGCTGCCCTCCCCTGAGATCCTGAAAGGAAAGGTGCTGGTGAAGGTAAAATAGTCCCCACTCAAACACTCTGAACGCATATTTACTTCCTACTTTCATTGGGGTCATCGCTGACCGACTGTGTTGAAACGTTTCGTCTTGTCATGCAAGATTAGTGAGGGGATTCGATCTGTTATAAAGGATCTTGCTTTGAGATAGACTTGCTGTGTGTTGAAGAAAATGGTTTGAAATTGACAGTAGTCAGAGATGTTTGCTTGGGGTTTTCCTCAGGTTTAACCATGAATTGTTTAACTGTGATGTTCATTTTGTAAAGGGAAAGAAGCTTCCGGCCAACCTAGATGCTGATGCAGAGGAAGGAGATGTATCGGATGAGGACAGTGCAGAGGAGGACGATGAGGACGAGGAAGAGGACATACTGGCAAATACAGTAAGACATGGATAAGACATTGACCAGTCTGGCATCGAACTTGAGTTTTTTTAGGAGTGTACCATTCAGAGTACTTGCCTAGACACGCACACAAATGTATAGGTGCATTTATTTAAAAAATTTGTTTGAATTTGGCAATCAACATTTGCCCTTTATTACTAAAATAAACAATGACAAAATCAAGTTGGATGGACAAATGGTCGAAAGCTGTGAGCTTTTCTGGTGGAAATACCTTTGTCATACCCCCTAAGACCTCTAGAGGGCAAAGGTGAGAGATTGTTCAGCCACCCCTCAGGAGTCTAGCAGGATGTATAACGTGACAACTAAGAGGGAATTCTGAACTGTTGTATGTTTCAGGGTGGGAAAGATGCCCCCACGGAAGCTGAAGGAAAAAAGAAGAAGAACTTTAGCAAGTCTTTAATGGGCAGCTTCAGGCGTAAGGTGAGCCGGCTAATTCTCCAAAGCCGCAGTGAGTTGGCGTCCTGTAGCTCCCTCTAGCTCTCCTTGCCCTTCTCCGTCCGAGGCCATGGTCCGGTTCGTGCTGACCGCAGGCTCTTGTTTCAGAGGAAAAAGAGATTGAAAGTAAAGAAGAGGCTGATGCCTGATGGAGAAGTCGACCAAGAGTGCCATAGCAGGGAACGGACCCAGATCGTGTACTACACCAAGTAAAACCACCACCTGACTACTTCTTCTCACCTTCAGTTTAGAGGTCTGCCCTCCTTAAACACCTCCCTTGTCTCGTTCCCTAACATGGTTGTCTGCCTCTACCAGGAAGAGGAAGACTATGAGGCTGTCTCGGGCTCTGTCTGACCTGGTCAAATACACAAAGTCTGTCCGTGTCCACGACATCGAAACACAAGGTAAGCAAGGAGCAATGGCGTCCTCTCTTAAAACGCACACGCACAGAAACACCCCCATGTCCCGTTACCCTGTAGATCGTACTCGCGTATACGTGACACGCCTCTTCCTCTTCCTGGCCCGGCAGCGTACATGACCAGCTGGCAGGTGTCGTCTTTAAACGAGAGCATCGTCAACCAGATCATGCAGCTGAAGCCCGCCCAGCTGGTCCGCTTCAACCAGAGGCAGCTCCTGAGAGTCTACCCTTCTAACTACCGTGTGGATTCCAGCAACTTCAACCCTCAGCCTTTCTGGAACTCAGGATGCCACATGGGTGAGGCGCAGGGATGAGAACAAGAAAACCAGGAAAAGATTTGGCCATTGTTTGCGCGCACTTGTACACGCACAGACGATATATATGCTATATGATGTGGAAATGATGCTCTACCAGGTGTACTTCAGTAAGGTGCTCAAACATATTACGAGTCTTTGCTAATGCTTTTTGATAGAAACTAGCTTAACCTGGCCTTATTCGGTATCTCTGAGTTTTGTATTCGGTGTGTTACTCTTTTGTATTAGCATACAATGTAACAATAATCAGAAACGTTGACTCTTTGACCTGGAGTAGCCCTGCTCTGCTACTCATGGTTGAACACTTGCCACTGAAGTCTTCAAAAACGTGGTCTGTGTTGGCTGCGTAGTTTTATCCATAGGTGAATGAAACCTGAACATTGCAAAAATGTGGAAGAAAATATCCAATGATTACAATGACAGCTCAAATGCTTTCCACTGAAGTATTTTATGTGTACAGCAGACGTTTTATATCACAGATGTTCTGTCATTACCTTTTCAGTGGCATTGAATTACCAAACCGAAGGCCGCATGCTTGAACTGAACAGAGCCAAGTTTGCAAACAATGGTAACTGTGGATACAACCTCAAGCCCAAGTGCATGTGTAAAGGTCGGTACCCAAACAAGGATGATAGATATGCTAGTATACATAGATGGGTTGCGTCTTAGGACGTTTTTAACCATCAGTCTGTGGCTTTGGCTGTGAGCCAGCAGGAGGATGACATAGAAGATGAGCTGTTCAAAGGCTTGATGGGGAGATTCAACACACCAGGATCTCTGTTGTAGAAGAGGCTAGCAGGCATACGGCTGACTATGGCTCCTGTGTCCTCTCTCTTTCCAGGTGCCTTTAACCCCATGATGGAGGACCCGCTTCAAGGCCAGAGGAAGACCCAGCTGGTACTGAAGCTCATCAGTGGACAGCAGCTTCCTAAACCTCAAGACTCCATGATGGGGGACAGAGGGGAGGTGAGATGATGAGGAGGATGTGTGAGGAGGAGCATGTGTGAGGGGGATAATGATGCGTATCGAAGATTCGTGGCGAGGATGTATGATGAGGATGCGTGAGGAGGATGTGTGATCAGGAGGAGGATGTGTATGTGGAGTCATGGAATCTCACTTTGCTGCTCTAGATCATTGATCCGTTTGTGGAAGTGGAGATCATTGGTCTACCCATCGACTGCTGTAAAGAACAGACCAGAGTTGTGGATGATAATGGTGAGTGGGGGAAAAAGAGAACACACTGAATGGAATCACCCTGTATACATGATTTGTCACATGACAGTTTTTTAAAACGTACTCCACATGATTCCCTCCTTTGTGCTGGACTGTAGATCTGTGTTTTGTTTGAAGGTTTCAACCCCATGTGGGAGGAGACACTGGTCTTCACAGTGCACATGCCCCAGATCGCCCTGGTCCGTTTTGAGGTGTGGGATCACGACTCCATCGGACGAGATTTCATCGGACAGCGGACCATCGCTTTCACCAGCATGATGCCAGGTGATACGGAAAGAGGATACGATTGGTAAACGATGAAAGTAGCCGAGTATTAGCTGAGTGTTTGACTTGGATCATCATCTTTCCTTCTGAAGGCTATCGCCACATTTACCTGGAGGGAATCAAAGAGGCATCTATCTTTGTCCACGTGACTGTGAATGACCTCGCAGGAAAGGTGGAGGCTTCTCACTTATTTTGCTAAACTGATTTTCCTTTTCTAGTTGCTCTCAGTAATATCTCATGCACACATTGAATAACTTCATTCTCTGTGCCATCGGAGCTTTTGAAATTGAGTGCCCTTAGTCAGGACAATGTTTCCAGGCAGAAGTTGTATAGACAGCATGCAAATTGTCAAGACTCTTGAGATCCGTTCGTTATTCAGTTTGGGACCTGATCACTGCTCGTGCGTTTGTTCCGTAGGTCAAGTCGACCAACGCTGTGAAAGGCCTGATCAAAAAGGCCACCAAACACACCAAGGGCCATAAGAAACAGCAGGCATCCCTGGATTTCTCCACAAACTCCTCTGACGACCGCTTCGGCGTCCGCTTCCGGAACGATCTGGACTCCTTCTCCCAGGACAGCAAGAACTGCAGCATCTCCTCCAGGGCACTGCCACCTGCGCTCAGGGCCTCTCTCCACCAGGGGGCGATGAGCGAGCCGGTGAAGCGCTCCCACAAGGTTCAGATTCAGGACTCCCTGGAGAAGAGGTGCATCCTCAGGATGTCTGCCACCTCCAACCCTGAGGAGCCCCCCGCCCACCGCGTCAAAGAGGATCTGGAGGACTCGTCTCAGTCCTCCTCTCAGGTGGACAGTCCGCTGGACAGTCCGCGGCCAGAGGGCCATGCTCACCTGACGCAGACGAGATGCCCGGAGCCAGGGCCTCAGCCTCGGACTCCAGTGTCACGCTGGTCACACCAGGACAGCCCTGGGTCAGATCAGGTGTTTGAGTGGCCTGAACCACCGCACACTGAGGAGTTAGATGGAGAACAAAGGGAGCAGCCTTGGGACTCTAATGGGACAACTTCTGTTTCAGCTGTGTTGGAGGCCCTGAGTAGGCCTGAGCCACAGTCTCCTGCCCTGCCCCAGCCTCAGCCCCTATCCCAGCCCCAGGTTCAACCCTTATCCCAGCCACTCCACCGGCTCCAGTCCTACCCTCCTTCCCAGCCTGTGCCCCCATCAGACCACAAGCTCCAACCGGAGTGCCAGGCCCAGCAACCCAAACCTGAATCCATCCCCCAAGCCCTGGTAGCACCGTCTTCTCCGCTCCGAGTCCGGCGGAGTCTGCAGACGCCCCCCAGCCAGCAGCCCTCCACCCCCTTACGGAGGACGGCCCGCTCGCGCAGCTGTCCCCGGAAACAGCCTGCCTCGCCCCTCACCCCTGCAACTAACCGCAGGCACGCCGTCTACTGGCAGACTTCTCCCCCTCAGTCTCTCCCCCACGGCAGCCACGCGAATCAGGTGAAGCCTATACCCAACGGCCTGCGTCTGTCCGACAGCGAGTCCAGCAGCGCAGACAGCCTGGAGCTCCTGCCCTCCCGTGTGCCGCCCCACGGGGACAGGGGGGATGGCACCCTGCAGAGGGAGATGAACGCCCTGTTCAACCAGAAGATGATGGAGATCCGCAGCAAATCGCCTCTCTTTTTCACCGGTAAGATGCTGCAGCCGTCCTGGCAGAAGCCTTAGCAAGTGTTAATGGTCTGGCGGGGGGGAGGCGGGGCAGAAAACGACTGACGTCTGCTGCTGTGCGTTTGCTTTGCAGATCGCTCCACCTTGTGATGAGCAGGCTCTGTGCAGGGGGCTGGGAGAGGCCTCGCACAGCCAGCTACGGTGGAGAAACCTCAGACACCAAGTACAGTACAGTACAGTACCATTTGCAGACGAATGACTGTTGTCAAATATTGTATATATGATTTTCCTAAAGCTATTTTGAAGAAAGTAGTAACGGGTTTTAATCCATGTGCAATCGTGGCCATTGTAGACAAATCAAAAATGCTACAATAGTATCTCATTAGGCTGGTTTTTATTTATTTGACAATGTGCCGTATAGTTTACAGCAACGTCCACTGAAGTGTTTTTTATACACGTGATCTGTAATGACCAAAACAAGCGAACCAAAGAATTGTTTAACTGGTGAAATAGCGTGATGCCAATGATATAAAAACTGTGTTCAAAAGTAGGGCAATGTACAATGTAAATTCATGTGAAAACTAATACCCAACACCGAAATTAATAGTCTACTCTGTTAGTTTGTAGTATTTAATTCAGCGCTGAACATTGTCTCAGTAACCCTTCACATGGTTTTCCTCATTAAAATGCTCTTGTTAATGTTCTCTTGTTAAAAATGTAGTATTGTTAATTTTACAAAAACACTTTAGTACGTTAGGAATTCATCCCGGTGACAAAACAATTACATTGTTTTTGACGTATTAGCATTTTCGGTTGCAAGACTCGTCATCTTGAGCTAGTTAACTCTCTAAACAATGATAGTTGCTACCATGACTACAAGAGCTACATTTTGCAGCCACAACCTGACGAATAAGCTTTTCAATGACCGTCCCTCAAAGGTCAGCAATACTTGGTGAAATCCTAGCAATAATGTATTTTGAAAGATATAATTCGCAACTGGAGTATTATCATAGACTTGCTCCATTGTACACAAGCACGCTCAAACCTCAGGTCTATCTATACCGAACAGGAAACGGTCCAAGCGCTCGACTCATGTTAGTATGTTTCCACGGAGGTGAGCGAGCGTGGCCTCTCATGCCTTGTCCTCCTGGGTCCTGTTCCCATCGCTGCTCCTCAGACGCTGACTCAGTTCATCAGCCAAAACGGTGCAGCACGACTTCTGAGGAAAACACAAGAATCAGAAAAGAGTTTTACTGGTTGGTACTTAACAAAGCAGGGTCCGGACAAGCGCGACACATTAGCAGTGGATTCGAGGCAAAATGATGTGCTTAACTGAAATGTATCTTCCCAAAGAAGACTTTACTTTCAATGTGCATTTTTGTTCATCTTTGCGTTTGGTTAGGCAGTGTGGCATGTTGGGGCCCCTGGCTGAGATGGAAGCCCAGACATTGGGGTTTTTTAAAGCCCTGGTAGGCCGCTCGTTTAGTGTGGGTACCATGTAAGTCAGGGGTATCAAACCCTGGTCCTTGAGGGCCGCTGTCCTGAAGGTTTTCAATGTTTCCCTGATCCAGCACACCTGATTCGAATGAATGGGTTGTTATCAAGCTCTGACCCTTCATTAGAATCAGGTGTGCTGGAGCACCAGGGTTTGACACCCCTGATATAAGTTGAGGCCTTTTTGCAGGGGCTTGGGTTGAAATCCCTCTTCTGCCACTTTTTCAAGGCTCCTCCCATTTTGGGGGAAGAAAACTAAGATATTTTGAAGAGTTACGGTTAAAGACTGCAAATCTTACTAGGATATGATTCAGCAGTAGGAGAAATTCCAGTTCAGCGTGTCGGGCACCAATGGGCCCGTCTGCAAACATGCGTCCAGCACGGGGCTCTTACCCTCTGATCTCCAGCGCTGCTCCGGGTCTTGGAGGTGAGCTCCAGAACAGCCAGCAGGACCCCCAGGCCCAGACCCAGGCCCAGAATCAGGAACATCCCCTTGAGGCCGTGGGGACGCAGGGCAGAGGCTTTGGCCGTGTCGGTCACACAGCTGCTGGCCCACCACTTGCTGCGCAGGTAGGCCAACTCCCCAGCCTCGCTTAGCTGTAGGATGGCCACGCTCAGGTTCTTTAGTATAGGAGAGCCTGGAGGATGCAAACAGGAATTGACATTAGTACATACTCGATACACTCAGTTTGACAGAGTTTCTGCTGAGCGAACTTGACGTAAGATCATTGAACTGTTAGTAGCTGCAGTTTGTTTCCATGTGTGGTGCTTCAGCAGAATGAGTTTGCAAGCAAACGTGTCGGGACCCGCCTCCAGAGCTCCCGAGTGGTTGCCGGCTGGGCCTCGAATGTATTGCAGCGATGCAGGGAAATAGACACAATGATGGTCAAAAAGAGTAGGAGGCAACGTTGTCTGTTTGATAAGTGAAAAGCCAGACGTCCGCCAACAACCCTACTTTGTCAGGTTGAAAGAGCCTTACCTTACTCTCCCTACTCTGACCTTCCCCTACCACCTTCAACCTTATGACCAATACTCAAACGATTCTCGATAAACCAGCGAATGAACGAGCCCAATTCAAGACCCACATAACCCATGGATTCCCCAGTGACCCAAACCATGACCCAATGAAACAATCAACCAATATGTGTGAGGTGTGAAGCACCACCCCTTTTCCCCCCATGAGCCAGCTGGCTGATGAGGCTGCGCCTGGAGTATCTATGGCACCAGCCTCGTCGCACGAAGACCCAGGCGCACAAAAACAAAGGGAAGTCGACCTAGGGGAGTGAGCCAAGGAAGGACGCCAAGGCAGCCGTATAAGGATACTACCACAAGGCCAACTATCTCTTCAGATACGTAGCACCCTATTTTGATTTTACTCTACCTACGCCTTCCTTCATAGCTAGCATGTCTCAAATAGCTTCCACATCCAAACATGTGCTTCTCCTGCATTCCCCTTCATTACGCCAGCTGCAAATATAGATGCTAGGAAGTAACAGGCAAAGTGGTGGGACAAGTTTGCTCCTTCGTCCACATCTCCAGTTCCACTTCCACGCCACTCGCTTTCACCACCAAATCGTTGGACCCACATTAGGTGCTGCTCACTGATCCTATCACATCATTCTTACATGTACTGCATCGCCCTCTGTCCCCTAGGCCTGCACGATCCTCCAACTGGTGTCCCACATGGCTCTGTCCTAGGACCCCTGCTCTTCTCCCTGTACACTGCCCTACTCGGACTGATCGTCACCTCCTGTGGCTTCTCTTACCAACAGTGTAAGGTGTCTCCTTACCGCCACTGTAGATGCCGAACGTCATGTCCGCATTGGAACAAGAGCCTTAAGACGCGCTTGCTCTAGGAGCAGGAATGCTCTTAAAATAAAGGTGTTTTTGCACCTGTTGGAGCTAATTTAAGCACTTCTAAGGATCATAGTATTGTTGTGTATTCATTGGAACTTTTTTACTACATGTACGTCTGATCTACCCATTTGGACTTTACTGATTTTCACAATACATGCTTTGTTTTGCCTACTCTTAAGTCGCTTAAGATTTGCAACTACTAAATGAATAAATGTAAAGTATCAAATAAGACAATAGTGGTATTATTTAAATGTTAGTTGTGTTAGAACAGTGATTCCGTACTCAGCGGTCTCACCTAGTGTGGCTGCGATGCTGTAGCCCCTCATTCCGATGACCTCGTGGGCTCGCACAAGGTCACAGTGGCGAGCCACCGCCAGGTCCAGGGAGACAGACTCCCCGATAAAGGCGTAGTTGCCTTCTCTGGCTCGCCGGACACCCTCATCCATGGACGAGACAAAACTCTTGCTTCTCTCCATGTGCTCATAGATCCTGCGGTAAGCTGGATTGTTCGAGTTCTGCAGAAGACAAAAGGTGAACTGGCTAAATGAGAGGATAAGGGGTCGTCAGTGAGTAAAGGGAGATGGAGGGCGAAGGGGAGACGGAAGGGGGAGAGGGGTTCCCTCACCTTGAAGAAGGCTAGTGTCGAGGAACCGGCCAGGGTCCCAAACTCAATCACTTCCTGGTTGGCCAAGTCCTCGAACCCTTTCACCGACAGGGAGGAGGAGTCCGACGACTGGGACGAGCTCAGGTTGGAGAAGTAGCAGGCCAGTAGCACCAGAGCAAACAGCCACCAGGTACAGCAGATGACCCGTCCTGATAGGGCCTTAGGGTGGGGCCCTGCACCTGAGCATCAGCACAGACAACTGAACGTCAGTGCACCGCTGTCTGCTACTAAAACCTTCACAATAAAGAGCTGAACGCCAACAAACAACATATATGAAAAATAAATAGCGCCTAGACAGTGATAATCAATGGGAGCCATCCGAAAGCATGAACATCAACTCGTATCAGCGTAAGTGGAATAAGTTGAACGTAGCGAGACCTTGTAAGGTGAGGGCTCCAGCAGTGTACCACAAGCTGTGCAGCAGGGTGAATTTGTTCTCCTCTGTCTGCGGCTGGCTCCACTCACATGGGCTCAGTCTGCTCAACCAGACACCAACAAGGTTAAAAAAAACATCATATATTTACTACTTCTCTAATAAAACATGAATTAGGATAAGGAAGATCAGACAAGAGGGATAGAGCAGACAAACTAATGCCCCACCTGGCCACAATGAAGATGCAAGCGGAGGTTCCCAGGTAGGCTAGGAGAATGCCCCCCCAGGTCTCAGCTGAGAAGGGACTCAGGAAGTCAAAGAAGCCGGCCTCCTCCACGATATCCTTCTTCAGCAGAATGCTGATTCCTGTCTGCATGAACGGCTTGGTCATGGCCACTGCCTTCTCCCTCGCTGCGGTCAGGGTCAGGGGAGCAATAGCCAGGTCAGCTTCCTGCAGGGACATTATACAAAATATGGATACCACAAACGCACACATGCACACGAACATCCACATGCACACACCCACACAACGTGGATGACATCTTAGCAGCCCCGGCGGACTTTTGAATCACGCCATCGGAATGCAAAAGTGATTCCGGGGTAACCAGGTACACATGCAAAATGTCCTCTGAAATGCATCCTCACCCCTCTCACCACCTCTCCGATCATGCCGTTCCAGTCTCCGTTGTCATCCTGACGCCCATAGTTGTTGTCCTTCACCAGGTGAACGCTGTATTTGAAGCCCAGCTTCTTGGACAGCTCCGACAGCAGGTCCATGCAGTAGCCCTCCAGCTGGGAGCCTTTGGACATGGTGTACGGGTCTTGCTGCAGGACGACACATCAGGGGGCTTTATTGCCAGTTAGCATGCAACACTGTCGTTCTTAACACATTGTACAGGATGATTACACAATTGAGGATGGATATGCCGTTACCTTAATGGTTGTGATCCTCAACTCTGACCTCACTAAGGAGGAAAAAGAGGGTATAGTAAGAGGGTAAAAGTATATAGTTATATAACACATCAACGAGGACTAGCAGCCACTAATGATGTTAAAGCCTTTTCTCTCCTGTGACCCTGAGACTTTGTCCAAGTGTCTCTCCAGACTTCTTGTTGGCACACGGAGTGGCTGACGTTGTTCTTTCCGGCCAGGAAAGCCCTTCCATATTTAGCAGGGGAGAATCAAAGGGCCCTTTGTGCGGTGCTGCGACCATCCCCAGAGTCGGTGACCTCTCCGCAGATAGAGAGGTGGACGTGGGGGTGCATTGACTGTGCCCTCCCAGCCACCATTCTGGTTTCCGGTATCCTAGCGATCTGGCCCCTCTCCTCTCTCCCTGTTGAAAGTGCTCCATTTGCAACGCCCCCAGTCTATAAACAGCCGCAAACGGCTAGCGAGCACGGATCCAAATCATGACAAAGCCACGGCGCTGTGGGGTTTGGAGGCCAGTCGGAGACTATCTAAAGCCTTGATTCAGGCTAGGCCCTCTGGGCTGCAGCCATGCCACAAGGGGTGATCTTGACACCCGTCGGATCCTCCTATTCAGGATGTGACACGCATACAAGCTCTTCGGGGACCTGTCACTTTTTTCCATCTCTCAAACACAGGCCTTCTTGTTTGTTGCTTTGAATTGATTTATGACCATTTTTGTCTGCATGTCAGCTGGCTTGCTTCCTTTTCTATCAGATGAGGTGGAGCTGTGTGCCAGACAGGATATAGCCCATAGCACCCCTGGTGCCCCGGGCTTTGATGCTATGCCCAGCTGACAGTTTCCCCCATTTCTGACACTGCGGGCCAAAGACATGGCACCGCATCCAGCAGCGAAGACATGAGACGTCTGGCATAGAAACGACTAGCTAACACAACAAGAGCTTTGAATGGTCGAAACTGTTTTCGAATCGACCGTCGACAACTCATGATCTCTCATTTTACATTTATCTAGGATGTTTCTCCAATGCCATGCCGAGAGAAACGGTTGACCTTTTGACATGGGCGCAAATCCAATTTTCTCTGTAACAAGGTAAATTCAGAAGGTATATCTCGAAACAGAGAAAACGTAGGACTTACTTGCGGTGCAGGTCCCCAAGTTGAGCAGATGCACCGTGGTGCACAGGATGAACCCCAACAGCATCCTCATACTAACCTCAGATCCTACATGGACAAACAGAAACACACAAGATAAAACAAGGAAGTACAACTGCATCCCCAACATCCAAAACTCGAAACCCTGTTAAGAAATGTTTAGCTTAAGTGTTTCTTTATATTTTGTAAAAAATAGAAAGTTCTTTACCTCACGGTTTCCCTGGTCCTACAGTGAGACTGCTGAGTGGACGGAGTCTGCGGAAGACTGACTTCAATGAGCCAGACTTGGTTATCGGTTGGTTACAAGTACTCATCGCAGGGAACAGGGGCTTTTGAAGCAGCCAATGGATTTGTGTGGGTGGAGAATGTAGACCGTGTGTAAAATGTGGGTGGGGGACTAGAACTGCAGGGTGGAAAATAAGATGAACTTGAAAACAAAACCATTTAACACTTTATTTAAATAGAGATAGATCAAGTTACAGGTTGGACCTAATTTGATGAGTAAGACACAATGCTTTCAGGACAAGGCAATGCTGTATTTGGCATTCTTCCTCGGGTAATCCTATACAAGTTGTTTTGGTGGACAAAAATCTGAAGTCTGACCGATACATATTGCAGTTAAGTTGAAGGTAAGTTACGCAGTATTTCACATTAAACATCAGTCCAGCCCTTAGCAACTGCTCACACGGGACACCTTAACTTCATATTGATGTCAATTCTCCAGGCCTATCCAATTGATATGGACATCTAGGGTAGGGACAGACATAAAAGAGATTAGTCTGCTCCTAAAAATGGTGGCTTACAGCCATACCGTGTTTTGATCTTAACATCTTTTAGAATTCTTTACACTACACACCTAATAATGTTTTGGACTTCACTTTTTCATCCTAATTTGACAAAAGGAAAATAGTAGGGCCATTAAGGGCCTTTGAAATAACAGACATTCCATAATTACTGTACATATGATAATCATTATTGTCACGTACCACATGCAGTCAAGTTCAATCTAGGACCACCTTGTTAGAGGTCAAACTGACACTACGTTCCATTTCCCACGGAAAAACCTGTTGGCGATCGCAGAAATATCCAGTATGATACATATTTCACCTCGAAAGTGATTTTGCCACTCTGATCGGTTCTGCTATGTCTAAAACGGTCCTGAACAGAGGTATTGAATGTTATTTGGGTATTGGCACTACTACTACTACTACTACTACTACTACAATTACACCCAGACGACACTAATCAGTCAGCCAGTCTAGTCGTCCACCTTACGCGCCAGCCGACAGAAAGTCCAGTGGTGCTCCACGGTGTTCTCGTTGGCCCGCTCGCTCATGTGGTGCACGCGGGTGTTTCTGATGGTGAAGCCCTGCTTGGAGATGTACTCCACCAGGTGCACCCTCAGAGACACCTCCTGGTGGTAGTCGCACGGCCCGAAGGTGAAGGACACCTGGAAGTCCCTGGTGTCCATCATGTGTTTGTTCCACTTGGTGAAGTTGTTGGAGATCCCCTCCAGAAGAGCGTGCACCTTGGTGGTGATGGTGAGCTGGGTGATGATCACCGCCACGGGGTTGGAGTACTTGGAGAGCTTGCGGGTGCTGGAGAGCTCCACCACCTCTTCGAAGGTGTCTAAAGGGTAGAGGGGCTTGGTGTCGCCCAGACACTGGATGAGAGGCTCGATCTGGTAGAAGTCGGCCTCTTTGCGGAGCAGCTCCATCTCCTGGAAGTCGTAGGGCAGCGTCAGCTCAGAGGTGCGGAGAAAGTTCAGTACGTAGCGGAAGAGAGGGCCGTCTCTGTCTATGAAGTAGTGGCCCTTAGCATCCCTGGTGGTGGGGAAGTCGCCACGGAACATGGCGCCCAGCATGGAATCGGGGTAGCGCTGTAGGGTGGACAGGGATGTGGTGTACAAACAGCCTCCCACGTTCAGCATTACTGGATCCGTCATCTGCACAACAAACACATTGGGTTGTAAGGAACATACATGAAATGTCAACTACCATCCCAAAGACTAAAAGATGGTCGGTCACAGTAAAATTATTTGATAGGAGTCAGGTAAAAAAAAAAGAGAGCTGTTGGCAGTATTTGGTTGTGAACATTGTGTGGTTGAGTCTCACCATACAGTATATCTCCAGTCTCCATTCTCCATTTGAAATACCGCACAGGTCACTCCTCTTAAGACAGAGGATGGTTTCTATAACACTGTTCACGCAGTCACACGCAACCGCAATGTCACTCGCCACAGGCCAAAGTACTACTGCAACGCATTATGCAGAGACAAATGAGCGAACGCGCTTTAGAAAAAAAGGTGTCAAACTGTAGTTCTATCACCATCGGCGGTCAGCTATTTCCTTGTTTTCACATCTAGATAACTGAATCGAGCATTTCAAACAGTTGTTTGTAGCAAGCCATGTTTCCCTTGTTGAGTAGCAATGTACTTTGATGGCATGCCACGAGAAATATGATGAATCGTTAAATCATTAATGCGTTGATTCGATTAGACTACCGTTAGTTTGAAGGCTTGGCTCTTAGAAGGAGTTTTACACGGCTAGCCTAACCTAGATAGTTAGCTAGCGGACGTGCTAACATTATTAGCTCAGACAGACTGCGCTTCCTGCAGTACCTGTGAGTGGTGTTGCGTGTGTTCATCCAGTTTTCTGTCAAGTTAACCAATTAGCTGAGATTAACTCAAGACCAACCTATATTCCCGTTCTAATCATAGTTAATAATATTTGTTAGCTATAAAGAATATACATGTTCCAAGATTGACGCGCGAAGGTAAGGCGCGCTGACACCAAAGGCTGAATCTAATTTTCACTGGAATCGAATTTCCGGTTAATTTCTAAATACACACTCAAAATAAAGGTCGCGAAACAAATGATTCCCTTTGTATTAAAACTCAGAACACGGGTGCTTGAATAACATAACAAAATATCATAGATCATACACAGTTATACCCTGTGACATTTGTAAGACTGTTGGAGTTCAAACAGTGAAGCTGTAAATACGGTCATTGTGTCCCCTAAATATGGTGTGAAATGGATTCAGGAAGGTGAGAGTAATAAAGCAATTTACTAATATTAGTAGATGCATTGCACACATTGGAACCCGAACATATACGCCAAAAATCAAAGTATGTCGCTGGACTGATGTAATGTCTCTCATCCTTTAAAAAATACAAAAAATGAGTACGTTGCGCTGTCCATATGGGAATGATCAAACCTATTGAAAAAAAGGTTCTTTTTCAAAAGCTCTGGTTATGATGGTCCAAGATCATGGGTCAACATTTGAAATATATATATATGTGCAAAAATGTAAAACATTTTTTTCCTTTGTTTTTTCAACAAAACGTAGATCGGAATATTTTTATCTCCATAAGAAATACTACCTGTCTGTGTCGTTATTAAGATAAAAAAAATATTAACCACAGAGAATTGTCAAATCATCAGTTTTATCCACCCACATTTACTAACCCTGGCGATCATTTCAACGTCATTACGCGTTCTTTAGAGTGTTTGAAGGGCATGTTAGCAAAAATACGTCGTATGTGTGTTTGTGCGGGGGATCTGGAAAATGTCAGCCGATATCAAATTTCGTGTCCCTTATTACTACTGCATATATATCTTTTTTGTCTTCATGTTGAAATATAGTCTGAATAATTGAACGACTCGGACAGAGATATGTAATATTATGGTCCTTGGAAGAAATGGCAATACATACACATTATCGTGCATAGCACTGATCAAAATGGGAAATGGTCTCATTTCCTGTAACAGAGCCCATTTTATTTGCTACACCAACAACTATACACTAGATTGTTACCCAACAGGACTATAATAAATAGTTTCCCACAATTATCTGTTCATTGCAGCTTGTTAATGTTTCGGGGTCCCAACTGATATTCTGCGTACTACAAACCACTGATTTCACTTGTCTATGGCGCTCAACTGATGTCCTATTTAACTCCCAGTTATTTTTAAAACTCTCTAAGCGAATGAAGAAATTAATATGAAATGTGAATCCATTACCCACCATATATTGTTATGACCCGGCCCAAGGAGAATCCCAACAAATTCGTGCAGGAAATAAACCAGAGGAACATCCTACAGTATGACAACACATTCATAGACACTTTCAGTGCTCTTTATTCACGAAAAAGATGATGTCTTTAATCTGGGGAACGCTGTTGTCTTCCAGAATCTTTGGCGCTTAGCGGCCATCGGGGATGGTCTTACCACCAGCTCACTTCGGGGCTTTAGCAGAGGGGACACCCAAAATAGTTAAAAGCGGCGACCTGGCATATAAGTGTGCTCTCATGAAGGACTTCAAAAAAAATTCTGATCAGATTCAAATATTTGACCACTATTGTTTAAGGCAGCATACAGAACGTTTAACAGACCCCAAACCTTTTCCCCATAATCAATACATGGAGGATGCCTTACGTTCAAACCATCAGCTACAGCTGCGTCAACAGGCAATAATCAAAACCGCTTACCCTCCATGATCTTGGCGCAAATCTCAGCACCTACTCCAAACTGTGGCCATCCGCCCTCTACTGTTACCAGATGGTTGGTCTTCATCACGCTAGCCTCAATGGTCTCAACATCTAGAGGTCTGATGGTGCGCAGGTTAATGACCTGCGGTCGGAAAGGTTGCGGTTACGTTCATTCAACTCATTTCGTACTTTTAACGTTACTAAGGATGACGGCGATAGCGACGACGGCTCTGACCTCGCAGTCGATCCCGTCTTTGGCCAAGACGGCAGCGGCGTCCAGACAGTGACTGACGTAGCGGGAATGTGTCACGAGACTGACGTGACTACCTGCAACAGACAGCACAGAGAAATACGTAAGCTGTCCAAGATCATCACTCAAAACTGCACACGGAAGACTACTGACCAGAATGGATTCATGATACAAGTTAAACCATCCAATTAAGATTGGAAATGTAATTATTTTTTCCCCTCACCTTGCCTTTCAACCTTGGCTTTCCCGATGGGAATGGTAAAGTCCTTGGACTGGGCCTCCTCTGACATTTCAAACGCAACTCCATACATCAGCTCATTCTCCAGGAAGACCACTGGACAAACCATTCAGAGACAACAGAGGTTGATATGATGTCTCACCATGGAAACGGCGTGCATGTCTCCATCGTATCAACCAAATCCCACTTCCAAAACAACTTTCTCACCAGGATTGTCATCTCTGATGGCTGATTTGAGGAGACCCTTGGCATCTTCAGCGTTCCATGGACTCAAGACCTTGAGGCCAGGACAGTGGCCATACCAGGCAGCAAAACACTGAGAGTGCTGGGCAGCCACGCCCGCAGACGCCCCGTTAGGTCCCCTGAACACGATGGGGACAGACTGCCGGCCGGCCGACATGTAGTAGGTCTTAGCGGCGGAGTTGATGACTTGGTCGATGGCTTGCATAGAGAAATTAAAGGTCATGAACTCGCAGATAGGCCTCAGTCCTGCCTGGAAACAGAGAAAATAACATGCTGTTTTAAACCCCCCAGTTGTACAAATCAACAGATGGCTCGCGTGTTAGAGAGATATCCTCGTGCGTGAGTGACTTACCATTGCGGCCCCAACTGCAATACCAGTGAACCCCATCTGCAGGGAGCGTGTCAGACAGTTAGCGACAACGAACCCAACATAGCGTAAAAGTGGCTAATCTAGCCCCTTTCCTTTTACCTCTGTGATAGGTGTGTCGATGATGCGTTTGTCTCCATACTTCTTCCACAGACCTCTGCTCACCTGTGAGTTCACAGTTCACAGTGGGACGTTATCAGTTACAGTTTGTTAACCCGCATCATAAATCCCAACGATAACGATGCATTTGACATTTACTCGTATCAAACTAACCCTACTACGATCACATGTTAAGATGCAGTCATTTGTTACTATCTGAGTTTGTTAGAACAAATAAAGAGCACATCTGATCTAAAATAAAATAAAAACATTTCACTGACAAATGTATACTAAAAGTCAACTGGCCAGATTCAAAGTCATTGCAGTGAGAAAGTCTCAACAACAGCTCTTTTCTCACCTTGTAGGCACCGTCATACTGTGCCACTTCCTCCCCTAGCAGGAAGACCCTCTCATCCCGCTCCAGCTCCTCATCCATGGCCTGGTTCAGGGCATCTCTGACCGTTACCTGAGTTTGAGAAGAAGATGAACACCATTACATCCTTAATTAATAACTACAGATGAAATGAAGAAATATATCTTATGTTTATTAATCTAGGTCATCTACAACGGCGGTGGAATTTCTCGCTTCCCTCTCTCTCGTTGTCAATCTTCAAGAACCGATGCAAACTTTATGAATTCAACCAAATAAAGACGAGTCTATCAACTTTAAGTTCATGGCAGAACGGTCCTGTGTGGACTGAAACGATTTAACAGCCTGGTCGGCCAACAACATTGACGAGATCGTTGATATTAATTTCTTAACTACATACTATCCTACCAGTCATATCATTTGCTGTAATCGTTTCTTTACATTTTCAGTCCGTACGACTTTCATAGTTTTGTAGTTGTGAAGGTTAGCCCTCTAGCTAGTCCAGCTCTAAGCTACATCTTCACTTTGGAAAGCTACCTGCACAGAAGCCGGTGACGTTTTGTGGAACTCCCTGCGCAGGACAACCGATACGGCATTCTGTAGCATACAAAAGAATGGCACATGTCAACATATAATCACCAAAAGCTATACACATTGCAATGTTTTTTAAATAAAGCTGATGCATACCCTCCCTGAACGCAGAAAACACCTCATCGACGCCATTTTTGTCCTGTCCTCTGATGGAGAATGAGAATGTCTGGGTCGGCTAGTGATTTGGTCCAATCAGAGCTAAGGTTAGTGTGGTGTGGGGGGTGTTGTTTTTGTAAAGAACCAATAGGGAACGCTCTCTGATGGAGGACGCGGAAGAGCTGTCAAAATCCAAGGGCAAGCAAGCCAGCGCTAGTCCCGTCAACACATTCAAATCCAGTTCATTCGTTAACGAATTATTTTAGGTGAGTCACAAATGCCCGAGGAAAGCAAATGACTTGCTGTGTCTTGTTACATTTATTCTTCTTCATCTCATTCTTCAGGTTGCCCTATCAAAATCCATCTGGCAAGTGAAAACGGCTGAAGCCATGTCAAATTTTGTCGTTCCATTCCAAAAGTGAGAGGAGGTCCACGCAAAGGACGAGACAGTATTCCAAAGCCATACATTTCAATCCAGTATTTTTAATAAAATAAGTATAATTGGACAATGTGAGAAATATTGATTTTCCTCTTGCAGTATAGAACATATAAAGCTCAAAAATAATGCAGCAACTGGCAATGGATGGATTTATGTGCCTGCCAAAAATGTTTGGAAAAGGTTTTTCACTTTCCACTTAAAGTGCATCTTCAACTCAGCTATTTATACACAACTCCTTGCCTCCATTTTATAGTTTGTACGCCAGTTTTCTCCAAAACAATGAGTTGAGAAGCACACTTAAAATAAAAGTTATTCACCCATGTGCCAACATCGGTCAACTATGCATCTTCAACACAGTTCAATCCAATTAGTAGTTTCTGCAGATTGGTCGTGATGGAACATGCTTTCATATCCCACCCATCAAAAGTCTGCTCATACTTGAAATGTTTGATTCATGCAAATCAATAATAACTGCCTTTCACTGAAAAATACAGTTCAGTCACTCACCACTTTTCAAAAACTGAAAGCAAATATATTCTTTTTAAACGCTCATTCATAAAATACATATTAAACCGGGCAAAATATGCTGATGGTACATAATATTGTGCAAATAATCCAAATACAGATGTCTCAAAAATAAAACACAGGTTTTCTACCATTACTCTCACTTGCAACAACACAAGTATACACGTAATCAAGCCATTATGAGTGTACAAAACATAGTATGTGGGCATTTTACACAGTAATGCAGATTGTAATTTTGCTTTTTAAACTGCCCAGAATCTCCTCCTCCAATGCATGATACAGTGGTATAGTTGTTAACAATGTCAAATCATGCCATTAGCAGACATTGAAGCCTCTTTTCGTAAATAGGATAACTCACTATAAATCACCCCTGTATATTACTCGCAATGATCTAAATCCAGCATCATTCTCAACCCCAAAGGTAAAGTGCTGCCAAGAGATAGTCCTTCACCTTGCTTGTATATATGTTATGTAGTCATTTGTGTAAATGTTTCACAAATAAATCATCCCACAATATTCCAGTTATCCTCATTCCTAATTGAAATCAACATCAAGGGATGGAGAACTGGTCTTCGGTGCAATCGTGACAACTCTGCTAATACATCTTTAGGCACGTAGATAAATATGGCACACTGTCAGCTCGACAGTCCTCGGGTTGCAGGACGATGCTTAAAACACGAGCACGATGGCAGGTTGAAAGTCAAACAGTCCCACTACGATTCACGTGGACGTTGTTGCAGTCGTATTGCGATAGTAGAAGCGATGTGTATGCAAACCCCGTCCCGACTCCACGTCACTTTCCTCTGTGAACCAGCGTGAGAATTCCGGCTTCACCAACGTCCTTACATTTTGCGAGTAATATTCAAGTCAATTGCATGGGAAGGATGTTAATCAGAAAACGTCAAACTTCAAAACATGAACCCTCGCCCAAGGAGCTCCTCTTGCAGAAGTTACCGTAAACAATCCAAACCTGCCTACCTGAGACCAGGTCGTTTAAGATCCAGTCCCTTAGTTCAGTCTACATCTGAGAGGGGAAAAAACTTTATTATAAAAAAAGAGAGTTTTAAACCAAACTAAAAACCGATTTGAAACCCGGACATTTCCTTTGAAGTGGTACTTATTAGATGTGAGGGACACTGCGATCGCAGGTCTCAGCCCTCCTCAGTTTTCCTTTGCTGAAAGTCTGGATGGAGCTAAGCAAAGCAGTGCGGCCCACTCCGTTAGTAGAGGGTGGGGGGTTGAGGGGCTGGCCTGGGTCACTGGCCGGGGCCGGGGCCAGGGGCGGGGCCGGGGGTGGAGGAGGCGGGGGCGGTGGAGAGACTCCTGCATGGACAGAATACAACTGTCAGGGAGGATAGTCTATATCAGGATATTTCCAGTCTGTTTAAGCAGCATGTGAAGAAGCACCCATATAACCTCACTGTGGTAGATCTTACAACAGGCTGTGTGCCATGACAGTAAATAATACACCGTCCTATAGTCACATTACAATACTCTTACAGCCGTTTGACCAAATGTTCTGGCTAAAGCCCTTATTATTTAGCAGCATTTATTGAATACACACACACATGGCCGTGACACAGACATCGCAATCTACAATGAAAACAGAATAGCCTAAATCCACATGGATTTAGGATTCGGTCATGTGGAACAGCTGTTGAAACAATTTCTGGAAGTTGGGTGGCAGAAGGGGAAAGTTACTCATAGAATCATTGCAGATTGTGACATTTTAAAGCTGTATAAACCCTTTTGAAAAGCAAGCAAAGCCAAAAAAGGCCGACGACAAGATGAGAATAGGCTTCCTCCGTGGTGTTTGTGCTTTTAAAAGAACTGTAGGCACAGATGTGAGCACAGAAGAATGGAGAAACACTGGTGATGTCTTATACAGCAAAATGACAAGCTAGAAGTGGAGGAAAACAATACAAGGATGGACTGCAGGCTGGCATGCAGAGCTGGTTTGACAGTGCAAAAGGAAACGGGCTGCAAACTAGGGTATACCACAGCTTTAAAAAAAATGAGAGGAATCATTTATTTAATTTACTTTACCCAACATGTTCAAAATGGGGCATGCTCTACTTGGAAGACAGCACAGGGAGGAAGAGAGAGAGGAAGATGAGGGTTATTGTTCATTTGACATTCAGCAGTACAATCAATCACAGTGTCAAAACTACCAACTTCGACAGTATGGAGAGAGTCAGTGGAGAAGAAACAGGAAAGATGGGACACTTGAAATGGATGGAATAAGACGTACAGTTATTATCTTACGCCTACATTACAACACAGCTAGTGTTTAGACACCAGCTACTAACAGAATATCTGCTCAGACCTGAATGGACTCTAAGGGTACAAAAGCATGCATCTTTTTTAATTGCGCAACCCTGGTGACACATTCAATGACATCCTATCCAATTCATATCCGTGATCATGTACGTCACATTTCATGTACAGACATCTAGTCTAAGTTGAGGTTACAGTCTGCTTCGGTGCCAGTTCACGAGTGTTCTGTCTCTTTTCTACCACAAGGGGGAGCGCATTACTGATAACTCCAACCAGAGCCCAAACACAAGCAGCTCCCATTGAAAGAGAGCTGCTGATCAGCTCAAACCCTCAGTAAGCATCCACCATGTGCTGAGCGGGCATTCTCTGTTCCCACAGGGATCCCTGTAGATTGGTTTTGTCTAGTGACTGAATAAGGTGGTTCAATAAAGCATGAGGTCGTACAGTATCGGGGGTTATAGGTCAAAACGGACGGAAGCATCTAGAGCACCAACCTGAGGTGGGTGGGGGTGTTGGGGAGGATGGAGACGTGGGTGGGGAGCTGGCTCCTGAACCTAGACGGGAGGGGGAGGGAGACAGATGCAGGCTAAACTAACAATACACACATACTGTGCATGGGCTCTAATATTGGAGAATATTAGAAATATTATGGATATTTCTTTTTCTTTTTTTTTTAACCATTGCACCAACATACCAGAGTTGTTGTTATACTTTACAGACAGGTCCTCCTCGTTTTCATAGGTGGACTGCCTGGATTTCTGCAAATAGATAAGTGATATCATTCTGCTAGACGTATCAGCACTCTCACAAGGCCAGACTGTTCTGTAACAATGTAGGTCTTCTAGTCGTTTACAATGTCATTAACTATAATCAGTATCAATGCAACAATTCAACATTATGGGACAGATTTGGCCAGCAGGAGGGCAGACACAATGGGGCCAAGAAGGCCAAACAGATTAAAGCTTCAGTACTCTGCCTCTCTCTCCTTCCCTCTCTCTCCCCCTTCTCCCCTCCCTCTCTCTATCTCTCTCCTTCCTCCTCTCTCCCCCTTCTCCCCTCCCTCTCTCTCAGGGTTAAGACGCTCTGAGATGCTTCTCTACCTTTCTGGCCAGGATCTTCCTCCTCTTCTTCTCTTCCTCTGATCCATGGTGGGACTGAGCTCTGGTCAGCCTCCTGTGCTGATGGATCTGGAGACAACATCATCATCACCATCATCATCCATAACTATCGTTAACAGTTGGATACTGACTGAAAAGGAAAACCTGTCAGACCAACCATTTTCTGCTCCTCCTGCAGTCGCTTCTCGAAGCATTCTCTGGCGGTCTTCAGTGCGTCTTTTAACTTGGTGGGGATCTGCATTGGAAGAGGACAGTGTTGGTGACTCAAATAGCTTTCTTAACGTGAAGTGAGCATTTATACCCGGACAGAATAGAATAAACACGTTCGTCCTAGAGGATGTTCCTATATTGAATCTGGAGGTAATTCAGATGACACACGCACCTTGAACTGGAGCTTCTCTGAGTGGTACAGGAGCACGTCACTGAACAGCCTGCAGGCAGGAGAACAGACATTGTAATAAAAAAACCATATCATCCTTCATCCTGATTGTGTAATATCCATGACAGCTGGTCGCAGCAGTGATCCAGATCAGGAGATCTTTGACGTGCAACTCTTAAACTCATTATAACTAAAATAGAGGGGTCTGGAATGAATTATACATGTACCAATAAAGACATAGGGGCATCCGTCTGCGTGACATAGTCGGGGGGGTGGGGGGGGTGGAATAGATGAGTGATATCAGATATCATTCTGCTAGAAGGATGGCATATGATGCCATAAAAACAGAATCAAATTACAAAAGAGCAGGGGCTGCCCTTCATTCCTCCAGAAAGTTTGCCTGTCAAGTCTCTTCCGGCAGCGAGAAACAAACAGCAGGACACGAAAGACATTGTAGTAGTGCAGTTTGCTGGGGGGTTCAGAGGGAGGGCTGATGGGAGCTCACGGTGTTTGGAGCAGTTGCGCCAGAGTGGGCATCCCTGTCTTGCTGGCCTCGGTAGACAGGATGGATTGCAGCACGGAGACTGGAAGCAGAGAGGGTGGGGGGGGCGGGGGGGGGATACAAGGAAAAAGACATGAATCCTTCCCAGAACTGGGCAGTGACACCGTATTGCAGTGTGTTTGCAGGCCTCCAAATCTGACCGGCCAGCTAGAAGGACATTCGGTACATGAAACTGTTGTACTGTTTTCAGCCATTAACATCAGTAGTCACTGCAAGGCTTTCTTCCCTGGTGTTTAGTGTGTCGTTACTATATCATGGCTCAAGTCACAGACACATACCCACTGATGTGGAAGGTGCAGGTGGATACAGGTCCAAAGGCACTGTGTCCGGAGGTCGGCCATACGTCATTTCATACAGTAAGTGACCAAACGAGTAGACGTCGATGCTCTCTACGGTCTGAAGTCAAACACAAAGGCTTTGTTATGAGGTCAAAAGGGCAAAAAAACCGTCTTGTTAAAACCGATGGTAGGTATGACTAGAGTTCAACATCCAACAGGGTGCGTGCATGAATGTCATCGGTTCTTACGTTGATTTTCCTGAACTGGGCTATATAGGGCCGGTAGTACGAGGGTAGGCCCAGAAGGCTGTTCTCTATATCCAGCAGCTTGCAGGTGTTGTCCTCTAACACCACATTGGAGGCGTGGAGATGACCATAATGGAAGCCCTTATCATGCAGAAACTTCAGGACCTACATTCGACACCAACAAAAACATAGTAGGGTTATGAGATGACATCCCTCTTCCAAAGTCCCATGAGCACCTGGAAATACTCTGCACAAAAGCGTTGATACACTCTCTTTTTTTAAATTAATAGTAGTTGTTGATTGAGACAGCCAGGTCCAGTGTAGTGTCACATGTTGGTGTCACACTAAACACAGACGCGTGGAACACTCATGGACGAGAGCTGCCTCAGCCTTCATCCTATAAGAAATCCACTCTTGTTGCCATGTCTAAGAGGGAGAGATGGTAGAGTATGCTACTGAGATAGAGGGAGGAGGGAGAGATGGTAGAGTATGCTACTGAGATAGAGGGGGGAGGGAGAGATGGTAGACTATGCTACTGAGATAGAGGGGGGAGGGAGAGATGGTAGAGTATGCTACTGAGATAGAGGGGGGAGGGAGAGATGGTAGAGTATGCTACTGAGACAGAGGGGGGGAGAGATGGTAGAGTATGCTAGTGAGACAGAGAGGGGGAGGGAGGCTACGCCACCATGAGAACAATAAACTATGTCAGGTTCACCTCCAGAATCTGTCGCCCGTATGTCCTGATCTGCTGTAGCTCCAGCCCCTGGATCTTCTTGGGGTTGCAGTACTTCTTCATGAAGGGCTCTTTGGGCTTCACCTGAGGACGGGGCACACAGACACATCAAACACCCCTAATGCCGTGGAACATGTATCACATGCAAGTACTTATGTCTGTAGAGCACCAACACAAAGGGGGAAAAAAAGATAACTGCTGATTGTGAGCTCTGTCTCTGTTAATGAGAGAGTCCATGGAGGATGTACGCATTCCAAGTCTAACTACTCTTGTAGTCAGTCTATACAATGAGGTGCCTCACGCTTTTCTGACTTGGCAGTAAAAACCAAGCAGGTTAGCTATATTCAAACCTGTCGGCAACACGCCAAAGAAAGTTACCCGTTAACTGGAAAACCCTGCTCAGCAAGGCTGGTATGTTGCTGAAACACAGGTCAAGGAGAGGCAGTGTGGTTACCTTGCATATGTGGTCTCTCAGAGTGCCTTTCTCACTGAACAGCCTGATGACCAGTGCTGAGGACTCACTGGTGCTGGCGAACGTCACTGGGTAGATGTACGGGTTCTAGAGAGGACAGACAAGATCGCAACCATGAGGTCTGGTCTCAACTGCAGGACATGTACTTTACTTCCACCTCAGTTTGGATACTCCCAGTCAACCTTTAAGCCATATCTGGCCATTCTGTAAAGTGTGTCGTATTTGAATTAAAACGCATGCTAACCATCAGAGAATGTGAACTGACAGCAGATCGTTCAGGACACAAATAATCTCATTGTGGGCTGAGCGTTACGTTGTTTTGTATCTGTGGGGCGATGGAGCAGTCATGGGACCCTAGGGTTTTTCCAGCCTGTTACACTCACGCATTAATCAGCTGCTTGAGGGTGAATTCAAGGGAGAGGCCTGAGAGAGGCTGAAGGCACAGAACCAGCCAATTCCAGCAACTTCATTCTGGTAGATAGGCCTGACTTAGACTATAAATATAGGCTACAGTCCAGTGGACTGGGACAATAGTGGTAGAGCAGTAGAAGCAAATGTCTTGGCAGAACAGGGATTGTCATTGGAATAACGTACATCGGCTAACTGAGAGAAGGTTGTTTAGTAGACTGTAATTGCCCCCCCCCCAGCCCACCCCATGCAACTAAGATGGAATGCGATCGATCAGACTATTCTGTCTCATGGGGGGTATGGTGTGGTGTGGTGTGGTGTGGTGTGGTGTGGTGCAGTGCGGTGTGGTGCAGTGCGGTGTGGTGCAGTGCGGTGTGGTGCAGTGCGGTGTGGTGCAGTGCGGTGTGGTGCAGTGCGGTGCAGTGTGTTGTGGTGCAGTGTGGTGTGGTGCAGTGTGGTGCGGTGCAGTGTGGTGCGGTGCAGTGTGGTGTGGTGCGGTGCAGTGCGGTGTCGGCAACAAGTGTGTTGTTCATCTTCACTGTGAGTGGTCGCTAACATTGCCAACACTAAGTCATGTAGGTGAACACTCATGAGGAGGGGTGCTTAACGTGCTCCTAAATGCAGATGGTACGCACTGCAAGTGTAGGGAGAAGCTTCATTGTAGACTGAAGATCTTTGTCTGACAGGAATTTATCCGGACCTAGGTCAACCTGTGGGACAGGGCGACAGAAAACCACACGTTTACACTCCGACGCTGAAGGCAAGATGAGGAACGCCACAAAATGCCACTTGACACTTACCCAACTTAACACTTGGCGTTCCTTTGGTAGATCTTTGTTTTTGATAAGGAAATATTTCTTTCGTATCCTCCACCCTGAATATATAAACACGCTGTTATACAAAGGCAGGTTGGGTGACAAACGGGGGTGTGGACAACTGTCTGGGAAAGATCCAGAACGTAGATGGACCCTGTCACACTCAGGTAAAGACTTGACCTAATAGAAAGCAGCACGTTCCACTCAGACGTCATTTGATGAAGTACTATAACACTCAAAATGCTATTTGTCATATTTATCTCCTAATAGGCCATGACACAGAGAACTCGTGACCTGGGGGAAAGATTTCATTACATACGCTTGATCGTGACAAAAGAGTCTTATGTTCTGTCTTACCAATGTCTTTCAAAGGCTCCACAACCTCCCACTTTGGGTCAGATCTGAAGAACATCGACACCTGCTGCAACGCGATTTCTGCAACAGGATGTGTGGTTGAGAGGAGCAATCGCTTAACAAACGATGCATCTAAAGAAGTCAATTTACACATCTACGCCACAATTTAAAGGAAGAAAATACTTCCTTTAAATTGTCATACGTTAATTTACCCATGGCTGGGTATTAGTGATACAGACCTGTGTAGTTGGCAGAGTAGTTATTAGGATCCAGGAACTTTTTTACTAGTTCACAGCTGGAGAGCATGTGGTTCTGGGTAATGAAGTCTAGGTAGGCTTGGAGTCCCCTTTGCCTCTCTGCTATGAACTCTCTGTCCATGTTCCCTAACAGCTTCTTAGGCGGGAGGGGCAAGTTGAGGCCAGAGACCTGAGAGTTGGGGCAGAGAGAGAAAGTGGATGAGTAACAGAGCGGATATGTGTGTGTGTGTGTGTCTACGTTTAGAACTAGAGAGACACGTTGTAACAGAGAATTAACATTGTAGAATCGGAGATTCTAACAATGAACTCCACAGGAAATGAGCTTGTAAAACCTCAGCAAAAAACAGAGCTTCCCCTGTAGAATGCAACTTAGGCATTTTGTTGCCAGGGAGGACAGTACGTCCATCATGGTGAACAGTAGAGCTCTTACCAGCAGACTGTTGTTCAGCATGTCAAAATCACTGTATCTACGAATGACCTGTAATGAAAAGCAACAGTAAATAAGTGATGGGCATGATATGCAAAACCAAAACTCCCCAAACTAGTCGTTGATGTTTTCATAAGAAAACTGGTTCTCGTTTACCTGCCAACTGTTGTCTGATGAGACACCTCTTTGTATGCGAATTATGTATTCCTGGAAGAGGAACAGGCAGAAGCGATAACGTAGATAAACATTTATGAATAATTTAGTGTTGTCTCTAACACTATTATTCCTGCTTACTTCCCGTCATGTGACTGGTCCATAATGGCTCATGATCAAACCCAACCTTCACTACTGCCCTTTGCTCATGGGCGTTGTTTCAACCAATAAAGAAGCTCAAACTGAGGACTCATGTTACTCCTACACCATGTTCCTCAAAGGTCCGTTTTAACTACACTGTGTCACAGCATAGACACATTGTACACTCCTGTTGACCAACAAAAGGATGTGTGAAAGGACGGTAACTGAACCAAGCCACGACCTAAAGTCCAAAGTTCTGACTTAAGCTTCTTCAGATAATCCGGTCCTGGACCAGCTACAGGACTGAGGGAAGTGGAACATTACATGAGGTGTTTTTATAAGAAATCTAATCTGGGAATTATTTCTCTTCTTCAAAGTACACACAGTAGGCCCTGTAGGTTAGACAAAATCATCAACGTCTATATTTCTAGTCTACCTCAGAGTCAAAGCAATCTTGACTACGTGACCTGTGATATAATTTAGCTTGGCCCTTAGATATCTCTTGTTATTGATCACAGTCTCTACCCTACATGTATAGTCGTACAGTTAAATGTCTAAGGTATCATTTCACTGGCGTTTAAAGTTCCCTTGCCAGCTACTAGCTACGTTTATCGGACCGGTGATGAACAGCGTCACATGATAAGAACCAGCTGTAATACTGTCAAAACAGAGAGCTGCATTCAAGTTCAACTAGCAAATTAGCGAGCCACCACTAGCTTCTACCCAGCTACACATACAAAACATTTACACCATTCTTGCGGGGTGAATGCTGATGAGAAACAAATGTAACACGTTTTCAGCGTTTTATTAAACAAATCGTGAGTATCAAGTTGACATATGTTGGACGATTTAAAAGCTAGTTGGACTTCAAAGCATCCAAATGGCCTCTGCTAGCAGTAGCATGCTATTTTACATGACTGAGGGTCTGTTTGCTCACAGCAAAACTTGTGTCAACAAGACTGGCACGCTAGCTTACTGTTAGCTATACACATTCTCTTCAGATAGCGACTCGATAGTAAGGTGAGGCAGGTATTGACATTATGGAAAGTAACGGTAGCTTGCTTTTGCGCCCACCACCATTTCGCTCCCTTACCGTATGTGACTGTAAATTCTGGCTCGCTTCGATCACCGCGGTCAGAGCAACTGTATCATCCAACAGTACCCTTCCTGGTAAGGGCTTCTCCAAAAACGCCATCCCGACATAGGTACAACCACAATGAGGCCGCACTTAAAAAATGACAGGCTGTGGTATTTAAATTCGACTAAATGTGTAGTTGACTACGTAGCTTGATCTTCCAGTGATATCGGGAGCAGCACTGTGTCAGTGACAGGACGGACAGGCTGGATGGCTTCCGACTCTCTCGTTCAACGTGGTTAATGAGGCTACGTAGAAACTCCCCGCCCTGAAGGTGGAGACATTCGACTACGAATTTTCAACCCATTTTTTAGGAAAGGAAACCGAAACATAATAACTTATAACTTAGCAGGTTAATTACATCCTTATGTACTACATTGTTGAAAATAATCACAGAAATACGAAGGGTCCAAACAATTCCGTTTATTTAACGTAGAAATACACTCGGTTCAACAGACTAAACTTGTGTAAGTGATGCTTCGGTGGGGGGGTTTTTGGTTCCAAAACGTAACCTCGTTAGTATAATTGTATTACCTAGGTCTCTTACGCGCACACACACATCTCTAACCTCATCCCCGAAACATAACTCAGTTCACATCTCAATGGTTTTATCTGTGGACCTCCGTCCTGAATGGACCAAATCTAATAAAACATTCAAACATTGTCTGACGCCAATCTACTGATAGGTTTTCATGTTAAAATAGTTGGCGCACGCACACACCCCACACAAATGATTTTAATTATGAACATCTATTTAGAAAGTGCAACTGAAATAACCCAAATCCTTGTATCGCTCCTTTCACGGTGTTTGTTTGTCCTCTGGCATCATCACCATCACCTCTCCTTCCATGACTACTTTGTCTTTCACAGAGCAGGTGACAGCTATGAAGGCAAATGACATCTTGATCTTCTTCACCTCCGCCTCAGCCACGACCTCCTCTCCAATGTACAGAGGAGCGGGGAAACGTATCTCCTGATAGAGGAATATACAGCCTCGGCCAGGCATCTTCGTTCCCAGCACAGCTGATATGAGCCCGTTTATCAGCACGCCATGAACGATGGGAGTTTCGAAAGACGTGGTCCTGGCATACGCCGGGTCCAAGTGGAGCGGGTTAGTGTCTCCAGTCAGCTCAGCAAACACAGCCACATCTGTGGCGCTGAAGGCCTTGGTCAGCGAGGCCCGCTCGCCAACGTAGAGGTGACGGCTACCGAGGAAGCAGGCGAGGGGCTGGATGGATCCTCTGGCTCCAGCACAGCTGACGGACGAGCACAGCTGTTTGGATATGACATTTCTCAAAATACTGTGCGTTCTGTGCATTCTGGTTCCTCTCCAAGTGTCCTTCTTTCCGCCCCGATTCAAGCTGACAGGTCTAGTTCCCGACTGTTTCCAGACAGAGCTAGCAGAAAGGGAGACACCTGGGGAGACCAGTAGGACAATGTCAGTTACGCCTTTGATAGACCCCCCCACAAAAAAAACATTCATATTGTTGCATAACTGCCTCAATCATTCCTGTTGGCTCATTCATGGTCACTTATTGTTAACTGTTGTCTACAGAACAATACTTTTAAAGATTGGAAATGGATCTATAGCAGCATTATTCCAGCCTACCTGAAGGACTCTGAAAGCACACCGTTCATTCTTATAGGATCCCACTAACGTCAGAGCGCTCCACAGCTTCACGAACCCGCTGAGAGACCAAGGGCCACAACAGTAAATGTAGTGTAAACATTTGAAAGACCACCAAAAAAAGATCAACTCCTTTAACTGCTGGTTTAGTAATTACCTGTTGTGAACGCGAAGCAAGGCAGTGAACGTCTTCTCGTCAAATTTCAACAGGTCAAAAGGTGATGCGGCCCCAACCTGCAGGCATGAGGAGCGTGTGCTGTATGAACATCGTTCCGGGCTTCAAGAGCAGATAGTTTTGATTACGGCGAAGTGTCGCGACAAGGGTTGAACACAATGCTACATTACCTCTCCGTACAAATCTCTGAGCGCTGTGACGATCAGCTGCTTCAGTTGGATCGCACTGAGTCCGGTGCTTTCATTCTCCAATTCTCTAATAATAGATTGGTGGACAGCCAGGTGATCATGCTAGCCTTTGTTTTGAATGAACACAGATCTACTACATGGACACACACGAGGTACTCGTCTGTGCCGGTGTTGACATATGTTGTTGCTACTGTAGCTCCAAAATATCCGGCTCATCCTAAACTTGTGCATACGCAATCGCAGCATCTGCTGATTGCCAATTCTGAAAGGTAACAATGATAAGACACCGGCGTTTAACAACATCACACAGTAGTTCTAACTGCAAGGACGAGGGGCTGCATTGCAGCAAGGGTAGCATTGGTCGTCCGAAGCAAGAGTTCCTGACTGTACAGGTTATTGTCTTGGTCATGGAAGTTTGGAAAATAGCAATTTTTTTAACAGTTAACTATGTAAGTAAAGGACACAACATTTCAGATTACGGGATGATTAGAACTTACAAGGAGATCCTCATATAGTGGTATACTGATGCGTTTTTGTACACAACACGTTCGTAAGTTGCAGGTCCCTCCACTTTGCCAGCGCGTCGCATTCTATACGGTTACAATCATGTCCCCTTGGCCTTGAAACAAACAAGTCGCAAATTTAGGTCGCTAGCGTTATTTTGCTAGTACAACCACTCAAGTCAGAACAGGGCTGTAGCTAGCTGACTGAGCTGGGTAAACCGTTACCTATTTAACATTAATTGTGTAATAACTCATTTAAATACAGAACCTTAGATGTAGTTGGCCTTGTGTTTGCTAATACCACGTAAGACAAGCTATATCCGTCATACATGTGGGGTTAGGTATGCTAGCTAGCGAGATGATACCTAGGTAGTGAGACTATATTAGACTACTCGACGCCACAAAACTACACAACGAAATAAGTCTATCTGTACGGTTATACTCACCAATTACACAAATATTCTGTCTTTGATATAATTCGCATTCAAATGTTAATGAGTGCCAGCAAGTTTGCCTGCTTCTTGACCCCCGCCCACGTGTTTGTTCCCCAGGTGCGCGTGCGCAAGAAAACTTGTAAACAAGGACACTGGAAAGCCTGTTTCGCCACCTAGCGGCGAAGTTGGACAAAAGCACCTCTTGCTTTCTGCCCACACCTTTCCACTGTTGTCATGATCGCTCTGTTACATCTGAGGCTGAAAACAGCCGAACTCACATTCAATTTGTGCTCGTAAAAAATACGAAATAAATGGACGACATGGAGATATAATTCTAAAAAGGATGTATTTCACTAATTATACACGGCAAGAATCAGTATGCATGTGAACTGACATAAATTATTAAACAAAGAACTAGGAATATATTGACAAGGATAATATGTTTTGTGCATTGGTTGCCACTGCATAGGGCACAATAGAAATGTTCTATGGTAGTTCTATGTGCTAGTGCTTTATGTTAAGGTTTTCCTACACATGACACCAGAGGGAAAATATAAGTGCTTCATGAACTATTTTTTTCTACAATTGTTCTGAGGAGACATTTGTAAACTGGGTTCGGTAAAATGAAGAGTAAATGAATTCAAGTTTAAAATTGTTATATCTTGCAGTGTAACAGGGATGGAACACAAAACTCGGGTCAGTATCCATATGTACATGTATCCATAAAAATCCTTTGCTTGCCACAACGTTTACATTTGAAAACAGAAAAATAAGGTCAGTAGACAGTACGGTGGGCCGGATGATGCTGGTTTAGTCCCTGAGTCTGGACTGGATTACAAAAATATCCAACCTCGATTATTTACAAAGCTAATAACAGTATGTGTGCAGGGGTACGAGGAGAGTGCTTCAGGAGAGCTTCTTGCTTCTGCGTGTGCTGTGCTGAGAGCTCAGGTAGTCCATAATAAGCTGGGCAGTCTTGCGAGGACGCTCCATGACAACAGAGTGACCACAGTTGTCCAGAAGGTCCACCTGGCAACCTGGAATGGCTTCTTTCAGCACTGTGGCACCTGATACGTCTACTACCTACCAAGACCAACAGGAGTTATCAGATGCACAACTTAATAAAGGATTTGTATTGAAAACTCAGACATGTTGTTTATGATGATGCACTGGCCACTTGTCCATTTGTATTGTACTTCTAAGGTGTAGAATGAAAAAAAGCAAATTAAATCAATTATTTCACTCTTCTGTTAAGAGTTGGCAATGCATCCTACCTGATCGTGTTTCCCCCAGATAACCTGCACAGGCATCGTGATCAGGTGCATGTTCTTTTGTAAAGAATGTCGAGACTCCTCTCCCACGATCTCCATGAAAACTGAGGAGAGACAGAGGACACCATTCCCTTCATGAATACTTCAGAAATATCCATTAGCACGCACACAAATCAAATCTGTTCCAAATAGGTCAAATGGAACATAAATATGACCATCAAGTTGATGGCCTGATTCTGTAACATTTAACTCGTGTATTTTTATAATCAGTCGTTCCAGTGGACCCACTGACCCTCTCGGTAGAAGTCATTGTGGGGGATCCGCACATCCACCAGTCCCTGGAGGATCTGGGAGGAGAAAACAGAACAATAACAGCTGAGCTCTTCTCTTTTTTTACAGAACAGGAAATCAAGGTTTGCTTCACGTCAACCTTCCCACAAGAGCAAATCCAGAGAGCAGCATACGGTCTGCACAGCTGATGCTCGTCCTGGGACAGAGGCACAGCAGGATGATGTCTTCCCAGATAGATCAACTCTATGTGTCAATGACGACGGATTTTCAGGTCCTTTTTCACTGATTCCCAAAACCTCTCCCTCTGTGGATGTCCTCAGTACCTGCTGGGGGATCTTGAAGCGGACGAAGGAGCAGAGCCTCAGCATCTCCTCCATCTCCTCCGGGGTGGAGGGGATGAGGGGGATGTCCTGGCTGTTCTGGTTCTTCTCCAACTCGCGGAGACGGGCCACAAACCTGCTCTCGTTAGGGTACTCCAGACCTGGGGAGATGGCCACACAGTACTACCTTGTAGTTGTTCCTTGTCGGAAATTCGGCGTCAAACATCTTATTACAATACTAATCGCTTGACGACGTGTAGCACATATCCCAGCTTCATGTTGCTATTGATCATAAACTGTTGTCGCCCAAGCTTCCCTATAGTATCATGTGACTAGGATTCAGCCAGACCATTCGTTGGAAACGTGAACATTCACAAGCTTCCTTACCTGCCGGGCAGATGAGGGTGACGCTGCAGAGGTCCGCGGGGAAGCGGGCAGCGTACACTCCAGCCACGTTTCCACCCATGGACGTACCCACCAGGTGGAAAGGCCTCTTGCTAAGACGGACGCTCGCTACAAACTACTCAAGAAACAAAGTAGCATTTTGAATAGTCTGAGGAAGCTCCTACCTCATTACTTTCAGGTTAACAACACAGGTGAGGAACTATGCCTGGTGGAGGATCATTATGATGTACGGGAAGCTTTGTTTCAAGAACAGGAAGTGACGAGACGATAAAGGCGAGGCTCTTACCTGGCGGATTCTTTTGACCTGGCCTTCGATGGAGTAGTCTACCGCGCTGGTCCGTGTGGTCCCCTCGTGCCCTGGCATGTCCACACATACCAGGTGCACGTTCTTCGGGAGGAACTAAAGAGCAGATAATGCACAATAATCACAAAGTTCAAAACTCAGACATGTTGTTTATGATGATGCACTGGCCACTTGTCCAGTAGCATAGGACTGTGAAGTAGTGGCTGCACCTTAACAACAGACAGCCACATGTCCTTGTGGGCTGAGAAGCCATGCAGCATCAGTATGGAGGGCCGCCCGCCTCCTGGCTTCCCTCGGTGGGAGTAACAGAACCGATAACCTTCGTAGTCGGCGTAATCCACCTTAAGCCCCAGCCGCCTCCGCCAGTACCTAGGGCAGGACGAGAGAGAAGGAAGGCGGTTCAACGGGGGGAAGCGCGGCCCTGAGCGCTCACAACACGGCGCTTCAAGTGAACTGCTGGTGCAGCATCTTTCCTGCTCTCCCTCCTCAGGCGCTGCTTGTGTGTGACGGACTCAGCTGAGCCTGTCGTGGAAGGGACCCCTCAGGCCACAGAGCAGGACGTGTTTCCATCATGATCCAAGCTGACCTTGAAGGAGTGAGTCAAGCTCCACCAGGTCCAGAGTCTCCTTAGAGACGGGAGCAGCGAGGATGTTTACTGCCTGGCTCTGCTTAGTCATGGTCCACCAGGCAGTTTGCGTAAGGTCGCACTGACTGTACACTGTCTGCCTGTGTGTGTGTGTGTGTGTGTGTGTGTGTGTGTGCGTGTGTAGTCATTACCTTTAGCCCCAATGATAAGTCGGTGAAAAGGATAGGAAGTTAAAGTTCAACTTCCACGAGGTGTTTTCAATTCAGGCTCATTATGTTACAACACCGCACACTGACACAACAAAGCATTAACCTTCCATTAACCTAATTCAGCCCTAATTCAAAGTACCCCACCAAAAAAACATTCAAGCATGTACAGTTTTGTTTTTGCTGTCGTCCTCGGCAACAACACGCTTGTTTTGCCCTTACCAGTAGTAAACTTTGATGAGGGCTGCTGGCCAGAGCAGGAAGGAAGCCACAAACGCCAGGATGGGGATGGCTAGAGTACTGCCAGCAAGGACAAACATGTTCACTACATCCAGATCCATGGCTAGATGGTTAGATTCCCCTGCAACACACCACAGCAATGTCAGCAATAAAGAACCATGTAAAAGGATGGCGTGTCCAAGGCACAGCAACAGACTCGCAAAGAAGAGAAAAGGCTGAATCTTGCAATGCACCAAGAGACAGAGAGCTTGGTGATGACAACGCTTGCAGTCTTGGAATGCTGTCACAACTTATACAGTCAGTTCATAGCAGCCAAGACCACTCATGTGTGAGGGCCCTGAGGAAAACACCACTGCAGACAGTCAGCCAGCCAGTCTGTCAGCCAGCCAGCCAGTCAGTCAGCCAACCAGCAACAACAGTCTCACAGGGAATAGAGTTGCCAGTGTAGCCTTCACTGGACTCTTGTGTTGCTGCAGCAGTTCCTATAGTGTCCAGGAAGGCAGTGCCTATTCCTTTACCACCAATCTCAGAATCACTCTGATGCAGCGGGCTGTAACATTAACTGAAAGAAAGACTATAATAACTAGTAAAGAGAGACAGAGAGAGAGAGAGGGAGGGAAGGAGGGAGAGAGAGACAGAGACAGAGAGAGAGAGAGAGAGAGACAGAGACAGAGACAGAGACAGAGACAGAGAGGGGGGCATTGGGGACGGAGGGGACGGGGGGGGTGAGGGGGGGGGGGGCTGGTACGAGGGGGGGGGGGGGGGGGGGGGGGGTGAGGGGGGGGGGGGGGGGGGATATTAGTGAGTGGAGAAGTCAGGGCGGGTCGAGAGCATACAGATCAATAGTAAGCGCAGAGTGAGGCAGGACGGGGGAGGGGGGGCAACAAAGGGGATAATCGGGACGCCGGTAGAACGAGAGCACTCTTGAAGTGACGGCAGATGCATAGCGGCGTTGATAAATTAGGGGGGGGTGGGGCTATGACGGGCAGCTTGTAGACGAGGGAAGGGGTGGGGGCAATGGGCAGATGTGGCAATGTATGGCGTATCCGCTTATGGCTTGGGGGCATTAAACGGGGCGGGGGGGGAGGGGGGAAGGGAAAGAGAGGGATCAACCATTGTAATGGAAGCATGAAATATCAATCTGTGCATGCCACAGGATAAACAGGGACAGAGAAGTGCTCTATAAAGATACAATATTCTTTCAATTTACTATGACATACCAAGTCGGCCCGAGGTTGAGTATCAGTAAGTCCTTTCAGAGCCGTTAATGTAAAGCATAGGCGATACGCACATAACATGAAAAACAAACTATGCCTTTCCATTGCATTAATCAAGGGTCATAGACCGATATAGGATATGATTGGTCAGTTAGAGTGTCTGTTAAGGGAGAACCCCGCTATATTTTGTTGCGTAAGAGCATCACTGCGCTACTATAGTGAAACGATGAAACGAAAATGGACCTCATTAGATATAACTCAATCAACCTGAACAGCACATTCCAGTGGTTGTAGCCTATAAATAAACCTGGTAGATCGTGACCTATATAGAAATATGACAGGTGCTGCGTCTTCTGACCAATGAACAGCTGGAAATGACGAATGAAGTCCCGAATGCGAATTAGCAAATGTGTCCAATTGGTTTAAGTCATATAATGTAGATATTGGTGTTATGTCCTGCAGAGCGTGGTAGGCTATCCATTTTGTGACAATAGAGCTTTCGTACTACTGTAACACTTAAATAGCTTGCGCTGTGCATGTTCAAAACCGAGCTTACCTCGTCTTCAGACACTAACGAAGTAACAGTTCTGTTGATCCAGCGAACATGAATATCCGTCTATGCGCCGTCTGCAGTAACACCGTAATTTTCATCGGTGCATCTTGATCTTCATCTGACTCACTGGTATAGAAGATTAGAAACAGTGTTAGCGATATGTACCTTTCAACTGCCTTAAAGGGGAGGGGGATGAGCGTGGCTATGTAATTTATTTGACCGCCGACTAAAAATAATATCAGAGTCCCATTGTAGGATGACAGTAGTTAATGTATCCACTTCCAAAAGGAACATTCTATTCATGATGCTGTGTTGTAACTATTCCGTGCGCCCATGAAATTGCCATGATATAAGTGACTCTCTTTGATAACCTCAGCAGAGTCGGTTCAATAAAGGTCATTAAGTGCAAAATTACAGAGCATTATGATCTAACATCCTTGATTCGTAGCAATCAGAATAGTTTCATCGGCATATCTATGTTCGTGTGAACTGTTATACACAATGGACAGTTAAGTTAGAGTTCTCAGAACATATTTTATAGATACGAGATGTGAACCTCGTGTGTGGATGCCGCTATACATTTTCGACTGTTGAAAACATATATATATATATATATTATTATTATTTTTTGCCTTGATCAATTTAGACAGAATAAACGCTACACACATTTCCCATCGGTGTTGGTATCTTAGGGTGTGACCTTCCTGTCACAGGCAGCAGGAACCGCAGAGTACTCAGTAGTTTACAAAAACTTTGTAAAAAAAATAAATAGAACTGAGAATAGGATGTGGTTTCCTCTGAAAGACTGCTCAGGTCATGTCCTGGGTGTCACACAGCTAAGCTTAGAACTGTCCAGGAAAGTGTCATCAGCCACTCTACTGGTGACCTCTCAGTCAAACCTGGTCAGAACTGTGCTGCCTTTGTGTCAATAATGGCTGGTGTCTGGCTTGCTCTCGTCCTCTTGTCCATCGGTGAGGTGTCCTCCCTGAAGATATGCTCCTTTAACATCCAGTCCTTCGGGGAGAAGAAGATGGAGAAAACGGAGGTGATAGACGTGATTCTAGATGTAAGTATGTCACAGGTGGTCCACCTGTTAAAGCTGTGTATTGGGAATCCTTCATCAAAGCTAAACCCATTGAACACAACAAAAGTGTAACATGCAATGTTGGCGTTGTGTGCTTCTGGTACATGCCGTTTATATTTGACCGCACACCTTCATCTCTGTGGCAGGATGTGTTTCAAATAATGCTTGGACGTTGAATCTGTTATGATTGAAAGAGGTTTTGCTAACTAACTAGCAGTTGGCTGTTCCAATACATTTCTCTTTCGCAAACTGTGTCAGCGGGTGCGTGCCCATGGCAATGATTCCTCAACTGAGTACACAGAATGGCCTTTGTACTTCAAACTCAGACCCCTTGCATTACTACAGTAGAAGTGCTTGCCGCAAAGTTTCGAAAGTAATTCCCTCATTAGGAAGACTGTTAGTGAAGTTGTCAAGAGGGATACTGGCTATTTAGTATGAAAATATGCTGCACAATCCCAACAGAATATCATAGTCTACAGCAATATTGTGATAATGGAAACTGAGAATGAATCTCAATAAATGGAGAAGTGAAAGTGTCATTTAAAGGTTGGCTGAAAATGGCTAGCTGGGAAAAAGAAAATGTCTTGTTTCTCACGAGGAACAATGTACTTCCCTGTTTTAATAGCTGTCAAGGTATGACCCTGATCTCAAATAATTGGTGGAACTAGTGCCGTTTCAAACTTGATTTAGGTACTGCATACCAATTACGTTAGATAAGTTATCCCAAATAGGATTTGGTCAGTGTTCTTTAAAAAGATAACTTTCTGCGATGCAGATCATTGCTCGCTGTGACATCATGCTGGTCATGGAAATCAAAGACAGCAGTGGGACTGCTTTCCCTCAGCTGATGACCCGCCTCAACAGGTAAGGACGCCCAATCACGTCTCAGCAACTTCCTCAGAGTGCATCCAGCCCAATCAAATCCACAAATGTATGACAAACTGCAACACATTACCGAACAAACAACAAAAATACAATCAGAATCGGTTTTATTCGCCATGCAAGATATACAAGCACAGAATTTACTGTAGCAGGGAAGTGCAAACATAGAACATATATGAAACATAATGCAGGTAGAGGAAAATATGATAAAAATGTATTATAAAATACAAATAAGATTAAAAAGTGGACAGCAGCTGTACAGATGGGGTTAATATAACTATAGTAAGTGGGATATATATAGTGCAGAGGGGGGGGGGTATACAGTGTATAGACACAGTAGTGCAACAGTGGGAGGGGGGGTATATACAGGGGGAGGGGGGGTATATACACAGTATTGCAAAATCACAGTGGTAGTTTTAAGTTGTCATGTCATGCTCCAGGGACCCGGTGTCAAGGAAGCAGATACCCCGAGGCTGTGTTGGTTCCGATGGAGAGGTTAATAATAACACGTGATAGTAAGTGGCCCCACAATCAAGATATAGTGCATCAGTAGGTCCCCAAGAGGTGGGGTATATTACCCTGTATAAAGTACACGACCAGCTCAGTGCCAAACGAGGGTGGGAGGGAAGGGGCTTATCACTAAGAGAGGGAACCACGAGTATTGCCAAACCATCACAAGTGAGAAGGTGGAGCGTTTTAAAAGTAGTCATGTCATGCGGCTAAAGTGGCTGTGCAGGAGGTTGCGAGTAGGGAGAGAGTCACACGAGAGGGACGACGTGTTTGCGTGGGTGGTGCTTGTGGCGTCTACAGGGAAAGAATGGGTATCCAAATATAATGTAGGTTTGGCAAATTGTCATGAGCTGAGTCTCCAATGGCCGCCTTTTTGAAAGAGGGGCAAATTAAGCAGAGGGATGGGTAGAAGCTGTGCATCCAATGGTGCGAGACAGTTTTTAAGGTCACTGATGCACCACAGCCTTACACTGGCCCAAGTAAATGAGGAGCAGCTGAAGCAAGTGATTCCAAGCTGGTGAGGGAGGCAGCCAAATACTGTCCAATAAATCAAAAAATTACTCTGCTTTCATTTATGGAAAAAAAAAAAAAAATATCCAGGGGCCATGACACAGGACACCAACAACTCATTAACATATTCGTCAGCTCAGAGGAGTAGTGAATGTTGTTTAGTGACCAGGCTTCACACTTCGTCTCCCTAGTTTTTTCCTATTCCGATCGGCTATGCGCGCATGTATGAGCGAACAGCTGAAACACGAGCAAGTCAAACTCTACTCAATAGTCTGTTTACCTTGCAGTAGCATATCAATCCATGGATGAAATCTCCGTGTAGTACCATTTTAGCGTCCATTCTCAGTTACATATCTGGGATTTGCATCACAATTCCGCATCTACCAACGGCAGTCAGCGTATTGCTTCATCTATACACTAGGTCCAGTAGTTTTCTCCCACTGAGACCTCTAGGCCTTGTCTGTAGGATCCAAGATTCTGGCTGGTGGCTGTGGACATATCCCGCAACTGGAATTCCTATTCTGCCGCGCGCTCTGAAGGCCCATGAGTCGTCTGCTCTGTGTCACAGGCAGAGGCTGGTGTCTGTCAAGTCAGCGTACCAGTACCCTGACACCCAGGCAGGGGATGTGGACGCCTTCTCCAGGGAGCCTTTCGTTGTCTGGTTCTCTTCCCCCAAGACAGGTGAAGTGACAGACTCGCATCTCTCCAAGCAGGGTTGCCACTTTCTGAAGAATTCTATTTTGGTCAGTAGTGATGTGAAAGCTAAAGAACAGCTGACCTCTTCAGATCTCAGTACAGCTCTGCTAACGGCTTGAATTGTCCAATGGAGGCTAAGACAGAAACGCCAGTGTGTTTAAAAAAATGCTTGAAGCTTTAAATACTTGAATGGAGGATGTGTCGCTTTTTCTCTTATGTCAGAGGTGAAAGACTTTGTGATCATCCCCATCCACACCACCCCAGAGGCAGCCGTGCGAGAGATAGATGAACTCTACGATGTATTCCAGGACGTGGACCAGCGATGGACTTCTGAGGTACATAACTGAGGCAGACACACCCTGAAAGGACAGATCTGCTACACCCTAATCAGCACCAACGGTCCTGCAGGGAAGGATACTATCGTGCGGTTCCCGTCTCTCACACTAGCTATTTGTAGCCCTTATGTTCTAGAACACTGTAGTGCAAAACATTCTTCCGCAAATGAACCATGTCAAAACAAGTTTTTAAATATTCATGCAGACCACTTCCTGACAATGAGAGCTCTGTTGTGTTGACCATGCAGTGGGTTATCTGTATCAATGTGTTTAAGTCGGTCTGTATCAAGAGCAAAGTTCAAACCAGAGAAACGGATCTGTCAGTGAATGAAAGGGATCTGTTCCTCAAACATTTAGCACAGACAGTTTCACCTGCGACCTGCAGCTCTCAGCCACCAGGAGAAGACTCTTTAGTTTTATATTCATGAGCCTTTTCAAGCTCAGTGAGGTTTCCTTTGTTATAAGATCTTTGTCCTGTTTGATCTGTTTTGCAGAACTACATCATCATAGGGGACTTTAATGCGGCGTGTGGTTACGTACCTCGGAGGCAGTGGGGCAACATCCGCCTGAGGTCAAACAGCAGTTTCCTGTGGCTGACAGGCGACAAGATCGACACCACAGTGAAGGAGTCCACCAGCTGTGCCTATGATAGGTTTGCTCCTGGCGGGGGGGGGGGCCTTCCCCTGGTCTCTCTCTCCACTTCTCATCCTCTCCTCCACTTTGCATCCAGCTGCAGTTGGAATTATGTTGCCTACCTGGGGTATCTCCTCTTCCCTACGTTAACATACAGTTTCTTACACTTCTGATACTAACTCAAGCACTCCGTAAATATGTCAGTGATCATTCATGCAGATCTGATGTTGGCTGCGACCTCCTCTGTCTGCAGGGTGGTGCTTCATGGTGAGCAGATGACCCAGGTGGTGGAGTCCACCTCTCTGGAGGTGTTTGACTTCAGACGAGAGTACGACCTCACAGAGCAAGAGGTGCAAGTCCTGCAGCCGACCAAGTCACACCAATAAGACAAATCACACCTTTAGATCCTCTAGAGGAACCCAGCTTTCAGAGACACAAGCTGGTCTAGCTCAAACTAGTAAGGGATATAGAACTGAAGCTTAGTCCTTCAGATAACAGAATCCCGCAGTTCTGTGTCTGCTGGACCTTTGCAGATTTTCTTGATATACAACACAACGTTTTCTAGTAACAGTAGGCGTCAGCGTTTTGTCCGACCGTATCTCGTTTCAAATTCAGCTGTTTAGAAAACTGAGACAAAGGGGTTTTGCTTCATCACTCTTCTTTCTGATTTGGTTCTAGGCACTGTCGGTGAGTGACCATTTCCCAGTGTGCATCACTGTGAACACAGCCCAGAGAAGAGGAAGAGGGGGCTGATGGGGCACCTGTGGAGGTGTGGGCGTGTCTGTGGGCGTGTCCCTACTATAGTGTCCGCTTTGCTCCAGCGCTCTTTGTTAGGCTTCATTCAATTCAGCCTGTGCTGGAGTACCTGTGCAGTAGATCTAGTTCCTGCTGTCTAGTTCCTTTACTACGTGGATGAAGTAAAAGCATCACTGTCCTTCCATCAGATATAAGTCCTGCTCACCCTTTCAGTTTGCCATATGGAGACTGCAGTGGGAATCACACAGACACCATACATTTTTCCGAAAGATCTGTTCGGAAGTGAGTCACCCCTGTCAAGCTTTATGGGGTTGAACTATTCAGTCACAGAGAGAACAAAGAGGCCATACAGGTGGTCTGAGAAAAGCTGTAGTACACCGCTGTCTCACCTGAAGCCTGCAGTCGTGTGGCCCAGCAGGAGAAAGCACTGACTGGCCTTGTTAATTATAAACCAGAAGATTTCAGGTGTCTGTTTTCATGTTGCTAGGAGACAGTCTGCAAGAGTCTCTGTTTTCTGTCTAGTGTTAGCTTGCAGCTTTGACCCGTATCATGATGAATGCTGTAATGCCAGAACACAAAGCATGTGGGATCTTTTGACTTTTCGATGCTTTGTAACATTGCGAAGGCCATTTAACGCATGTCATTGAAATAAATAACTTTATAATACGAGCGTATAACACAATAATCAGTCATAAAATCAGATCAACTTAAACTGTCATACTCGGGGGGTTTTTGGAGGTCACTGCTTCTCGTTCGAGTTCAATGAATTCAAGGCCGAAACTACAGGACATAGGATGTTGTTCAGCTTTGCTACCCAAGACGATCCGTCGCTGTTGGAAAATTGAAAATCCCATTTCTCGCGTAGAAAGTGTTCCTCACCACTCCCGACTTCCCACTGGTTGGAGATCTGTAATCCTGTTCGTAGTCACCTAGTAACACAACGTTTTAGTTGTTTTCATAGCATTGCATGTCACTTCACACTTCACGATAAAACACTGACATATAAGCGAACTGCAACAGTACGTGAGATATCCTTTACTAATCCTTTGAATTCTCCTACATCAAGCTATGAAAGTGACGAGTCGTACGTATCACAAGACAGTCCTAATTTCTGACCGCTTTTAAATGGTCCTCAGTGACACAGTGTCAGCAAAGGCTATCGTATCTCACCCAGTCTCCAGCCGTATTCCCAGGAGGATAAGAGAGGATAGTCAAACTTCTCCTCTGGGTTTTTCTGGGTGCGTCTGTGCAGGTACAGGCTGCGTCCCTTCCCCTCCTTGGAGAAGCCTTGGTACAGGTCCATCGTGGTCTGGGGGGTCACTGGCCTCATCAGAGGGGCTTCGCTGAGAGACCGCTGCACCACCACTGGAGCAGGCACCTCTCTCTTCTTCTCCCCTGGCTTCAGGACCGGGGGGAGGGCAGGCCTGGTCCTGGAGGACTCTGGGAGTTGAAGTTTGGGAAGCCCAAGGTCTCTAGTTTTGCGTGAGATGAAGGCAGTGGGGTATTGGTGGCTATAGCGACTCTTCCAGGCCAGCCTCGTATAGGTCTCCTTCTCAATCTGCTCCCGGTAGCAGTTCTGGTTTTGGGTGGTCAGCAGGTTCCTCATTCTCACTCCCCAGTCTGTGGACCACAGGCTTGTTAGTTCAGTTCAAACACAACAGTCCCTCAGGTCAGGATGTGAGGATGGCTTGCCTGTCCCGAGAACAGATCTGGCTGGTAGGACTCACTCCGTGGAGGAGCTGAAGCACTGGATTGCAGCTCCACAGACAAATAACACAGGAGCTGCAGTGAAACCTAAGAGTGGTGTGCTGCCCTCTCTCTCTCTCCCTCTCTCGGGTCACCCAACCAGATAAGGGGGCGTGTATCTCCAAGGGCCAGCGCAGCACCTACACTTCATGTGGTTTCTTTCATCTGCACTGTTGAAACAAAGAAGGGAGAATCCCTTTTCTGCTGGACGACCGACTCAGTTACCATATCCAGTTCCTGTATCCTCAGGCCTGGGTTGGAAGCCAGGAAACACAGGACATCCATTCATTCAAAGTAAATGTTGGACAGTTTGTCCAGACGATGGCAGTGTAGGTCTATTTATACGCCATGTCGTGAACGATAAAAATGCTGTGGTTATTGGACTAGAAATGGAATGACTGGACCACAGACACGCAAGTGGTTTACAGGGCGAATGAGCCATTGGCGTACACAATTCCATCTTTTTTTCAAACATTTCAATTAATTATCATAAACAAAAATACAACCAGGAAGCCATAGAGTTTCCAGGCCTAAGCTATTATTGTGTAACAGGACAGAAGCCCCATTCATTCCCTGATTATCCTTCAGTCAACAAGTAGAATAGCGGCGGAGGGATGAAGTCACAATAGAAAGGATGCTTTTGTTGCTGAAGGGGGAAAAACAAGAACAAAAAGCAACCATATTTAGCAGCATCAACAGGGCTCTTACTCTTACATGTCTGCGCCTGTCTTCCCTCTGCGGTCGCCTGGCAACTCAGCCTTCCTGCCCTGGCAAGTCCAACATCCTGTCTGAGTTTTTGTTAAAAGGTTTTGGTGTGACTACCCAAGGACATCCTCGCATCACTATTTATAGTGTTGTGGGCCAGGGAGCGAAGGGGATCTGCCTGTCACAGCACTGATAACACTGACCACCTCTTCCCACACAGTCAAAAACCACACGCAAAACGTCTGTTTTTCAACTTTATTTCCAGTTTGCTTTTATTATCGTACATCAATGTACAAGATCTACATCATACGAGATATAGATCAATTTACGTTTTTCACATTCGATCACCCAATACAAAAAGAAAAAGTAACTTTTTTTGTCTTTTAAAATACTTGTACAAAATACTTTCATCCCATAGGTATCAAAACTACCGTTGATATCATAAACCTACACGGAGACGGAGGCAAGAATCAGAAGTATACATTTGAGTACAAAAAAAAGCTATTCCTGAAAGTGTAAGAAAATTTTAAGACCAGGAGAGAATTGATTGTGTGGAGTGCGTAGAAAGCATGTGGATAGGCATTTGGTTCTGGCGGATGAACGTTGTATAGACAACTGCAGTTTAAACACAAAGTAAACCGGTCAGACAGCAGGTAAATGTATATATATTCAAAATAGCAATATGGTTGCGCAAAACATTTGCCAAGTTGCATCTGTTTCCCCAAGATCTGCACTTACTATATGGCACCAACACAACATCCTTCAATTTCTCTGGACGTTCTTGCATGCTCACAGTAAAGTACAGATCATTGGAACATCAATCTTGTTTTGGAGCAGAGCTCAGCAAAACCAGGAGTATTCCCCAAGCAGAACCAGGTGGTCAGTTTAGCTGAGGCCAGTTCAACATGCAGTACAGACACACACACAAACATGTCACAGTCTACTACACTGCAGAAGAACCAGTCAGGAAATAGCAGTGTTTCAGCTGTACAACACGAGTCACTGGGTTGTCAACTATGGCATCTGGTGTCATCATGTCAAATAGTGGGGAAACACAACAGTACAATTGAAAGAAGACAACACAGAATATCAGTAGTAAATATATAGACTCCAGGTTCCACATTTTCCAGTTCAGTTGGTCTCCTCGTTTTTAAAATGTGAAAATGTGGCAAAAGTGAATCCTGTTATTCTGTTGCTAATCCCATTATTAGGAGTGAATTTGGATTGTTATGTCAAATGTAATAATGCAATATCAAGGTATTACCTGTCACGAAGAGTATAAAATGTCACCAAGTGCAAACTTGTCAATTCCTAACATTGGGGCTATAGAGAGTTCCATGGTCTTACTAAATCACACGTTTCTGTCGGAGTACGGAGTGGCTCACTCCTCCTGCTCCCCGGTGCATTATGGGACGGTGACCTGGAACGGCGAGCCAGGGATGTGCTCCTCCCCCCACTTGACTGCCAGGATGTAGTTTCCCCTCTCCTTGAGGATGTAGCTGACGTTGTACTGCATGCTGCCCATGTGCTTGACCAACACCTCCTCACAGGGGACATTAGGCCCGTGGACCCCCACCAGCAGCATGTTCTTACCTGGGGAACAGGGACCAGCATCGGTCAGACACACACCACGAGTACACAGCCAACACAACATGACAGAACGCAGGCTTTCATTAGGGCACCCGGTGAAGGAATGACATGAGGACAAGTGAGGTCAGTACAAAACGCGCTGGGGCCTGCTTGAAAATGGTTTGCATGCATGTCTTGGACAGTTTTCTCACCAGCTTTGCTGCAGTCTACAGAGAAGCTGCTCCTTTGACCCACGTAGGCCTTGCTGAGGCCTGAGCCTCGACTGAGCACCTTACTGGCGTCTGAGGACGTCCTGGGCAGGGCGCTGTTGGAGTTGGCGCTGGACGACCTGGCGAACGGCTCCACCATCAGGGTGGAGGTCTCTGCTGGGCGTTGGTTCCCTAGTCGAACCAGACGAGGACTATGGGGGGGGGGGGGGTGGAGAAGAGGGATGAGCGGAGCCGCTTATGAGAAGAGAAGACAGGCTGCCATCTCCTGACGCTGTTGGTTGTTCCAAAAGAGCTTACGGTATCAAATGACCAGAGTAAGAGCATTTCTTACCTGTGACTTTGGCCTTGAAAGGGCTGCCTGTGATGTGGTTGGGTCCTCCGTACTTGATGCTGATCGTGTAGTTTCCGGGGGCCATGGGAGTGTAGTGGACCTTGTAGCCCTCCGGACACTCCTGGCACTCCATCTTGACTTTGGACGGGCCCTCGATGGTGAGTGCCAAAGCCCCGGGGCCAGCTTTGGTGTTGTTGATGATGAACTCAGACTTGTTACCTGCAAGACACACACACACACAGTTTAGTAAGCATTTTCTTTGGATTTCCATAGATCTACTCTCATAAGATGATGCTGGAGAGAATCACTCGTAGATTGAACGGAGTTTTGGTAGCTCCCATGTGACAAAACATCTGGAAGTCAGGTGATAGCCGGCAGATGCAGCCGACTGAATGGCTGCATAAATAAATCATCTGCACATGCACAGAGACAGACACACATGCGCGCACACACACACGCTATCTGAAGTAGACATAAGGGCAGGGAAGCATCGTAAAAAGGCTGATTTACAATTGGTCCATTACAAGGTTGTTATTCTTTAGCACTACCATTGTACTGTGCCATTTCAAACTGACCATAAAACGTTGTCTCTTCTTCATCCTGGGACACAGAGGGCTACTCAGCTGGCCCGCATGTTTAACAGCAGGATTTAACATTATAACACATCAGTAATGGTTTTCGCTGCATTCTCCGATGGCGTACATAGTTGATGGAACTGCTAAGCTCAAAGATGTTCTGCCAGGATGTGAGGACCTACATTCCCAGCCCATGTGTAGCAGTCTAATAACCTCGTCTCAGTGTGTCAGTCTAATAACCTTGCCCCCCCCCCACCCCAAACCCCCCCCCCCCCCAACATGTCTTTGCTTTGGATACGATTCACAACAAATAAGCAGAGCGTAATGCGAGACACCTCTGATCTTATCTCCATGATAAAACAGCGAGAGTTTTGGAGCGGCACGCTGAAGGTGAAAGAACCAGCCAAATGGATCCTACCCTGCTGTCCTGGTGCTGGGGTGGAGGGGTAAGAGGGGGTGGAAGGGAGAGTGGCCCTATGAACGTGCAGGTATATAGACTAGACGCAGGCAAGGACATGGCGTTCTGTCAAAACTACACTGTAGATCCTTGACCTTGGAAGAATGATGGAACCACACAGCACAGGCAGGTCAGAAAAAAAGGTTGTTTGAATTTCCCCATCTAGACTTTTCAGGTTGAACAAAAGGGCAGAAGATTGTCCTTGAAGCCAGACGTCAGGAAGGAGAGTACCAATGACGGAGGTCAGGGAGTACCAATGACGGAGGTCAGGGAGCACCAGTTCCCATCCTCAGGTGTGTCAGTGAGAGGCTCACCTGTGGTCCCCTTCTCCAGGCCAGACCCGTAGGCACTGACCAGCCCGGCGTCCCCGCTCTGGCCTGGCTCCCCCACGCGCACCTGGAACGGGCTGCCAGGGATGTGGCTGCCGTTGAACTTGACGTCGATGGAGTGGAGGCCGTTCTCCCGGGGGATGAAACGGATGGCGTACTTGTCTAGGCCCCCCCCCCGCCAAAAAAACTCCCCCGAAGCCTCACCTTGCTCCAGCTCAGACACAGCACACTCTTCCAGTGCCCCCGAGGGGCTGTGCACCTTGGCGTCGATGCTGCCCTTAGCTCCGTTCAGACGCACCGCAAACGATGCCGGCTGGTTGGCCTTGAGCCCTGACTCCTGGTAGAGTGGCAAGACAAGTGGACAAGTTGAACTAAGCTGCCTTCCCCTGGCTCCCTGCACCACAGGGTGAGGGGTTATTCCAGGGAAACACACCATAGACCGGATCACAGATGACTATCAAAACACAACACCTTTAAAATCATAATTTGACCAGACTCCAATCAGAGCGGTGGTTCTATAATTAATACGCAGCTACGATACCTAGTACTTTTACCTGAGCTCACGCTGGAGAGGTTAAAGCAGAGAGAGGTAAACCAGAGCCCTCGTGCAGCACAACATAGCTAGGAGCAGGGCTACAGCCAGGGTCTACAGGTCTGTAGAGGACAGGCACTAGAGGGTACACTACTTGGAGCATGACTACACCACAGGTACTGACTAGGCTCGTAACAGCCAGACTGAGGACTGGAATGTGAGGGGAGGGAGGGCGGGGCTGGAGTCTGCCTCTCTCTGCTTTAGCCAGCTCCTCTGTGAGAGGCTTGGGAACCTGTTAAGAGCCTTTAAATGAAACACAAGAGAAACACCAGCTTCTGCACACAGGTATCATGGATGTCCGCAGCTATGCAAAGCCAAGAGCCCAGGGCAAAAGTGCTATTTATGGTCAAAAAGAAACATGTTTGATGCCTCAGTACACAGGTTAGTTTTCCCATTACAATAGTTTCTACAAGAACTATGTCATTTCCTTGTATGTGGGTGGATTACAAGTTTAAGACAAAACCAAATCTCCCGTCATAAAATTCTTCATATCTGGCCTACAGCTTATATGCTAGATTTCCTGCCAGAAACATGGGGTCATCTATGGCTTCATACTGACCAAGCCAAGAGTGATCGTATCCAAACACTCCCATGACTGACCGGTTCTCAGGGCGGGAGTTCAGTTCTATCTCACCGCAGAGAGTCTTGTAGAGGGGAGTTGGACTGAAACTGGGCCTGAAGGCCTCCTCTAACAGACCTCACCTGCAAACCATCAGCTCATTACTGCTCGATCTGATGGCTGTTTAGCTACCTCCGAGATGGAGGTGCTTTCTCCGAGAAATGAGAGTCAGGAAACGAGCTAAATCATACAAATATGTTTGTTTCCAGGGCCTTGATAAGATATGAAATACGCCTTCCAGGGCATCTCATTGTTTCAAGATACGTTGGCTACATACACAAACCAGGAAAGGTCTTTGAATCTGAGACACCAAACCAGATACTGAAAAAAGGGCCCAAACTTTCATACTGCCACCAAAAAAAACAGGGCAGGTTGTGAGGAGCAAGTTCAAGGGTCAAGGCCTGAGCAGGGCTCTGCGGAGGTTTGCTAGCTGCGGACACACCCAGGTGAAGAGGTGTTTCCTCGTGCCTCACCTGAAGACTGGTAACAGTGAGGCGACGGGCGTCGTCCACTGGAGCGCACACAGGCACCAGGTAGGGGCTCTCTGGGATGTGCTGGTCATTGAACTTGATGGACACCTCGTAGTCACCTGTGGAGAGAGAAGATGCTGGACGTTTAGAGACTGTCGGATTACTGGGATGAGAGTGTCGAGACCTGTCAGGGAGGTTATTCAGGCAAGTGGAGGAATTCTGTCATCCTCCTCATCCATGCACACTTGTGGTGGCGGTGGATTCCCTACCAGGTTCTTGGGCTACGTAGGACACGCCACACGAGCCATCCTTCCTGTCCTCAAAGGAGATCTCCGCCCGACTCGGGCCCTCCACGGCGATGGATAACCCTCCGGCCCCTGCCTCACGTGTCCAGACACTGAACTCAGCTGGAGGGGTGGGGGATACAACAGTTAGTGTCGTGTGTGTGTGAGAGAGAGGGAGTGCGTGTCTTCACTTGGTAAATGCTCAGTACCTGGAACCCCAGCCTCAGCCTTCTCCAGTCCAGGGCCTCCAGCACGCACTTTCTGGGGCCCTCCCTCACCCAGGGGCCCCACGGTGAACTGGAAGGGGCTACCAGGGATGTGCTGGCCCCGGTACTTGACACTGACTGTGTGCACACCCATCTCGTGGGGCACGAAACGTACACAGTAGGAGCCGTTGCCCGAGGCGACCATTTCTGCCTTCTCGGTGGTTCCGGAAGGGCTGGTGACCTGGGCTGTGACATCATTGATGTCGATCTCTGCGGGCAGGAGAGGAAGTTGGTGAACGCAGAGCTCAGAGGAAGAGGCGAATGAGAAAGCAGAGATGCAGGAGACTCAGGCGAGAGAGGGGAGAGCGCCAACATGAAGGTATGAATCAGCACACGCTCCACACATCAAAGCAGGGCCATCCAGATGTTCCATCTCATCATCCTCCACACTTCTCCTTGCACACACACAACACTTGGAAGATGATGAAGCACGGTTTTCTGCCAACCTCGTGGTCCACATGCCCAGCAGGGGTTACAACGCACCCTCCAGCCTTGAGGGCGCAGCCAGGGGCCCGGCCCCGACCCACATGCCCTCGGCTCTGCCCAGCACCAGGCCCGACACCCCAGAGAACACGGGGCCCCTGCGGCCCTTCAGCCACAGTGAGCAGCGAGCCCGGTGAGGCCCTCGAGACAGGACCTCCCGCGACAGGGCCAAGAGGAACCAGGTCACTGCAAAGAGCGGGGAGGGGCAGGAAGGATGAGGAAAGGAAAGGATGGAAGGAAAGGAGAGGACAAAGACACAGACAGGAAATGACAGGAAGGAAGTAAGGAAGAAGTGAACACAGACTAAACTCCCACAGAAGTAAAAAGGAAGAACAGGAAGCACATCTTTGGCAGACAGGAAACAGTGTAAAAGCCCAGTGACTGGGGGAAGCAGAAAGCAGTAGAATAGAGAGACGAGTGGGAGGAGAGGAGGTGCAGCCTTGGCTCTTAGGAGAGTGTCAAGAGTACAGCTGCTCATCTCTCGCTCCTCTACAGAGAAGGGGACTCTGCACATCATCTTCTGACCACATCAGTTTCATCTGTTTTGAACCACAGTATATGGAGGCAGGGGCCTTGTATTACTGGCCACATATGGCTTTCGTTAGATCAGGGCTGGGAAAAATAAATAAATTCATGTCCTAGTCTAACCAGTGGTAAGACGAGCACAGCTCTGAAATAGTGCACATGCATTGTAACACTACAAAAAACTATAAATAAAATAAAGAAATGTAGGGGGGGGGCTAATGGAGTGGAGAGAAAAGGTTGATATCACATTCTCTCTTCTGCCTTTTACCTACAATAAAACATTCAAACCTGCAGCTTTGTGTTCATACCCTAGTGGCAATACCTGAACAGGATATCTACCAGGTAACATGTGTGCCTCCACTATTGGAGCCACACCAGAGAGAGGCTAGGGGGGAGAGAGACTAGCTAGACAAAGGCAGGTATTGAGAGCAAGGCATTCATCTTCCGGTTTCTGAGAACTGAGCCCATGTCTGTAGAATTCCACACCCTACCCCACCTTCCAACGCACTTTACTTCCCCACAACCACAAACCAACACCTCTGCAGACTGTGCATTCCTGAACTGTGCCTCACCACACAAACACACATCTTTCCCGTGTCCTCCCTCTGTCTTGACGGCAGAGCAGGTGAATGCAGTCATGTTCGGTCTGCTCTTTAAATGGCCAGTAAAGTTGAAGAGGAAGCCGCTTTACAGTTCCAGGACGCCTCTGAGTGCGTTTTGGAGGCATGTGTTTATGGGTAAATTAAGTCTGTCCAAGGCTAGCTCACACCCCAGATGGAGAGTGTGTGTGTGGGGGGTTGGCCATGACTGTTCAGGTTCAGGTTACACCTTTTACACCATTGACTGGGTTTTATTTCACACACACACGGTAGCAGATGTGTCCTGTGTAACAGCTTCATATAACCAGAGGTCCATCCTGGTACTAAAAGGTGAGAGTCTAAACGCAGACGTGATCCGAGACGAGGCCTTGGAGCACCAGACATGAGCACACATGGATCATCACTGTCAGTCAGATCTCCTTTCACACTCTCAAGACCAGACTGGACACTGCGCTACATATCTGCATCCCTGAGGCAAAAACTGTTCCAGGGACTTTACGTTGCAGCTGGGCTAGATTCATGGTTCTCTTGTGGTTCTACTGGGTTAGGCCTATTGTTCTTCTGGGCAGGGTTAAGGGATGAGACGTTCTCCTACCAGGGATCTTGAGGTTGAGGTCGCAGACACTCCCCACAGTGGCGACGGACGCAGCTTTCTGGCGGCGTGTGATGCTCTCCCGGATACGCCCCTCTCCTGTGACCCTTACTGTGAACGGGCTTCCTGAAGAGAGGGATGGACACACCGGACCAGCATGAGGGGGGGGGGGGGCTTCAAGACTGTTTGATATTGAATTCATCGAACTGTAAATGTCTACTGCTCCTAGTTTCATGTTGCTGTTCCACCATGTAGATAGTTCTAGAAGGGCTCACCTGGCACGTGTTCCTCTGCAAAGCGGATGGAGACCAGGTAGGAGCCGGGCTCGGAGGGACAGTAGGACACGCCGCAGGTGCCGTCCTCCAGGTCCTCCGTCTGAATGTCCACTTTGCTGGGACCCTCAACGGACAGAGCGAGACCTCCATACCCTGGAGAGACACTCACAGGCCTTAGAGACACAAAGACGCTCTCTCACATGCGCCTGCAGGGGCCAGCTGTAGCTGTACCCTGGAGAGAGACACACATGCTAGCTGTAGCTGTACCCTGGAGAGACACATGCGTGCTGTAGCTGTGCAGGGGTTTGGGGCGTTTTACTGGGAGCCCCAGAGTCTAGTTATTTTAGGAGGAATCGTAATAAGGTGGATACAGAAAAGTAAACATGGTGACAAAACGTCAGGCATGCCAGTGTACGCTGTACTATGAAGAAAGAAAACAGGCTAAATTATGCTAATACCCTGTAATCTGTCCCTGTAATAGATTTAATGAAAAGATTAAGATTAGGAAAACAGCTCATTAAACTAGAACATTTTGCAATCGAGCACGTTTGCAAAAACAAGCAGGCACTCTCATGGCACTAATGATTATGATTATTTCGGTCCCTCTGTGGCCACCCTTGAGCCACTCCTTAAAAACCTTGGGCGTAGGCCATGCTGCCTAATTACGCAGAAACAAATATGTGAACAGAAATAAAAGTTTGGGCGCCCCCCCTCTCAGAAAAAGACTTTCACACCTACGTAGGCCCAATTACTGGAACTGGAGCACCCCAGAGAGTTGAGACAACCAGCTAATGGGACAGGCATGTTGCCCGGTCCCAGCAGAGACTGATTACTAAGCGTCTTTTCTTGCACCCTATAAGGCCTGTAGCCCCCTACACCTAGTCCACCTCCAGGTCTGTCGTACTGAGCCCAGTGTGGCCTTGCACTTCACCCGGGGCCACCAAAACACAAATGGATTTCTTAATCAGGATGTTCCACGTGTTGGATATCTAGACGCTCTACAGCATGAGGATGGAGAGCAGATGTAACTTGCCCTTGTAGCTAGTCTGCTTCCCAGAGGCACATGGAGACAGAGTGGCGTGGTTAAACACGACTCTTTAGAAGGCTTAGTGAGATGCAGTTGTGGGTTTGAGTCTTGATTCATATGGCAGAGCAGCGGGCTTATTTCGAAAGAGAGAGCGGGAGGTTACTGGCAGAGGGGCCGAGCTGGGATACAAGTGTACAAAGCTCTCACCTGCTTCCCTGGTGTCCACTACGAAGTCGGACATCTCGAACGTGTGTCCCTCGATCAGGCCCTGGCCGTACGCCTTCACCCTCCCCGCATCACCGATCTCGGACTGCACCACCATGATGGTGATGGGGCTGTTGGCCACGTGGCGGCCATTTTTCTTGATGCTGACCAGATGCTCTCCAACCTCCCTCGGTATGAAGGAAATACCTGAGAGGCAAAACAGGAAGGGAGAGAAAGACAAAATCCTTCAACATACCTGACAGACAAAGGCAATAGTCTTATTATTCATCTTCTTGACAGCAGCATCTGTTGTTCTAGTAGAGAAGAGGATCTACTGCTGCAGGAACTCAAGCAGGCTGAAGGACTGAGGTACGTTTCTGATGCAGTTTTTTCCCCCATTCCCTCCTCCACCTGTCCCATCCCCCCCATGTCTCTTATCCTTACACCTCCATCCTGGAGCCATCTTATATTCCCAACCCCCCCGCAATCCCTGACCCTCCGCAGCCTGCAGGTGTAATGTGTGCTGTGTGGTGGTTCTCACCTATGTGGCTGTTGGCCATCCTCTTCAGTAGACAGGGCTCGTCTCTCCCAGAGGGGGCCTTGATGCTGGCCGTCAGCAGGCTGAGGTCCGTCTCGTTGATGTCCAGGGAGAAGTCTGCTGCCGAGCCCAGCTTCACCTGAGACCTGCGCTTGTTGTCTTCTGCAAGGAACAGTTTCGGGCGGGTCAAAAGGTTAGAGAGATGGCCATGGTTATGACT